>PVJL010001836.1:0-231069 GCA_004026885.1 Lyroderma lyra
TATTTAGCTTCCCCCCCTCCTCTCCCACCCCCTCCCCTTTCTCCCCTCCCTAACCCACTCGTCCCCAAATAAACATTAAACTATTGATTGTGTCCATGGGTTATTTGTTTGTTCATTTCTTTTTTCTTTGCTTTCAGTTTTATATTCCGCATATGAGTGAAATCATGCAGTTCTTTGTTTTTTCTGTCTGGCTTATTTCCCTTAGCATGATGATCTCCAGGTCCATCCATTTTGTTGCAAATGGCAACATTTCATCTTTTCTTACAGCTGAGGAATATTCCATTGTGTATATGTACCACAGCTTCTTTATCCAGTCATCTGTCGCAGGGCACTTTGGTTGTCTCCATGTTTTGGCCACTGTGAACAGCGCTGTGATGAACATTGGGGTACATAAGTCTTTGCGGACAAAGGTTTTCAAGTCTTTGGGTAGATCCCCAGAAGGGGGATTGCTGGGTCAAATGGTAGCTCCATTCCCAATTTTCTAAGGAACCTCCACACCATCTTCCACAGTGGTTGTACCAGTTTGCACTCCCACCAGCAGTGTACCAGAGTTCCTTTGTCTCCACATGCTCTCCAGCACTTGTTATTCCTTGTCTTGTTGATAACAGCCATTCTCACAGGTGTGAGGTGGTATCTCATTGTGGTTTTGATTTGCATTTCCCTGATAGCTAGTGAGGATGAGCATTTTTTCATATGTCTGTTTTTGTTTTTTTTTAAATCATTGTTCTATTCTATTTTATCCTGGCTTTTTCCAAGGAGTTTTGAAAGGATCAAATAAAGTAAGTTGTATCAGAACATTCTATACTTTCTAACACTTTGCCCATTCAACAAATATGTATTTAGCACCTAGCATATATCCTGTTTTGTCATAGCTACCACCACCACCAACAACAACAACAACAAAAACCGGAGATTAATTGTACAGAGAGGAAACACAAGTATTTATAAATGACCAATAGTGACAACTTTTTATTTCTCTAGGGTAGGGATCAGGGTAAACCTCACAAAGGAGATGTCATTGAACTCTAACATATCAAAAATTGACATAGGAATTTTCTAGGTAGATACTGTGTTAAAGAACATATAAAGAAGTGGGAATGGCAAGACCAAAAGCAAGGGAGGTAAAACATAGGTTATTTGGGACATGGAACTTCAGCTATTATGACAGAAGTACAGAATGTGAGCAGCATGTAGCAGGAGTAAAGCCAGAGGAAGGATAAACTGGAGCCAGATTATAAAGGACTTTGGGGTTTGGATAATTTTATTGGGCTAATATTTTAGAAGCATTTTTAACTTGGAAATAACTCTGATGTTGACAATAAGAATTGTAATAATGATATTATTTTTAAACAGTAATAATAATGAATATGTACTGAATACTAATATGTACCAATAACTACATTATACATGACTGATTTGCTTAATTCAGTTACTATATAATGTAGGCACTGTTTTTACTGTGCTTGCAGCCATAGTTCTATGCTGTCTCAACAGTGGTGACTCTAGAATGTCAACACAGCAGTAAATGAGGTGAAACATCTTACTGATACTGATGAGGGGCTAGGAGATGAGCTAATTTTTGTTTTGTTTTGTTTTCTCAATTTGTATTTACATAGCAAACACCTTTCTTCAAAATTTGTTTGGGATGGTTCCAGAGTACTCTGGCAGAGTTGGTGAGGTTAAAGCCTTCCCTTGTAAAGTTGTCTCTGCAAAGTGATATGCAAGAAGGTAGGTTTACAGGGCATTGTTACCAATTATTAGTACCTGCAGCACCTCAGTAAAGCAAATGGAGGACACCAAAGTCATTGAAGTGGTAGTTGTAACACGGTTGGCCCAAACATACAGCTGGCTTTCAATCATGTCTATGCTTACTTATACATGTGCCCAGGTGCCTTGAAATCACTGCTGAACAGTTTTGCATGACCGCAGACACAGGATGCAACTCCTCATGCATGTCTCACAGACATAAGAAGTCAGGAGGCAGTTTTCACTCCAGACATTTCATTGTTACCACAAAGCAAACTCAACGTGATGGGCAAAAGTAGCCTTATTTCCAGGTACAAGAATATTTTGCCATTAAGAAACTGTTACTTACATGTGCACTACAGGGATACTGGATGTGAGTTTGTCATGTTGGAATTTCTAGCCTCACAACTTCCCTTCTTCCTCCACACTTGGAAATAAGATATACTGGGTCATATATTTAATGAATGTTCTTTTGACAGGCAAGGGTGTATTCATCAGAGACCCAGGAACTTCCTCCAGAGATACTTTTGTCTCCAAATATTTACTTGGTTGGGGAGGAATTCAGAAATTTGGACAATAACTGAGACTTAAAGACAAGGCAGAGCTTTTTCCTTAAGGCTGCACAGGTATTTGTTAACAAGAAACCAGATGAAACAAATGATGACCCAAATTTGGTAGCAAAGAAACAATTCTCCGGGGGTGAGCAACACATTTACTACATACAGACACATACTCAAGACCCTTTTCTTCCTTTGTACATACAGAGATGCACACAAGTTTTTCTGGATATATCCCTATCTCTGTTACTAATTATAAATTCCTTGAGGGCAAGATTTTTCTATTTTTTTATTCGATCGTACTTAGAATAGCATTCACAGTATAATAGATTTTTAGTAAAATCTCTCACTCAATTTTTCAAAAATATATCAAGCACCTTTTTTATTTATTTATACTCATATTTATCCTTATACTCAGTGAGTATAAGGATAAAAAAGCAAATGAGGGACATTAACAATAATAGCAATGTGTGTAACTAAACTTCGCCAGCTTCCTAGTCTTATTTGTAAAAGTTAGTCTTGTTAGATTATGTGCAAAGTTAACATAAAAAAGTTGTCAGGATTCTCTGTTTCTCCATTAGTGATTCTTGTCCTACATCTAACCACATTTAATGGTCAGTAATAAAATATGAACAACAGATGCCAAATTCAGGATCCCTGGTTTGGAAGGGAGAACAGAAACTAACATTTATTTTGTTTTTAGGATGTGCTATGTTCTTTCACAAGTTATTTCATTTAACTCTTAAAATGACTATCTCTAGTGATGATATCATCCCAATTTTATTTCTGTGAAGACATTAAATTTATACTTCTATTAAAAAACAGAGGCAGCATCTTTTTCCCAGTTCCTATATAACTATTTCTTCATATCTGTGTCTTCCCCTCCTGAGTAGGGTTGTTGAAAAAGGCTTTCTTAACCAAAACCAGTCTCAATCCCTGGCTTTGTATCCATGAATACATCTAAAATTCTCCTATTACCTATACTTGGGGCTATAGACATTGATACCGTATGTCAACATGAGAACATAATCTGGGGGAGAAACAAAGTAAATCATAATTAATCATTAACATCATGGCTCAGATTGGTGTGAGATTTCTTTCAGCAAGCAGAACCCGAGAGAGTGAAACCTTGTAATAATTTTGTATGGTGTTAGAGGGGAACCAGATGTATCGAAATGAGGATTTAGTAAGTTATATAAATGACTCATCACTGTGCTGTACTCCTGAAACCATTATAATACTGTATAAAATGTAATTGAAAAATAAAAAGTCTCAAAAAGGAAAAAAACAAAAACAAAAACTTATTTTCAAGTCCTACCCAGTCACAGTGAGCCCTGAACAGCTAAATTCCATGAGGAGTAGAAATCTCCCGAGGCCCCATTTTCTCCAGTCCATTGAAAAGGCTGTCATGAAACATTAAATTTTTTTTAATAAAAATATTTTTATTGTTAGACTTATTGGAGTGACATTAGTTATCAAGAATTACATAGGTTCCAGGTATACAATTCTACAGTGCATCGTCTATGTGTTGCATTATATGTTCATCACCCGGTGTGAGTTCTTTTTCCATCGCCATGTATTTGGCTCCCCCTCCCTCCTCTCCTGCCCCCTCCCTGTTCTCCCAACACCTACTTCCTTAACTCCAAATAACCCTTAAACTATTGATTGTGTCAATGAGTTTTTTGTTTGTTTGTTTGTTTGTTTTCCCTTTGTTACTTTCAGTTTTATATTCCGCATATGAGTGAAGTCATATGGTTCTTGGTTTTTTCTGTCTGTCTTATGTCATTTAACATGATGATCTCCAGGTCCATCCATGTTGTTACAAATAGCAATATTTCATCTTTTCTTATAGCTGAGTAATATTCCATTGTGTATATGTACCACAGCTTCTTTATCCAGTCATCTGTCACAGGGACCTTTGGTTGTTTCCATGTTTTGGCCACTGTGAACAGCGCTGCAATGGACATTGGGGTACATAAGTCTTTGCAAACTAAGGTTTTCAAGGTTTTTGGGTAGATCCCCAGAAGAGGGATTGCTGGGTCATATGGTAGCTCCATTCCCAATTTTCTGAGGAACCTCCACACCATCTTCCATAGTGGTTGTACCAGTTTGCACTCCCACTAGTAGTGTGTGATAGTTTCTTTCTCTCCACATCCTCTCCAGCACTTGTTATTCCTTGTCTTGTTGATAACAGCCATTCTCACAGGTGTGAGGTGGTATCTCATTGTGGTTTTGATTTGCATTTCCCTGATAGCTAATGAGGATGAGCATTTTTTCATATGTCTGCTGGCCATTTGTATTTCTTCTTGGAAGAGGTGTCTGTTTAGCTCCTCTGCCTACTTTTTAATTGGGTTGTTTTGTTGTTTGTTGTTGTTAAGTCATATAAGTTCTTTATGTATTTTAGTTATTAGACACTTATCAGATGTATTGTTTGCAACTATCTTCTCCCATTCAGTTGGCTGTCTTTTTGCTTTGTTGATGGTTTCTTTTGCTGTGCAGAAGCTTTTCAGTTTGATATAGTCCCATTCATTTATTTTTGTTTTTACTTCCCTTGCCTTTGAGGTCAGGTCCATGAAGTCTTCCTTGAGTCCTAGGTCTATAAGTTTAATACCAATGTTTTCTTCTATAGAGTTTATTGTTTCAGGTCTTATATGGAGGTCTTTAATCCATTTTGAGTTAATTTTAGTACATAGTGAGAGTTCACAGCTCAAATTAATTCTTTTGCATGTGGTTTTTCAGTTTTCCCAGCACCAGCTACTGAAGTTTGTCTTTTCTACATTGCATATTTTTCACTACTTTATCAAAAATTATTTGTCCATAAATTTGTGGATTTATTTCTGGGTTTTCAATTCTGTTCTATTGGTCTATGTGTCTGTTTTTCTGCCAATACCAAGCTGTTTTGATTATTGATGCTTTGTAGTATGAACTGAAATTGGGGAGTGTGATACCACCAGCCTTACTCTTTTTATATAGTATTGCTTTGGCAATTCACATCTTTTGTGGTTCTATACAAATCTGAAAACTTTTTTTATCTATTCTGTGGAAGTATGTTTGTTGGATGTTGATGGGAATTGCATTAAATCTGTAGGTTGCTTTGGATAATATGGCCATTTTAACAATGTTAAGTCTTCCTATCCCTGAACATGGAATATCTTTCCATTTCTTTGTGTCCTCTTCAAATTCTTTCAACAGTGTCTTACAGTTTTCCATGTGTAAGTCCATCACGTTCTTTGTTAATTTCCAGATATTTCATTCTTTTTGTTACAATAGCAAAAGATATTGATGAATTTCTTTTCCTGAAGATTCGCTGTTTATATATAGGAATGCTATTGATTTTTGTATGTTTATTTTGTATCCTGTGACTTTACTGTATTTATTTATTGTTTCTAATAGTTTCCTGGTGGAATCTTTGGAATTTTTCTATATAAAGGATCATGTCATCTGCAAATTAGCGACAGTTTGACCTCTTCTTTCCCAATTGGATACCTTTTATTCCTTTCCTTTGCCTGATGCTGTGGCTAGAACTTCCAGTACTATATATATTGAATAGCAGTGGTGACAGGGGGCATCCCTGTCTTGTTCCTGATTTTAGGGGAAAGGGCTTCAGCTTTCCCCCATTCAGTATGATGTTAGCTGAGGGTTTGTCATATGTGGTCTTTATTATGTTGACATACTTTCCTTCTATACCTATTTTATTCAGTGTTTTGATCGTAAATGGATGTTGTCGAATACTTTTTCTGCATCAATTGATATGATCATATGGTCTTTATCTTTTATTTATGTGGTGTATCACATTGATTGATTTTCATATGTTGAACCATTCTTGTGCTCCTGGGATGAATCCCACTTGATCATGATGTATAGGATCTTTTTGATGCATTGTTGTATTTTATTTGCTAATATTTTGTTTAGAATTTTTACATCTGTGTTCATCAGAGATATTGGTCTATAGATTTTTTTTGTGTTGTCTTTAACAAGCTTTGGTATTAGGGTAATGCTGGCCTCATAGAATGAGTTAAGAAGTATTGCCTCATCTTCAATTTTTTGGAAGAGTCTGAGGAACATAGGTGTTAATTCTTCTTTGAATGCTCGGTAAAATTCATTGGCGAAACTGTCTGGTCTGAGGCTTTTGCCTCCAGGGAGGTTATGGATAGTCATTTCAATTTCTTTACTATTGATTGGTCTATTTCAATTATCCAGTTCTTCTTGGTTCAGTCTAGGTAGGCTATAGGTTTCTAGGAACTTGTCCATTTCTTCTAGGTTGTTAAATTTAGTGGCATAAAACCTTTCATAATATTTTCTTATAATCCTTTGTATTTCTGTGGTATCAGTGGTAATTTCTCATTTCTAATTGTGGATATTTGTGTTCTTTCCTTTTGCCCTTTGGTTAGTCTAACCAGGGGTTTGTCAATTTTATTGTCTTTCTCAACAAACCAGCTCTTTGTAGCATTAACTTTTTCTATTGTCCTTCTGTTCTCCATTTCATTTAGCTCTGCTTTAATTTTTATTATTTCTCTTCTGCTGCTTTGGGTGTTTTCTGTTCTTCTTTTTCTAGTTCTTTAAGATGAGAAGTTAGGATGTTTACTTGTGATTTTTCTTGTTTAGTATGATAGGCCTGTAATGATATAAATTTCCCTCTTATTACTGCTTTCACTGTGTCCCAATAATTTTGATATGTTGTATTTTCATTGTCATTAGTTTCTATAAATATTTTAATCTCTTCTTTTATTTGTTCTTTGGTCCAGTTATTTTTTTAGTAAGATATTGTGTTTTTTTTCTGCTTTCCTTTTACAGTTGATCTCCAATTTCAGAGCTTTGTGGTCTGAAAATACACTTGATATGATTTTAATCTTCTTGAATTTGCTGAGGCTCCTTTTGTGTCCCAGCATATGTTTTATCTTTGAGAATGTTCCATGTGCACTAGAAGGGAAGGTATAGCTTTTTTTTGCTGCATGAAGTATCCTGTAAATGTTCATTATGTCCAGTTGCTATAATGTGTCATTTAGAGCTGATATTTCCTTATTTATTTTCAGTTTGTATGATCTGTCCATGGTTGTTAAAGGGTGTTTAAGTGTCCCACAATGATTGTGCTATTGTCAATTTCTCCTTTATGAACTGTTAGTAGTTGCTTTATATATTTTGGTGCTTCCTGATTGGGAGCATATATATTAATTGATGTCAAGTCTTCTTGTTGTTGTATTGTGCCTTTTATTATTACGTAATGTCCATCTTTATCTCTTGTTATCTTTTTTAACCTGAAGTTTGTTTCATCAGATATCAGTATGGCAACTCCTGCTTTTCTGTGGTTACCATTTGCTTGGAGTATTGTTTTCCATCCTTTCACTCTGAGTCTGTGTTTGTCTTGATGACTGAGGTGTGTCTCTTGGAGACAGCATATGGATGAGGTGTTTTTTTTTTTTTCCATCCTGTCTGATACTCTGTGTCTTTTTATTGGTGAGTTTAGTCCATTAAATTTAGGGTGATAATTGATATATGAGGATTTCCTATGACCATTACTTCCTTTTTAAATGTATTTTAAAAATATTTTTGTTTCTTTTTTGTTGTCCCAATTCTATTCCATTTATTCTGATGTTTTGATTCAAGTTCCAGAGCCTCCTTCAGCATTTCTTGAAGTGTTGGTTTTGTGCTGGTGAATTTCCTCAGCTTCTGTGTGTCTGAGAAGGTCTTTATTCCTCCTTCATATCTGATGGATAATTTTGCTGGATAATTTATCCTTGGCTGAAAGTTTCTCTCTTTTAATATTTTGAATATTTGATTCCACTCCCTCCTGGCTTGTAGAGTTTCTGCTGAGAAGTCTCATGTCAGCCTGATGGGTTTCCCTCTAAAAGTTGTAATTCATTTTTCCCTAGCTACCTTGAGAATTGTCTCTCTGTCTTTAGTTTTTTACATCTTCAGCACAATCTGTTTTGGAGAAGGTCTGCTAGGGTCCAGATACCTAGGGGACCTATTTTCTTCTTGAATTTGGGGGTCCAGATCTTTCCATAGGTTTGGAAAGTTCTGATCTACTATTTGTTTGAGTATGCGCTCTATAGATTGCTCTGGTCCTTCTTCTAATCCTATTATCCTGATGTTGTTTTGTCTCATGGAGTCAGATAGTTCTTGAAGAGTTCTTTCAATCCTTTTGGTTCTGTATTCTCTATCTTCCTCTTTCTGAGATGTTTCCATGTTCTGATCTTCAATATCACTAATTTTTCCTCCATCTGTTTGGACCTGTTTTCTATGGCAGTTATTTCATTTCTCACTTCTTTTATTGTATTATTTATCTCTCGAATTTCCATCTCATTCTTCTTTATAGTTTGAATTTCTTTGTTAAACTGTTCCTTTTGTTCACCAATTACCTTTCTGAGATCATTCATCTCAGCTATGGTGTTTTGCCAGTATGTTTTCATTTCTCTTAGAGTCTCTAGAATGGCTATTTTATATTCTCTGTCAGTTAGTTCATAAATTTCTAGATCTGTAAGATCCTTCTCTGGAAATTTTTCATCTTCTTTCTAGCAGCTTTAAATCCTAAGCTACTCATATAGTCTGTTGTGTTCTTCTTCTTTGGCATAAGGGCTTTATTTCTAGCAGAGCTCAGGAGATCACTTTATTTCTCTGATTAGTATTTTCTGGGAGAGGTTATAGGGACCTCCTCTCTTGTCACCATTTTGCCTATCAAAAACACTAAATTGATCAAAAGGCAGGAAAGGCATGGATTATAAATTTAATAGGAAAAGAATGCCTAACCACTAAAGTTTCTTCAGAAACTCTTAATCTGTTTCTTGAACATTCACTTTGTGTTGTCACTCATGTTCTTTCAAAAATTTTGTGGCAGTTTCTACACATGACAGAGAAACTGAATCAGTTGCTAGGATTAATCAATCTTGTTCTTAATGCCAGGAACTGCCACAACCAACAGAGCTTCAGTGAAGGAGAAGCAAGTGAATGTAAGGCAGCCCTGCCCCAATGAGGCCTAAAGATCCTTCCTCATTGAGGAAGACATATCTTGTCACCTTAGGCTGGTGGAATTAAAATTTTTTTATTATATATTTAATGATTAATTTGTGGCTATAGTAACAGAGTTCACCCTAATCCTCTATAATTCTTTTTTTCTAAAGACTTAAACATTATAAATGGAAATTTCCCTGCAACTTTTCTGCCTTCTAATTATTTTCCTCTGTACTACACAGAATATAAAATACTATTCCAATTTAATGCAAATTCAACAGGCAATAGCTATATCCTACATTGATCTTCTTTAATCCCCTAGCTACAGCAAAATTCAAAATTTAAATAAATAAATAAATAAATAAAGGAGTTTTCTTCAATAGAAGCAGAAATTACAAATGCCTACTTAATCTGCCTGGAATTTAGTCACTGTGAATGGTATGATGGGTGAATGATTTGCTGCCTGAATTGAAATAATATCTAGCCATTTAAATACATACAAGTGGACATCCCAGACAGGTGCTTAAAATCTAAATGGCATTTTACCTATGTAAATATACTCTGTATGATATGTCTTCCACTCTGCTTACTGCCTGGCCAGCTATATTTCCTGGGTTTTTCAGCTCCTTTCTGTTTACTGGAAGGGAAAGATACTTTGTGATGGATTCTGAGAATTAGGAAAAAGCAAGGAATTGACTCTTCATAGCATGACCCAAAAGACTGTTATCTAAATGTACAGAGCAGAGTAATTTCTTTTTAATAAAAGGAAGAACTGGCAGAATTATTTATTTGTCATTGTTTGAGAACTCAGGATCTCTTTGGATTGGACTGTATCCCTGAAGACTATCTAGCAGGACAGAGTTGAGGCTGTGGTTCAAATAATTAGAGAAATATTGATAAATTGCTGTAGTCCTGGAAGGGGTAAGGGAATAAAAAGAGGGATGTGGAACCCATGCTTTACAGATAGCCTATCTGAACAAAATGTGGTATCATTGCAAATGGGCCCAGGGAGCAGCCATATGCTCTGTGTTACCTGTGATTCTACTTCTTACTGAGAACCAGATTTCGTACCTTTGGTTAAGTGTCTCAGAAACTATGACTATGTCAATGATATGGATATTTGGGGGTTAAATGTAATAGCATATTGTCCCAATTCTCTAATTTATTTTGCTTGAGCATTTGTATGGATCTGGTGTGTAGGGATGGCTGCCCATGTATTAAATAACCACCATTTGCTTCAAGAATTGTAATAAAAAGTACAATACAAATTGAAAGCCTAATTATTCATATTCAAAATCCAACCATCAAATCAACATGCCAAGTAATGTCAGAATCTTCAGAAATACATATTCTAATGTTTTTCTGTTTGTTGTTGTTGAGAGAGAGGCACAGAGTGTTGAAAAGACTTTCCCAAAATTATAGAGCAGGTATAATTAGAGACAGGTCAGGCTTGAGACTTCTGATCCCTAGTTCCTGTGTCTCAAGTACAGCATGGTCAATATATAATCAAAGTAATCAATATGATTGAGAGCAAAGGTAAATTCTTATTTGGGAACAAAGTGAACCATTTCCAAATTAAGTTGGCCAAGTGAACAGTTAATGATACTTGAGGCTCTTAATAATTGCTGTCACATTTGAGGATTTGATAGCTGTTAAGTTTATTCTGACTTTTAAAGATTGTTACCAAGTTGGCAGAAGATAATCAGACTCTCCAAACTATATAAACTGATTCAATCTGACCCCAAATTCAATGTTCTTAACCAGTATGCCATATTTGCATCCTCATCTCTTCCTTCAGTTATTTCATGATAACATTCATCTCTTTTAAGGTCTTTATGATTCTTAACCAGTATACTTCCTTTCCAAACTCTACATTCATTCATTTGTTCATTAACTCATTATTCAATAGTGACATAGAAGTTTAGCACAAACCAGGTCACACAGATATATAACTTGATTTTTCTCCTCAGACTTGATGGGCTAATGAGGGGGACCATAGCCTATAGCAGAAAACAACAATTCAAATGTCTAAGGTTGACATTTATATACTAGTGAAAGTCATCTGTAGAGTACTATGGTTTTCTTTAGAAAGGCAAATTACAATGTGCTTTTATGCAAATGCTCCTTATACTAAGCTTGTGAGGTAGATAGAATAAACAGAAGTCCCAAAGAGGTTAAAATGATAACAATAAATCTCAGGGGCCATGCTTTTCTGTTCTCCACTGGGACGTGTGCTTAGGTCCTAGCACACACTGGGGTCTCAGTCAATACTTTATGACTGAAAGGCTAAACATGTAATAGCTAGTATATATCAAAACTGGGCTTGAATCTCAGGGGTCCTAATCTTGAGTTCAGTGTTTATTCTATTGCATCCATTTTCAGTGCTGTGACCATTACCTCTCTTTGCTCCTCAGAACAATGGCTCTCATCTACCTAGAGTCCCATCTACTTGAAATAATGCATTCCAGTTAATTAATTTTTAATGAAGCCCTTACATCAGACCATTTTGAAGAGGTGATCACACTGCTGCTTCACGGAAAGCCAACCTTGAGAGTCCTATGGCAAGTTTATGAGAACAGTGAGGAGCCAGAGATGTGACATTTTCTAACGACAAAGAGCTATCAATTTGTTTGTGAAATGCCAATGTTTTCATCATTAAATATTAGACATAAAATTTATAGTTATTATTATATCAATTATAATAATAATGAGGGTGAAAATAGTAAGAAAAAATGGCTACTATTTATTGGGATCCAACTATATTCCAGCAATGTGCCTCATGATTTGTAGATGTTACCTCAAGTAAACCTGAACAATTTCATGACATTGAAATAACAATATTATTACCTCCAGTTTACAAGTAATGGAGGCACAATGGTTTCTATTATCTGTAAATATTTAATAAGCACAATTCACCTTTAAAAAAATGTAAAGTTCTCTCTGACTTACTCATAGCCACATCCATCTATCCTTCACCCTCCACACATAATTGTAAATAGAACACAGGTGTCAGCTGTAACAAAGGCCCAACTACTAATTAATTAAACAAAATATTGAAGACCATGGAATACTTCCCAACTCATTCTGTAAAGCTAGTATTACTCTGATTCAAAACCCAGAAAAAGAGATGACAAGAATACAAACTACAGACCAATATCTCTCATTAACATTGACACAAAAATTCTTTTAAAAGTGTTAGTTAATCAAATCCAAAAAGCATAATACATCATTATTAAGTGGAATTGCTCTAGAAAAACAATGTGAGGAAACATTCAAAAACTAATCAGTGTAATTCATATATTAACAGGTGAAAGAAGAAAAACCATATGATTTTCTCAATACATGTGGAAAAAGCACTTGAAAATATCCCACATTTATCCTTGATAAAATCTTTGAGCAAGTTAAAGGTAACTTCCTTAATTTGATAAATGGCATCAATGAAATTTTTTAACTTATTATCATACTTAGTAGCTAAAAACTGACAGCTTTTCTCCCAAGATCAAGAATAAGTCACAGATGTCTGTTCTATATCCCAGAATGTACTAAAGATCCCATCCAGGGATATAATACAAGAATAAGAAATAAAACCTACTTTATTCACAGATGACTCATTGTCTATGTAGAAAATCCTAAGGAATTTTTGAAAAGCTATTGGAACTAACCAGTGATTTCAGCAAAACTTTAAGATACAAGGTTAATATTTTAAATCAATTATATATTTTTATACTAGCAATGAACAAGTAAAAATGGAAATTAAAAGGCAATACCACTTACAATATCATCAAAACTGTGAATAGGGATAAAACTCATCAGAGATACACAAAAGAGTACAGTGAAAACTGCAAAACATCACTGAGAGAAATTAAAGAATGAAATAAATGTAGAGATATACTGTGTTCACAGAATAAAAGACTCTGGAGTGTTAAAATGGCAATTCTCCCCAAATTTATCTGTGAATTCAAAATAATTCCAATAAAAATTCCCGATATTTTCTTTTTATTTTTTATTTTTTATTTTTTATGTAGGTAGTTCCCTGGCTAGGAATCAAACTCAGGCCACAGCATTGACTGCGCCGAAGCCTAGTCACTACACCACCAGGGAACTCCAGATATTTTCTATAACATATTAAGCTCATAATGAACATTTATAAGAAAATGCCAATAATCTAAAATAGTCAAAATGACTTTGGGAAGAAAAAGCAAAACTGGAGGATTTATACAACTTTACTTTAAAACTTATTATAAAGCTAAAGGAATCTATACACTATATTGACATAAAAATAAACATCTAGATCATAAAACAGAATAGGAATTCAAAATCTTCCCACACATATATAGTCAATTGATTTTCAATAAAGGTGCCAAAGCAATTCAGTGGTAAAAGAGTAATCTTTTCAACAATGATGTTGGAACAATTGAATATCCATATGCAAAATAAAATAAAACAAAACAAAAATAAACAAAAACTCTCCACTCTTACCTTATATCATATGCAAATAACTCAAAATGGATCACAGATAAATATTTCAGAATTAGAACTATACAACTCCAGGAGAAACTATAGCATAAGATCTTGGTCACCTGGGGTTTGGCAAATGTTTTCTAAAAAGTACACCAAAAGTATATGCTATTCAGTTTTAAAAATTCATAAATAGAAACTCATCAAAATTAAAATCCTTTTCATTTCTAAAGATATTGTTAAATGAAACAGTAAGCCACAGCATGGGAGAAAAATATGCAAACATCTATCTGACAAAGGATTTGTGTCTATGATACATCGCAAAACAAAAACAAACAAACAAAAAATCTCTTACAATAAGATGACTAACATTCTAATAAACAATGGACAAAAAAGATTTAGATAACCACTTCTCCTAAGAAACTATATGAATGCACAATAAGCACCTGTAAAGATGCACAACTCCATTAGTCTTCAGGAAAATGAAAATTCACTACACACCCTAGAATGGCTAAAAACAAAGACTGAGCTTACTGTATGTTGCTGAGGGTGTGGTACAGCTGGGACTCCTTCACTACTGATGAAAATTCAAAATAGGACAGAAAACAGTTTGGCAGTTTCTTAAAAAGTTAAGCATACACTTACCATATAACCAACCATTCTACTTCAGTTATTTATCCAAGAGAAAAGAAAAGCATGTCTTGATCCAAAGACTTGTTCACAAATATTCTTAGCAGCTTTGTTTGTTATAGCCAAAGGCTGGAAACAACTCAAAAGTGCATAATGAATAAGCAAATTGTGCCACATCCATACAATGGAATACTGCTGAGTAAGAAAAAGAAACAAATTATTAATATACACAAAAACATAAATAAGTCACAAAATAATTATACATGAAACAGCTACACCGAAACGTGCATATTCCACAAAAACATTTGTGTAAAACTCTAGAAAATGCAATCTCTAAAGACAGAAAGCAGGTGGCTGGTTAACTGGATACGGTGGTGGTGTGGATATTTACAAAGGAGCACAAGGAAACCTTTGTGGGGAACGTGTATGTTCTATTTCCTAATTGTATGGTTTCATGGATATATACATATGTCAAAAGTTATCAAATTGTACACATAAATTTGTGCAGTTATTGTGTGTTCATTACACCTCAAAGAAACTACAAAATTAGAAAATGAAAACAAAAAGAAGATAAAATAGAAGGGTTCTTTTCTCTCGTGTTTCAGATTGAACGTATTAATTATTACAGGGATTATACGGTAACCCTATATTTTACAGGATTCAGCCTCCTATTCTCTCCTTACTCTAAAATTTTCTACATGCAATTTCTACATGCAGATTCAAAATAGCTGTTTCAGCTCTTATCATTATGTCTCCATGATAGCTAGTGGGAAAGAGAGAAAAGAAGTGAAGGCCAAATTGTTTCTTTTTAGGGCATATGCTACACTCTGAACACATCACTTCTGCTAACATGCCATTGAACTGAATATGACAATAACTTACCAAAGGAAGCTAGCATGTACCCATCTAGAACGTAAGAGTTATAATTACTAAAGCATAAGAGTCCAGAAGTCTCTACTCCCTAAAATATAAATGTCTTCATTGGGCCAATCCAATAAACTATTGATTATATTAACAGTTTTTAAAGGTCATAGACCAGAAACATTCTCTGTTTTGTTTTTCTCTTACAAGATGGAAAGAGCTAGGTGTTAACACTGAGAAAGAAAGTAGTAGTTGCCTGGATCCTGTAATTAAAGTTCAAAGCCTTGTAGATGTTGAGATGATACAGTACGATTTTGTAGCATCTTGTAATTACCTTCTCTCCTGATGGACACCCAAAGTCACTAAAACTTTTGAGTTCTTAGACCCATGACCAGCCAGGTCCATCAGTATTTCTTCAAGTCTGCACAATGTGTTTAGATTTCAATGAAACACCACAGCAATTTTTATGTCCCTGCTATCTATTTCCTGAGGGATGACTCTTTTCTTTGATCATGATTGTAAATATTTTGGAGCATGAAAGTGCTAAGAAATCTTATAGGCTCTACAAAAAAAAGCAAGAAGTCTCTTTTTCTCCCTGAAGTTTCCTTAACAGAAGGTGAATAAAGGCAATCTGTTGAAACGTGTGCTCAACGGAGGGGAAAATTTCTCCATAGAGCACATGACTGAGGATACTTGTAGGTGAAAAATTCAAAGATATCATAGGTATTAAAAAAGAGTACAGTGGATCATAAAGTCTAATATTAGATACAAGTGCCTCTAATCTAACCTTTTTTATTGTCTCTATATAGTTTTACCTTCTGACATTTTGTTCAGTTTAAGCGTATTTGGGTTGCAGTCTAGAATGACTAATTTTACACCTGTGACATCCTTTTCTGGGAGGTGGCTTTTGTGACAGCAAATTAGGATCCGACTGCCAGTACATTGTTTAGTGACTTCTTTATACAAGTGCTAATTTGACTTATTTCTTCTATTTTGTTGATGTCACCTCTTCATGAGCATTCTCAGAAAAAAAAGATGGTTGAAATATTTTTTTAAGGTGTAATTTAGTCTAATGGCCTTTATGTATTTGTATTTCCCTAGGCAAAACTTATATTCTGAATTTTTAAGGTATTCATTCAAAGCCACGGTCAAACACTTCCAGCCATTGTTCAGCATCTTGGATGTAACTGGTTGCACCACATAATATGACATAAGTGTTGGGATGAGCTGACAGATCTCACAGCTGTGACATTGTCAGTCAGCCATGTGCTACAGACAGAACACAGTGTTTGGCAGTAGAAAAGACAAATGAGATAATGTTGAGTGAGGAATACTCTTTTGGATTAAAATTTCAGACCTTCATTTTCCTACAGAAGTATTTCCCTGACTGTTTTTAGTTCTTTACACTATTAGTAAGGTTGTGATCGTATTGAAGTTGTTATTTCTTAGCAATTATTGACAATAATAATAGGTCATGATTATTGAATGCCTGCCAAAATGCCAGGCAAAATACTAACTGCTTTACAGGAATTATCTCAAATGATCCTCACATTAATTCTACAAAGCTGAATTATTATAATGTGTGTTTACTGATGAAGACATTCAGCTCACAGTTGGTAAGTGGTGAAGTGAGCACTTCAGTTCAGTCCTTTAATTCTTAATGGATGTATTTCCTCACCAAACCTTCTGCAAATAGAGAGAATAAAGAAAACTAATACTTCTTATGGCTGCCTTCTTTAACTTGAAATATTCTTCTTCTCTTTCCTTATAATAAGCTGTGTGGTACACATAGCATTCAAAGCTATTTTTAAAACCCTATAATAAAAACATTTTTGTGAAGTAACTATTGAAAAGTCTGAATATTTTATTTCACTTGTGAATTAATATATTTAAAGACATCTGATACCAACCTCTTCCTAGTTTCATTTCCTGCCAACTATACACATTAAACTGTGTGCAGTTACCTGACATCCTATGAGCTCTTACACTTTTGGAACTTTAAATATGCTCTGCCGGGAGTGACCTTCTGTATTTACCCACACATCAGGGCCTTTTATGGGGCCTCTGAAATTCTTTCAGGCAGAAGTAATTGCTTTCTCTGTGATCCCATGTCAGTTCATATATATCTTGATTACACAATATTTTTAGAATTGTACAATCAATACTAAAGAGTACTGAAAGAGTAATATATACTTATGTTAAAGAATAAAAACAGTAAGAAATAGTTTACAATGTACAGTATGTCTCCCTCTCATGCTTGACACGCTAACCTTTCCGAAGGCAACAACTATTCACATGATAGTGAACACATAAAGAAACATACAAGGGCTGTCCAGAAAGTATCCAGCCAAGTATATGAAAAATAGAGGAATTTGTGGCTGGAGTTTTTTCCAGACAGCCCTCGTATTTATATACATAGCTCTTTGCATTTTGCAAGATCAAAATCCAGTCTAACAAACAGTGTTCTGTACCTTGCTATTTTCACCTAGCAATATTTTGGACTTCTTTCTGTATTAATATATTAACCTTATTATATTTAATAACTTTAAATATTTAACAGGACACACCATAATTTACTTAACCATCCTCCTCTGATGGACATTTGGACTGTTGCTAGCTGTTACAAACAATGCTGCTATACACATCCTTGTTCAAATGTTTATGTAGAGTGGTTAAGAACATGGACCTTGGGGGCTCCCTGGTGGTCTAGTGGCTAGGTTTCGGTGCTCTCACCACGGCAGCCTGGGTTTGATCTCCACTCAGGGAACCAACCCCACCCCCACCCCCCAAGAAATTGAAGTTAAATTTCCTGGGTTTGAACCCTAGTACAACTATTCTTATAGTTTTGTTCCACCATGACAAAATAACTGCTTGAGCTAAAGCTGACCCATAGTTCTTATAGTTTTAATCAAGTTAATTAACCTCTATATGCCCCCAGTTTCCTCTTATGTAAAACAGGGATTTAATAATAATTTCTTAGGTTTTTTTCCTGAGGATTGAATGAGTTATTATGTGGGAAAGAGCTTCAGTATATAATAAGCACTCAATGGTGTTTACTATTATGATTATAAAGATTATATGTCTTTGGGCACATGTTTGAATAACGAAATTCCTAGAAGTAGAATTTTTGGAGAAAATGGTATGTGTGTTTTTAATTTTTATAGACACCCATCTTAATTGGGTTTCTTTAGAAGTAGATTCTGAGTCAAGGATCCAAATGCAAATAGTTTATTTAGGTGGTAGAAGAAAACCCAATGGGGTGGTGGGAAAGTGAGACAGAGAAGGAAAGGTAGCCAATCATGGGTGTGCTATCAAGTCCATTACCACTTTGGGCCCTTGAAGCTCAATCCTGCAGAAAGTCCAGGAAACCCTAAGAGCCAGTATTGACACAAGCCTCTGAGTGATCTTACTCAGAGGGTGAGGGAACTGGGCTATGGGTCCACTGACTCCTGCCTTGTCAGGTCAGTCATTGTCTGAAGGCCATCTTCTGATGCCGGGAGCAATGGTATGTAAAGGAAAGGCAGTGGGAAGGCTCTGCTTTGGGTTCTGGCAATAATGGCATTGTCTGTAGATTATTTTAAAAGAGTAACAAAATTGACTAAAAGTCACTCTGATTTTATCATCTTAATGTGCTATATTTCTCTAAAATCTTAATTATAAACTACTTCCCTCATTGACACCACCACCTTGCTTCCCGGCGATTCTACTGCCTGGGATTAATTCCCTCAACAATTCCAGCCTATTTCACAGGCAGGAATGTGCATTTTATTGGCTGGAGAAGGAACAAAATGCAGGTGCTGGCAGTTGGAAGCCTGGGAAGCATAAACTGAAGGGCAAAGAGGATTTTGGTCAGAGTACCAACAGCATCTGCTGCATTTGAACCCTGCCCCACTCAGATCATCCACAGTGTTCATGACCATTTGTGTTGCTAGAAGTTCTGCCCATCATAGTTAGAAAGACTACACAGTCTTTCATGACCACCGCTGAGTGGAAATGTGTCACATAAGTGTCTGTTTCAGCTCACATGATATACTGAGCCAACCCAGGTTGAATCAGACCTGAGTTTTATTGTTTTCTGACAACTGGTTATGGGAACTCTCTGTGAAGTCATAGGTAGGACCTGAGGGAGAGACATTGGTTTAACAAGTGAGGTAAAGTGGGCTTCCAGTTCATGTAATTTAATTAGGGGTTTCCTCTAGATATACTCATGCCTGATCACAAATGTGCTATTCATGGTATGATGAGTACTGCTGTACCCATCCTCTTAACAAGTGGAGGATCTTGGAGCCAAAAACCAGGCCCTGATAAAGCTCTGGTAGTGTAGTCACTTGATGTCACGTAGTCAGGTTCGGTTTCTCGCAGGTCCAGTAGCAAAACAAGAGCTGCCTTTTGTATGATAAACAGTTCTTTGAAACTTTCTGGCTTTCACATCAGGTCTTAATTGATAATTGAGCCTGTCATTTTTTTTTCTCAGTATACTATGACACTAACAACAACTAGCCAACTCCACTCTCCTTATAAATTTCATTATCCTCTTATCTCTCATATTCTAGAGATATTGCTTAAGCTAATGCATGCCCTTTAGCCCATACCCCAACCCACTTTAGTGGGTGATGATGACATTTGGAAATCAGGCCAGCATGCACTGAAATGTAGTGGCATGGGGACAGGGGCAGGGTGCCAATAGATTCTGCCACAATATCACTAAGTTACCTTCCAAAGAAGGCATTTCACTTTACAGTCCTACAAACAATGTGTGAGATGGCTGTTTTTATGCATCCTTACCTTTGTTTATTTCATTATTGTGGAGTTACATATTAATATATTTTCACAAATATGAAAGCCATTGGGATGTCATTCAGTATGAAAAATCCGTTGGCAATCTCTTTTTGCATGTTTTCTCCATTTTTCTACCTAGTTGTTGGTTTTTTTTTACTAAATGATTCATCCAAGTTCTCTCTATACCAAGGAAATTAGCCTTTTGTCAAATGACTTGTAAATTCTTATCCATTTTTATATTTGTCCTTTTTTATGGTATTTTTGTTTTCCTAAAAAATTATTTTTTAATAGAGCTGTATGCTCTGATCTGTTTTTAATGTTTTCGTGTTTAATTACTTGTTTGTAAAAGTCTCTTACTACTAAAATTATAAAAATAAATTTTTGTTTTTCTTTCCTAATTTTAATTGTTGTATTTTAGTTATTTACCTCTTTCTAGATTTTGTTACCTCTCTTCCTAGATTTTAACATCTTGAAAACAAATTTCCAGGACCCAAAATTACTAAATTGATAACAATTTTCTCCCTTTCACACTTTCTTCTTTCCTTTCTATCTTGTATGTCTCTCTAACCTCAATACCTACCAAAACACCTGGTACATAATAAGTACTCAATCAATTCTTGCTTACTCCAAGAATATACAAATTACAAGGACTTACCTATATTCTTAAATAAATTTCCTTTTTAGAACAATTTTATATTTGTAAAACAATTGTGAAGATAATGCAGAAAGTTTCCATACCCTGCACCCAATTACCCCTGTTAATAATATCTTTACATTAGTGTGGCACATCTGTTGCAATTAATGAACAAATATTGATATGTTATAATTAACTGAAGTTCATACTTTATTCAAATTTTCTTAGTTTTTACCTAATGCCCTCTTTCTCTTCCAGGATCCCATCCAGGATATGACATTATATTGTCATCTTTTTTCCTTAAGTTATTCTTGACGATGACTGCTTCTCAAAATATTCCTTGTTTCTGATAACGCTGATGACAGTTTGGAGGGGTACTGGTCAGGCATTTTATAGCTACCATTTTCCTCTATTAGGAATTGTCTGATGTTTTTCTCATAGTTAGACGGGGATTATGGGCTTCTGGGAAAAAGTTCCATCTTTTGCAGGTCCCTGGTTCTCACGCCTTTGGCCTCAGACTAACAGTTACACCATTGGCTCCTCTGGTTCTCAGGCTTTCAGCCTTGGGCTGAATTATGCCACTGTCTTTTCTGGTTCTCCAGCTTGCAAATGGCAGGTTACAGGACTTCTCAGCCTTCTTAATCATGTGATCCAGTTGCCATAATAAATCCCCTCTTAGATATCCATGTATCTTTATGTATCTATGTATCACCTGTGTATATGTGTATGTATATATGTATGTATCCTTTGGTTCTGTTTTTCTGGAGAACCTTGACTAATAAACACTCTTTTTTCTCCTTTCCTTACTGCACTCTTTGGAAGAAAGTCACTATACACACAATGCAAACTTAAGGAGTGGGGAGTTATGTGCCACCTTGAGGATGGAAGAGCTGATTATTTGGAAATCTGCATGGGAGATTTGTCTTTTGTCCCTTATTTATTTATGTATTTATTTATGTATTTATTTATTTATTTATTTTGTCATTTATTTATATTAGTATAGACTCATGGATATTAATTTTATATTTCAGGTTATAATCTAATATGACTTTTTGTTGCTCAGAATGTTCCTTCTTTGGCCATTAGGAGCCTTTTCAGTTGGCTACTATGTCCCTTTGACATAGCCCATAATTGTGTGTTTTGTTTTGTTTTTTACACTTTCTTACTTTCTGCCATTCTGAGATGCTCTAGGCTCATCTATATTTTCTGCCCCAGTACAAGATTCAGCCTTTTCTCTGAGGAGCCCTGATTCCTTTTATTGAAGAATAGTATCGAAAGCAAGATCTGGGCTCTAGATATATCTCTTACCCCTGGGGTTAGACTTACGTTTTTAGCAGATGGCCAAAACCAATACAATATTGTTTATTTAATAAACAAATTGCTAATGTAATTTACAACATACTGACTTGTGCTTAAATTATGAGGTTCACCTGGCAGGAAAAAAACTCTGGCAGTCAGTATTCCTTAAATGGTTTTCTACATGAATTCAAGTATTATCTTCTTAGCTACAAATACAAATTAAGGGCATGCATCCTAAAGGTTGCTATACTACATGCAATTATGTACATGGTGTAAAGCTTTTTAGAGATTTACAAACCTGTGCTGAAACTGATAGTGCATTTCTAAGAAAAAGAAGCACCTTTCTGAGAGTCAGCTGCTCTGATTCTTTCAGACTTAAGAGAATAAAGTAAAAATGCTAGCTTGGACCCTGAAATGCCTTGCAATGTGGAGAAGTGTTTCCAAAACTAAAATAAAAATAACAAAATCTCTATCACTTCACCTTGTTATCAATTTTTGAATATCCACCTCCACTATTGGTGAGAAGAGTGACATTTGGTCAATACAAGTGAGCAAACATTCAATGACCGTAAATGTCCTTGACAATAAAATTGCTGTCTTGTGACTCTAATCTAATCTGACTTGCTAAGCATAGGAAACATTTGACACTTTCCTAGGGCATTGATTAATGAGGAAACACTTAGTTTCACAGTTAATGTGAATTATTATAACCCCTGGGAGACTTTTAATTTTATAAAATATTAGTTCTGTATGATGATTGCATTTATTGGTGTCTATATTCATAACACAAGACCTATATCTTCATATGACTTTACTTTAGTTTGAGAAAATGCAACTTGAAGCTAATTTTTGGAAATGCATCTTATATGCTAACTGCTACTCCAGCCTCCTCTTTTTCCTTTTTGTTCTTTCATTGACTTTATTAATGTAAACGTGATGGGCGAAGTCAAACTAACCTGAAAAGAGGAAAATATTACTACACCAGTTTTAAAGCTGAGGAAACAAATTTGAAGAGGTTATACAACTTTCTCAAAATTACACAATTTATAAAGTAACAACTTATAAAGTTATATAGAATTTATGCTTAGATCAATTTGACCCCAGAGTTCACCTTTTCCTACTCCGTGAGGGTTCTCAAAACTAGCAGCATATATAAGAATAATTTCAGATGATTAAAAAAAAAATGATGCCCAAGGCCCACTCTAAGAGATTCTGATTTAATAATTCTGGGTAAAAATCTAGACATCAGCAAGTTTTAAAATACCCCAGCTGATACTAATGTGCAAGTAGGTCTGAACCTGAGCACTACACCATTTCTGCTTTCACTCTCATAATTATTTTTAACATTTATGTAGTGTCCTTAGTTTTCCAAGTTGCTGTGTTTAAATACATAATTCATTTAATCTTTAAACCAAACTTGCAGTTAGGGATTATTATGCCCATTTTGGAGAATAGAAATGGATACTAAAGGAGTTTAAAAATCTTATTCGGTATTACAGGGTCAGTAACTGAAACCCAACAAAAAGTGAAGAAGGCTACTGCTTTTGTCATTATTTAGAATCTTCTAATCTTGGTTCCTTTTGGCTCTGTCCCTTTTTTCCCCTCGTCCTCATCCTATTCCCCAGTCCAGAACTGCAAGAGCTACTTAAATGCTTTATGAAGCTGTGTGGATGGACAGGAATGGTGGCTATGAAGACTATCGTTCATTACAAAAGCAACATATGTTAGTAGTAAAAGTAGCTGAAAGTAGAACACCTTAATAAAGCGATTTTATTTTTGAAGTTCAAGTTCAACAATAAAATGGGGAAAATAATAGTATTACCTCACTGTTTTATCATGAAAATAAGATAATATATATAAAAAGATTTTGTAAATTGAAAGGCATTATACTTCATGCTAGACATTGATATTTTATTTGTATTGACTGGTTCCGGAGTGTTGCATTAGTTTCCCAGGATTTCTCTAACAAATAGCACAACCTTGGTGACTTAAAACTACAGAAAATTATTCTCTCGGGTCTGGAATCTAGAAGTCTGAAATTAAGGTGTCAGCAGCCCCCCACCCACCCCAAAATGTTCTAAGAGGGAATCCTGCTCCAGTTACAATGACTCTAAGCGTTCTGTGGTGTTGCTTGGCTTGTGGGCACATCACTCCAATCTCTGCCTCTCTCTTCCCATCACCTTCTCTGTGGTGTCTGTCTCAAATATCCCTCTGCTTTTCTCTTACAAGGATCATTTCGTTGAATTTAACCTACCTGGAAAATCCAGCATGATCTTCTCATCTCAAAAATCTTAACGTAATGAGATCTGCAAAGAACCTTTTTCCAAATAAGGTAACATTCATAGGTTTCAGGAATTAGGACATGGAATATCTTGGGGTGGGGGGGGGGGGGCACTGTTCAACCCACTGCAAATATTATACGTATTTTTCTTTCCTTAAACTCAGTATGTCACTCTCTGATTCATTAACTTCCACTTGCCAATAAATTTAATTGCCTGACTCTTTATTTGGTAATTAAGCTCTCCAGTCCACAAGTGACCTCTGCCTTATTTCTCAAACAACTACACAAACTTTCTGCCATTTCCCAAACACTCCCCACACGTTCCTATCCCTGTTTCTTTACGTATGCCATTCCTGATGCTTACCTTCCCTCTCTTTCTGGACCTCATCACTGGTTTTCATTCTCTTCTGTGAAGTATTTACTGAATATCAAAAAAAAAAAAAAAAGACTGCTTCTTATTTTCTTTCCAAATCTGCTAGGTTTCTTGGCTTCTTACTTTTGATTCTCGCAAAAAAGTTCACAGGCTGAACTTTACTGTTATAGCTGAGTATTTGTTCACTTTCCCACCAGACTGAGCTTTGTCTTTGTCATGTCCTGAGCATAGAGATGTGGCTCATCTATCCTTGTACTGCCCAGTGCATGAGGCTCAATGCCAGGCACAAAGCAGGGTCTCAGCAAAGCAAGGTGGACCACAGGGAATGACTGAGCATTTCCTTCAGGTTCCTCCAGTCCACTGCCCTGTGGGGCAGCTAAATAGGGCCCTGAAGTCTATTCTCCTTCCAAAGGTACAAATTCTACTGATACATTTGTCTTATTCTTTTTATTTGGGCATTTAATTTTATTATTAATGTTATTATTTAGAATATTGACTTATGGCTCCTTTTCCCCCCGCACCTTTTCTCACTTGGTAGTTTATTGTGTGGTGAAAATTTTATGTTCTAGAATTTTCTTCTATGAAAGTGCTTTTTCTTTGATGGGGAGTATGTTACTTGACAATGAGTCTATATAGTTTTACTACCAGTGATAACTGTTATTTCTTACATCATCTTACTTTGGTTAATACTTGGTGGGAAGGAAGGGAAGGCATATGGAGTCTGCATGAGTCTCCATTCTCCCCTCAGAGGGCAGCTCTGGGCATTGCTTTAGGTTTCACCTTTTTGAAGTTCTGTATGTTTGTTTTTCCTCTTTAATTCTTTCCATCCCTTTTGTAGCTAAATGACTTTTCAGTCTTGGATTCAAAATGCAAAATTAGGCTTTGGAAAAAATGAACAGTAGATTGAATGTTGTCCCATTCCTGAATACTGCCAATGCTATGCAGGCATTATGCATCTGCCTTCATGATTAAAAAGAAAAAAAGATTTTCCTTTTGAAGTGAACACTTTTCTCAGATTCTCCTAGACTGAATAATCATACACATGTACTTGGAAAGTAGAAATGTCTACTGCCTCTCTCTGTAATCACAGTGCCAGCACAGTTTAGCACATAATACGTATGAGAAATCAATGAATGCAAATATCCATGTTGGGATCTGGCAAAACATTGATAAACAATGAATAGCTCTGATTTCTCTTTTCAACTATTATATGTATTCAATTTTGGGATGATATTTTATTGAAATAATATGTCCAGTTTTTTTTTGTTTGTCTGTTTGTTTGTTTCAACAAAACATCTGGAGAAGCCCAAAGAAATTCTTGGTTAAACTAACACATTTCACAATTCCTGCTCTGCATGACGTACCTTAATACAAAGGCAGTGCTAATGACTATGAGTTTTCTTATAATACCTCTAACTTTGGGAATTTAAAATCTGTTCTGTGGGGATTTGAGTAAGAAGACAAAAAGTTACCACAGTTTAAACACAGTCTTCTCCAAGGATCTACATCTGCCAGTGTCCCAAGTTTCAGCTTTAACATTTAAGCCTCTAAACTCAGGGTGAGATTTCTGAGGATTGCCCACAAGTCTTAGTCCTTTTCTCTCAGTTTTATTTTTAAATCTTTTCCCCAGGTGATTGAGTATTAGTCTCACCACATGTGTCACTGTTTCTCCTAGGAGGAGTCCATTTGAGCTTCACTAAACTGTAATTCCTGATATATGCAGTATGTCTACGTTACTCCTATATTTTCCTCCCACTAATCCAACATACATACTTGCAGTAAGTTGTCAAATATCAAAACAATCAAGTCCAGATCATCAGCACTTTGTCACTTGGGCTTGGAGAGGTTTATGCAAGATCAGTTTGGTCATGTATTATGATCACTTCCTAGTAAGAGCTTGACATTATTCATGAGGAGCACAAATTACACCCGGCAGTGTCCCTCAGAAGGCCATGATTTCATCTCTCACTCCTCCTCTGTTGCCTAAAACTAAAATACAGAGCTGGAAGGCAATTCCCATATAAATGTATGCACCAAACCACACACATTATATTTTGTGTTTCACCTTGAACAGGAAACAAACAGGACCTTAAAAGAAATGCTGAAGACATTGGGTTCACAATCCCTTGCCTCTCTCAATTCATCATTTATTGCAATATAAAATTGCAATATAAAATTGTCAATAAAGTAGATATAAATGCATTTTTGAGTAGCCTTTCCTGGTTTAATTAACATTTCCCATCTTCAGTTAAAGTCATGGACACTCAGTCATTGATTCTTTCTCAGTCAAAGAGGCAGACACGCAGAATAATTAACACAAAGCCACCCTCCTTCAAGGTTCAGCCCTGTTGATGCGAGTATAGCAGAGAACATCTGCCTCTCCCATTCTACTCCCATAGCCTACCTGCCCACCAAGAAGAAGATAGTTATTATCCGTGATGGGAGCTTGGGATCTGGCAGTGATCCACCAGAGACATAGAAACAGAGGTCTGTAAGATAAGAAATAAAATTAAAGTTAATCTGAAACAGGCTTTTTATCTAAAGAAACATGGTAAAAATAATTAGGGAGAAAATTGGTAGCATTAGGTTATTTTTGGAACCTAATGCTGCACCTCCACAGATATTGCTGTCCCTGAGATGTGGGTGAGGTAGGCTGACCAAACATAACATTTTAAATGGGACAGAAAACAATGGTACTGTCCCATTTCAAATGGTATGTGTGGTCAGCTTACTGACACCTGGAATTTAGCCCAGTGAGACTAGGTTGACCATATGCACATTTGAAACAAGCCAGTACCATGGTTTTCTGTCCCGTTTAAAATGGAACATCCAGCCAGCCTAGGGTGAGGTGTCCTCAAAGAGTAGTGAGTGATCTTACTACTCTAACATCACTTCAAAGGTACCCAAAATCCATACCATCATAGTCACTGCATCTAAAACTCTTGAAATTTTGAAGAGTCTAATATTGAATTACTGAAAGATATAGTAAAATTACATCCCTAAAACTATTGGTGTGATCTTTACTTATTTTCTGTCCTAGATTATTTTTTCAACTTTGTGTTCCTTTTTTCAGTCTTTTCATCTGCATCCCATAGTTCAAATCCTTAGCAGTTTTTCACATGGATAATTGCAATAACCGTGCAAACTGTTCTCTGTTCCTACTGCAGTCCCCTGAAACTTATCCTTCACCCTACTGCTAGTATAAGCCCAGAATTGCCTTGTTATTTCCCTGCCTAAAACTCTTGAAGCACTCCCTGTTACCTGCAGGGTAAAGTCCAGGCAGAACCATAAAAACCCTTGTAATCTGGCCCGTGCTTATCTCTTCCCACCCCTCAACCTCCCAGAACTTCTTGCAGTGGCTCCAAAACCCAGTAGTGCTCTGGGACTCTGTCTTCTCCCATGCGATTATCCTTTAGCAGGGCAGACTCTCCTCCTCTTCTAAGACTAATTGCCATTTATCCTTTGACATTCAGCTAGGGTGTCACTTCCTTCACAAAGTCTTTTTCTACTCCTGGAGTGAATTATTTGCACTGTGGGTTACCATAGCATCTGGTTGCATCCCTTCATCACACCTAATTACATTGCATCTCAATTGTGGTTATAATTGTCTGTCTCCCACCAAACTATAAACAATGTGAAGTCAAGGACTGTGTCCTCAGCATGAAGGGCCACACAGACAGTGGAGAGCATGTGGTTAGTAAACATTCCTTGAATGAATCCACGTGCTCTTACTGGGCCATATTCTTCCTTGGGCATTTTCACAGCATTATGTCTTTTAATCTTTTCAACAACAAATTCAACCCTGTTCTTTTATACAGGAATAGTCTAATTCTTGGAACACTCCTCAAGTACTAAGTAGAGGTGAACATTATTATATCAGACAATTCAAGGACAGAGAAGATGCTGAGAGGGGAAGCAGAAAATGAAAGGGTAGATAGTTAAGAGAAAGAAGAAAGAGAGAAAAGAAACAAAAAGAAAGAAAGAAAGAAAGAACGATCTTAAGACTTTATAACTGACATTATAACAAAAAGGAACATGAGATGGTATCATTCATTGTATAGTGTTAATTCTGTGATATGTTCATTATTCTATGTACTTTCATGCATTAACTCATTCAACCCTCAAAAACACTCCAGGAAATAAGTACTATTATTATTCTCATTTGACAGATGAGGAAACTGAGGCATAGAGAAATAATTTATCCAAGGCATGTAGCAAATAAATGGCATAGTGATATTATAAACCTAAGCAGTTTGAAACCAAGCCACTATGCTTATAACTACTATATTCTTTCTGCATGATGCAATTAAAATGCAGAGTAGCAATTATTTGAACAAGCTATGGCACTTTCACAGACTCTGATGGCAGATTGATGATCAGGGAAGGTTTCATTTAGGAGATGAGGAATGACCAAGTCTTATAGGAGTAAAATTTGACCAAGAAGGTAGGAAGTGTAAAAGTATGTTTGGAAAAGGAGTGGCATCTGTAAAGATGGGGATGATGAAAAGAATGTAGAGAAGAATCAATCACCTTGGTCTGGAGCCATACTTATGGCTATATGTCAAGTGAAAGGGAGGAGAGAAATAGGAAGACCAAGATGGGAAGCAGTGTGGGTTGCCTAAGTCTATACTTAATGGTGTTGGCCTAGGTTTCCTAGCAGGGATGCTGTGGGAGTCTGCCTTGATAAGACCAGAGTATTTCTCACATGAGTAAGCCTGGCCACAAGTTTCAATTGGGCATTTCCTAGGACACCAAAGGACTAGGATGCTTAGAAGAAATGAGCTATACACTATCAGGGTAAAAAAAGTCCATAAACATGTCTTCCCACTGCCTCCTTTTTATATCTATGAGGACATGGAGGTTCAACTAGATTAGGTGATATGACCAAGGTTGTACAGCTTCTTAGGCCCACGGTTAGGACTAGACTAGGGGATGCGGTATTTTCCTTTGAAGAGCTGATAATCTCTCAGTGTGATAAACACCAAGTACAGAAATACACTGATATAAAAAATAGCACAGGATTTCATGTGAAAATGGCTGCACAAGAGGCAAACTTCAAAACTTTCCTGAAAGTTACGACAATGGAACAACTATAATTCAATGAAGGATCCCCTACACCATGCACAAACACACCTAAGAGACCCAAGCATCACATCAAAGCATCTACAGGTGGGCAAGAAGGGGAACATTGAGGTTCAAGAAAGGAGGAGTGAAGACTAGGCTGCTCATGGGCCCCAATGTTGCAGCTGGGGAAAGGAGAAGGAAGAAGTCAGCTGGTGAGCATTTGGGACTTCACTCCATCTGCAAGACAGAGAAAAGAGGCCTGGAGGCCAGGACTGTGAGAAACCGCAACCCCGCTTTGACCCCTGGGGATGCAGGCATCAGTGCTGGTGCAGTGCGATGCAGTGGCCTGACCTCACTCTGGTTCAGAGAAGAGTGGCAGTGACAGGGGCCATAAGTAAGGATCCATGGCCTGACCTCTTTCCACCCAGGAAGAAGAAGGAGAGGAAAAGAATCAGGCACGCTTCTCTGCCCAGGACCAGTTCAGTTTGAGGGATCAGCATACAGGACAGCTGACCCCAAGGCCCAGGGTAGAAACCTTGCGGGAAACCAGGAACGGAAAGGAGTAACGCAGCACTGCCTGAGTGGCCCACAGCTCCTAGGAGGAAACACAGGTGTGAATCCCGGTCACCCTCCCCCACCTGCCCACCCTTCCAGATCTCTGTTGCTTTACCTCCTCCCAGCATTAGCTGTAAGCCCAGAAGGAAATGCAGCAGTGAGTTCCAGGTTAAGGAGAAGAATATCTGTAAACACAGAGGCTGACAGAATGAGACACCGGAGCAAGGGTGATCAAAATAAATTCAAACAACACAAAATCAAAGTAAATGAGATGGAGACAACCCATAAGAGACAGAGCTCAAAACAACAATTATAAAAATGCTCAGGGAACTTCATGATAACTTCAACAGAGAAATAGCAAACATAAAAACATACATACCATTATAAAGGACCAGGCAGAGATAAAGATTATATAACTGAAACGAAAAATGGAATAAAAGGAGTCACCAGACTAGATGAAGTAGAAATGCAAAGCAGTGATTTGAACAACAAATAGAAAAAAAAAATCCAAAAAACTTAGAATGCTTTGAGATTCCTCTGGATAAAATTAGGCATAACAACATTCGCATCATAGGTCTACCAGAAGGTGAAGAGGAAAAGCAAGGGATTAAGAACTTATTTGAAGAAATAACAACTGAAAAATTTCCTAATCTGGTGAAGGAAATAGACATACAAGCCCAGGAAGCACAGAGAATCCCAAACAAGATGATCCCAAACAGGAACACACTGAGACACATCATAATTAAAATGGCAAAAGTTAAAGAAAAAGAAAATTCTAAAACCAGCAAGAGAAATGCAAGTAGTAACTTACAAGGGAACACCCATTAGGCTCTCAGCTGATTTCTCATCAGAAACTTTGCAGGCCAGAAGGGATTGGCAGAAAATATTCAACATGATGAAAACTGAGGATCTACAACCAAGATTGACATATCCAGCAGGCTAACATTCACAATTGAAGGACAGATAAAGAGCTTCTCAGATAAGAAAAAGTTAAGGAATTCATCACCACCAAACTAGTACTACAAAGAATGTGAGAGGAACTTCTTTAAGATGGGAAGAGGGATGGAAATGTGGGTAAAATAAGGAGAAAGGATTGAGAAGTTTAGTTTGGTTGTTACAAGGCAATAATCATGGTGATATAAAGTACACCATGGGAATACAGTCAGTAATGTTGCAGTAACTGTGTGTGGTGTCAGGTGGGTACTAGATTTGTTGGGGTGATGGGAGGAGACCTAGAGGGGTGGGTAAAAAAGGGGAAGAAATCAAGAAATACAAATTCATAGTCACTGAATAGTCACAGGATGTAAAGTACAGCATAGGGCATAGAGTCAATACATCGTAATACCTATGTGTGGTGTCAGAGGGAAACCAGCTGTATCAGAATAAGGATTTGCTAAGTTATATAAATGATTCATCACTGTGCTGTACACCCAAAGCGAATATAATATTGTATGTCAAATGTAATTGAAAAAAAAAAGTGAATTAAAGGCTACATGGTAAGCAGCTAAAAAAACAGCACAGGATTTCAATGCAAGACAAACAAACGGAAGTTGCACGTTGTAAAATCTAAGTGCTGAAGGGTTGATTGAGTAAAGATGGAAACCGGGAAGTCTGAAAGTCTTCTGGAAACAGGTTAGTTTTTAACCAGGTTTTTGTGACGTGGGAGACTTTGGCTGGAGGCAAGAGGACAGGGGAAATGGCTCCTGAATTGGGGGCGACGGGGACGGGTGTATTGTGTCTTATGGTATGAGGATCAGCCAGAAAAAATCCAGACATAAATGCCTCTATTTTTCATATTACATGTCTGGATATTTTCTGGACAGTTCTTGTATTACAGTGTGTATGTACCAGTTAGGTGGGTGTTATGGGTGGGCAGCTTAATAGAGTGGAGAGAGGAGAGAGATGGAGTCATACAGAGCTGAGCTCGAGCTGCTGCATCCTAGGCCGTGAGACCAGGGACTAGTGCAATTATGGGAGCACAGAAGTTCTCATCTATAAAATGACGTAGATGTTCTTGAGACACCGTAGTTATTATAAGCATATAGTTGTGACAATCTAACATGCAGCAGGGATTGATGTCCCTGCACCTCCTCTTTCTTTACTATTTACTGAATAAATATATGTGTGAATAAATGAGTGGGTGAATTCCCAGTTAGATTTTTTTCAAACTCAGCTGAGCAATGAAGTTGGCACTCACTCATAGATTCAAGCATGATATGGTCAAACATGCCTCACTGTCCCTAAGTTCCCCTTGTTTGGCTTGCCTAGGAGGAGAAAAGTGGAGAAAGAATTCCGAAGGTCAATGAGGGGTTAGGGCTACCTAATGAACCAAACAGGAAAGGAAGAGGTGTTCCATAGACTTTGGGCACTTGCCTCTAACCTTCTGAGAAACATCAGAGCCATGGGCAGAGGAGAGAATGATTCTCACACTCTATGCCAAGAATATCCAACATCCATGTTTAGGGTTTCCAGCCATGCAGGAAGATATTTTCTCAGGAGACCCTGAAAGGCTCCAATGCTATAGGCACCCTGATGATTAATCACAAAACTTGAAAAAGAGGTTTCATAGTATAAAATATAAAAATCACAAGGTTAGATGGAGCCTTAAGATCATCCAATGTAAGGGTTCCCAGAGTTTGGGATTTTAAGAACTAGTAAAATTTTAGAAAGCAAAACAAAATGAAAACAAAAATAGGGAATGACCTGGGGTGGCTGTAAATCTCCTAGGGCTCCCATTACAAGTCACCACAGACTAGGAGGCCTAAACAACAGAATGCATTGTCTCACAATTTTGGAGATCAAGGTGTTAAACATTTGGTTTTATTCTGAAGCTTACGGGAAAGAGTGTTTCACATCTCTCTTGGCTTCTGGTAGTTTGCTGTCATTCTCTGACATTCCTTGGCTTGTAGATGGCATCCTTCCAATGTCTTTGCTTCAGCTTTTCTTTGTATGTATCTTTCCCTATATGAAAATTCCCCCTTTAATAAATAAACAGTCAATGCCCTCATCTTAATTTGATCATCTGGAAAAACCCTATTTCCAAATAAGGTCACATTCACAGTTGAAGGGTATTAGGATTTCAATGTCTTTTGGGGAGATTAAATTCAACCCATAACAATGGCCAACATAATTTAGTTAAGTGAGGATATTAAAACAAACAAACAAAAACAAAACAGAACAAACAAACAAACAAAACCCTTCCAGTCTACTAGCTTCATTATTTCAAAAAGAAGATATTTTCACGCCAAAAATTTTAGGAATGTTATCTCACTAAAAAGGGCAGTCTTTCCCAAAAGGAGCAGCTGCCACCTTCCACCAAACAACACGAGAGTGCAACATGGCCTGAATTGCTCTTACTTCTTAACCTTACTCTGGGTGGGCCAGGACTTTGTCACTGACCAGTGGGGACATGTGGAGAACGTTTTCTTTGGTGTGCTTGGTCTAGTAAAACTGCTTGACCACTGTTGAAATGCCCTCTATAGTAAACAAAACAGGCTATCAAGAGGTTACACTGTCCATTTGACATCACACTTCTGTACCTGAAATTGTGTGGGGCCTGCTTCCTTTCCCATTTTCTGTATTGTCCTGTTCAAGTATGCTATGGCAGTTTCTGTGAAACTTGTCTTTGTGGAATTTCACTGCAGGGATTCAGCAGAGCATTCAAAAGCATCTTCGCAGCATCTGAAATCCAAATTTCTGCTTTATGTCTCTCAGTCTCGTTTATAAAATGATGCTGATTTAATCAGCCCTTAAATTGGATTTTGTGCAAAAGATTTTGAAGTTGTATAGAATGAAAAGTAACCGCTATCAAAGGCAATGATTGGTCATATACAATCATTTGAATTCTAGGACACTCTTATTTAGGGGCAGAGACATGCTTGCTTGTGCTTTCAAAATACTAACCATGTTAGACATGGTATTCATGTCCAGCAACTGACTTACCTAGAAAGTCCTAGATACACAGAAGGTGGATTATCAACTTTCCCAAAAGTAATTTTGGGGAAATAAAAAAAAAAAAAACAAGATGGGTATTTGGTTATTTCTCCTATTTGTCATTTCTTTTTCAGAATTCTATTCTCTCACTACTGTGAAAGTGTTAAGAATTGAAATGTCAAAAAAGAAAAAGGAAAAAACTTCAAGGAAAGAAAAATAAGAGAATATTTATAAAGTCATGTTGTAGGTAAAAATATGTATGAGGTTTGAGCTCTGCCTCTTTCGTTTTATAGTTGAATGATCTAGGGCACAATATCTATACTTCTTGAATCTCAGTGTCATCATTTATAAAATGAAATTAAAAACATCTAGTCCGTAGGCAGTTATAAAGATGAATATATCTCTGGTTGGGGAGGAGAGTGGTGTTCAAGGTGGACTTCCAAAAATCAAAAAGTAAACTTAATGTATTTTTGCTTAAGGATGTGGCTTGACCCAAATGCCACAGGAATTGCCACTTGACTTTTTTATTGTTAAATTTATTGGAGTGACATTGATTAGTAAAAATTACATAAGTTCCAGGTGTACAATTCCAGTGCATTGTCTATTTGTTGCATTATGTGTTCACCACCCAATGTGAGATCTCTTTCCATCACCTTATATTTGACTCCCCCTCCCTCCTTTCCCACCCCCTCCCCCTTCCCCTCAGATAACCGCTATTGATTTTTTAAATCTAATTTTCTTCCTTGAGTTGAGCAATTGTGTGACACATTTTCTGAAAGAAATGATGAGTTTACCTTCAACACAAATAGAATATAACCTACTTTGTTTCATATTAAATGACCAGAAGGATACTGAAGCAACTTAGGCTATTCAAGGTCACAGAGGAAACTGGGAACTGAATGTACCCCTATCGCAGACTTGCTGGCTCAAAATACCTTCTGGTATTTAACAGAGTTAAACTGATGATTATCACAAAACTACGTAAGAAATCAAATTTATCAGGCCCTTCAAAATGTTACTTTCCATTATGACCAGAAGCAAAATGTGCTCCGTAGATTTATAATTTTGTTTTAGAATAAGGCAAAGGATGTGCATCTGTTTTACACATGTGCATTGAAAACTTTTTATCTGAAGAATGAAACTGCTGGATTGAAGAAGACATTAAATAGAATTTGAGGAGTGTAGAAGATATAACTAAAATATCAGGGAAGCTACTAACCAACAAAAGGACTTTCTCTGTTGGTTTTATTCCTAACAGCAAATGTACTTTTGATGGAAACATTTGGAGAATTTCATTTTGGCAGCAGTTTTCAAAAGAATCTTTCCTGATTTATTTGAACAACTTGAAGAAAATTTAAAAAAAAAAAAAAAAAAAAAACTCTATCCATTCACAGGCCTGACTATTCAGGGAAGAGTTTTTAGTCATGTAAAAGGCATTTCACATTCCTGCATGAACACTGACCTATGAACTCAGGGAGCTGGATACTAATTAAAATAATGGTTTCTATCTATGATCTTGTCTCCTAACTAGAGAAGGCAGATGTGAGGTAGTCTCATGAGGAAATAACAATGTCACGAGGCAAGATGCATGCTTAGCAGATCAACCAAGACCCTGCACTACAATTCCTAGCAGACTGGCCTCATTCCCACACCTTTGTTCTCACCACTATCCCGCAGCTGAAACAAGAAACTATGTTGTGGGTGAATGTAGCAGGCAGTTCCAGAGTTAAAACTCAGCATGGCCACTTACTTAGCCGTGTAACTAAACAAGAGTCTTAGCTTCTCTGAGCCTCAGCTTCCTCTGTAACAGGAGGAAGCCATTATCTACCTCTGGTGGATTATATTGAAAATTAAGTTTGGTAATATAAAGTACCTGGCCTAATGGACACGTGCTCTCAAACTATATGAGGAAGAAGACTGTCTGGGAATCTTCGGATTGGGAGCTAATAAGCTAGATCCAATTTGGGTTATTTTGTTTTTGTTCTCAGTTTAGCTTAGTTTGTACTCAGTAGTAATTGAGCATTAAAAAAAAAAAAAAAAAATCCTACAGTAGACCTTGTTTCTGTTTTTCCAGGAGCCAATCACCTAATCACAGAAAGCACATAGATTTAATGTATATTTCACAACTGTCTGTGCGTATGGCATTATGTTATTTGCTAGAAGGATGCCAAGGTAAACTAAAAAATGTTCCTGCACTTACAAGGGTTACAATTACTGAAGGAGAAAGACAAAGGACAGGGTTATCTTTCTCCCTGGAGGGCCTGGTAGCATTTATGTGAGTACATAGATGTATTTTCTCACTCTTAACAGTGTTTCTCTTCTACTTTATTTATTTATTTTTTTCATGTGGGTAGCTCCCTGGCTGGGAATTGAACCCAGGCCACAGCATTGACAGTGCAGAAGCCTTAGCCACTACACCACCAGGGAACTCCCAAAAGTGTTTCTCTATACACGTCTTACCTGCTGTTGATTGTACACAGTGCCAGCCATGTTAAATACATGTCAGCAGGTGGCAGCCACCACTTACTAAGCCCCCACTCTGTTTCAGGGACTGTGCTAGCCACTTGAAATACTCCATTATGTTTAAACCTCAGAACACACCTGGGAGGTAGAGTTATTATCAACATTTTACAGGTAAGGAAAAACAGTCTTAGAGAGATTCCTGAGTATGTCTCAAAGCAACAGCTAATAAGTTCTAGAACTGGGACTGAAAGGCACCTGTCTGCCTCCTGCCGTCCTTCCCCTGAAACTCCATGCTTTCCTGCATCACCTCTGTGTACTTCACACTGAGGTCACACAGTAGGTGCTCCAAAATACTTATTCATAGATTAATTGTAAAAAATGGCTGGTCTAGAGGAAACCCTTTCACAATGGATTCAGACCTATTTGAACGGGCCCTTCTTAGTTGAGTGGATTTTGTAACAAAGATTGTATTGATTTGTGGTGTTCCCACTTTTCAGTGCAAACTCAAATGTCTTTTACTAAGACTCATAACACAGGCCTATTTCACTTGGTTCACCATATTATGTGAAGCACGGGCCGATCATTGTCAGGACCTTTCAGGATCTCAGTTGATAATCTCTCATTGCCATAATTTTGTAATCTTCCTTCTCTTGGGCTACGAGTATGATTGCAAGAGACCATGCTATCAAGAACCCAGTTTCAGCCCTGGAAGCATCTTACTTAAGATCACAAGAGGATGGATTATGGCACTGACTTTGTTTCCATCCCCTTGACTAGTTGCAGACATCTTTAGATGTCTTCGTATTTTAAAACTGGGGGAGCTTTTCGCCTATTTGTTGTTACCTTAAGATTCACTTTTATCAGTTAGTGAGGGGTCAGGAAGGAAGGTGGGGAAAGAAAGAAAAACCTCTAGGAAGGGTAGCACAGAGGGAGGAAGTGAGCAGGGTTAGACTGTTAAGCCTTTAAAATGTAATGATGATGGAAAGAGAAGTCACATTAGGTGGTGAACTTATTACACAACAAGCTGACAATGCACTGTAGAACTGTATGCCTGAGACCTATGTAATCCTTGCTAACAGATGTCACCCCAATAAGTCTAACAATAAAAATAAATTTAAAAAAAATTAAAAAAAGAATGTAATGAAATGATTCTGGCTGCTTTGTCGACATCTAACAGTAAGTCTGAAAATGACATCTCTAGTTGTGGGTACGTTGTTTATACCGAAGGAGAATTACAGAAATTGTATTCTAAAATCAGATATAAATAATTTTTGGATTATAGTTCCTTCAGTCTTTCATTAAACAATCATTAATTGAGTGCCTGTGTGATGAATGGTAGTCCCTGCCTGCTAGAAGCTCATTGTCTAGGGTCAGAAATAGACAAAGGTGGAGCTGGATAAGTTGTGGGATTACTGGTTGCACGTGACATCTAAAGAGTTACCACTTAATCCAAGTGTGTCAGAGAAGCCCACCCTGCAGAAGGTAAAGGTCAGTTTTACAAGATGAGTAGAAGTTACTGTGGCACTGAAGAAGGTTCCAAAGTGGACAGCATGCACATAAGTATGAAGAAAGTAAGAGGGCTTATAATACAATATGGAAGAATCAAAAGAAAACAAAAACTCATTGGGATGTATAGTTGGGTGTCCCGTAACACTTCCAGAGGTAAAACTAGAGAGAAAGATAAGAACCATAGATATTTAAGTGATAAAACTAGTAAGATGGAGTAATTGGCTAGGAAGAATTAGGTGGATCCTGGCAGCAAGATGATTTATAGTGCCATTCACTAAGATAATGCATGGAAGAGGGAATTTGTAAAGGATGATACTCAAAGTGGATTGTATGAAGGTGGCCTGATAATTTTGCCTCCACTATAATTTTTTTGTTATATTAGCTATATCTGGATATAACCAGTTCTGTGTAGTCACATGGTATCTCCCTTCCATCATTCTTGACCTCGAACACACAGATGCTTACATTTTTCACCTCATGCACATCAAAATGAAAGAGTGTTTGGACATTCAATTCAAACAATGTCCTTTATTGATTTCTTAACAGTGGAAAATATTCCTCTAATTTATTGGAAATTTTTGAAAAAAAAATTTTAAAGATCTCAACTTCCCAGCCAAGGCCTGAGTAAATTTTTTTGGCTGAAGTGATCCCTTATGGCAATATTTCACGGACTGCCTTTTGTTGTCAGGGTCATAACGATGGACCCAAGTTTCATCACCTGTAATGATCTTCACTGGTAGCATGAGTTAATGGGCCAATATATTGTGTTCCAATTGTTTTTATGTTTACTTCTCTCATGCTCCACTATTTTGTGAAGGTTAAAAGATTGATTTGGGGGATCATTTTAAGTCTCAAAGCTACTACTTGCTGTCTCTCTAATCTTAAGACCAATTACCTTCTATAAGTCTCATTGCTCTTATTGGTAAAAGTGATCATAAAAATACTTATGTCACAAGGTTGTCATAAGTAAGGGTTAAAAGAAAAAAAAATGCACTGAGGGCCTGACACAAAGTGAGTGTTGAGTAAATGCCAGTTATTATTACTGTTGCTGTTACTGTCTGTTGAATGCTCACTGAGTGCAGGGTCTGCATTTCCTTCAACTCTGTATCCCCCAAGGGCCTTGTCTAGTTGTCTGTACTTTGTCTGTCAAGTGATAATTATTGAATTGAGCTGAATTAAAATGGTAGCACAAACCAGATAAGTTTCTGAAAGAGATAAAGAAGAATTTGTGTATGTTTAATGTACAATAAGTCATGCAGTAAAGGTCAAGAGTGACATTTGGGGATAAAGGACAGGAATAGAGCAATGGTAATGATTAAGTAAAACGAAAAATAACTCTAAAGAGTAAAGAAAGCAAACTGACCCAAATGCAGGAGCATAAGAAGTCCTCACAAACACCTGAACTTTCAAGTTAGTGATCTGACATTTTCCCTTCTTAGCTCAAGGTTTTACTAAGACATCACATCAGCAATTGTATAACATATTATCACTGCAAGAAGAAAACTATAGGGCATAAACCTTGAAGAATTACATGTAGCCAGAATAGAAACCTAATCTGAACACTGATATATTGTTCAGTTGGCATCATGATTCTTAGTTTTTTCTTAGTCATTTAATTCTTTGGAATGTGAGCCATATTAATCTTTATATATAAATAGAAAATTAAAATAATTGCTTTTGTGTCTTCAAACTAAACTTGTCCAACAGAGAAGTAAAATAATTATATTTATTATTAACAGAACATAAAGCATAAACCAGCAAGATAGAACACAACCTTAAGTGGAAATTATTTTGGTGCCCTAGATTTAGATGTTTTGGGATTCATTTGCATGTTGCTAAGGGGTAATTTAGCATATGTCTAGCTATAGTAGGTCAGCAGCATGTAAACCTAAGCCAAGATGGCATGAAAAATGAGAAAAATTACTTCTTTAGCACTAGAGAAATTCAGCAGCTCTCAAGCATTTTACAGTATTTGCTAACAAAGCTCCCAAACTCTTGCAGTGTACTATGGCCCAGTCTGTCCCAGGACAAACGGGAAATTGTAAGCAGGCTCCACATAGCAAAAGGGTGCCAGGCAGAGGAGAGGGAAGGGATCCCTAAGGAAGAAGGATGTTTTCCTCGTTTGCACGTATGTGTGGGTAAACAACAGCACTGTTATATCCTATGTCCCACATTGTCTTTCCATCGGGGAAAAAAAATACCCTCAAAGACACAAATCAAGGCCTAGTTTCTGCCTATAGAATAGCATGTCTCTTTCACAGAATTTCAGGTGGATTTAAAAGTCTGAGAAGTTGATTGGAAAATGAGGATCAACATAGATACATTTTATGTTCCTGACCTTCCCAACTTCTCTGTAGTTTTCTCTAGGCATCTATTATTGATCCTTTAAATGGTAGTTTTTCAGAGGCTTTGGATTTGCCTGAAATTATGAAAAATTATCTCCTTAGAGCCCTTCATGACAGACATTTCCTGCAACACAACCATACCTTCTACTTTTTCTGCTCAGTCAGGGGGCTCCTTGGGGCTGTTCCTCTTCCTCCTGGAAACACACCTTGGAGGACAGCCAGGGTGCTGCTTGCTGGCATACACAGTTCTGCTGATTTTCAGAGTCTACACCCACAGCCTGGCATGCTTTGATTACCACCAGAATGAAAGAGCAATGGAGATAGTATTGTTGCTTCATAGCTTTCCAGCCAGATTACACTGACTTGAAGCTGCCTTATCCCCTATTTTGAGTTACTCAGAGAGTTCTAAATAGAGTCTTATATTCAAACATAATGGAAGAAGGAGAATATTTCTTTGCTCTTATTTACATACCGGTCAATAATTTGTGTTTAAATAAGAGTTTTGGCATAACCACCCAGCTAGGAAATGATAGCTGATATAAATCAGGCAGTGCACATGTAAAACAGAGTTTTTAAATATGATTTATATTTTCTAATGCACCACAGAGAAGATATTAAGAATTTGGACATTTAAAAACAGAAATTATTTAGAGACTTCATTGGAAAATAAATATCAAAAGCAACAAAATCTATCATATAGAGAAACTAGAATTGAACTGAAAGGAAACCACCTTCTGTTATGTCCTCAGCAGTAAGAAAGTATGGTTTTAGAAACCTCAAACTCACCTTCTGCCTCACCTACACTACCACAAAAACAAACAAAAAACAAACAAGCAAAACCCCCCAAAATAGCCACTCAGCAGGGATAATGTATATACATTTGAGTAAAAAAAGATTATAATAATTATAATCAATTTCACAGAGAATGATCAGCCAAAGAGCTTGGAGATCAAAGCCAACTACTATAACCTTAAGCTTTAGCACGTGAACGTCTATACCACACCGTGTGAAAAGTGCCGGGAAGGAATAGATTGACTAAATTCTCCACTTAGTTTTTTTTAGATGGCACTGCTCTGTAGAATTCTAATGGAAATGAAGAAGACCAGAAGTGTCATTAGAGTCGATATAAATGCCCATTTCCCATGTCAGATAGTCTCAAGCACTCCCTCACGATGAGCATTTAGAGGGACTCCTAACACCAGGTTGCAAGCTGTCCCTTCATCCCCACGGTGAACATTGCATCTACTTTTCTGAGACTTCCAGATCCTTCATTGTCCCAAACTACCTTCCCAGTTTCATCTTCATGACCATGATTGTCACATTCCATATGCTTCAGCTTCCCCCATGGTTAACTTAGTCTTCCTCTAACACCTCAGTAGTAGGGAGAAGTATTTAAAAATGTGGACTCTGGAGCTGGATCCAAGGGCCAGCTCTGCTGTATAGCCAGAGTATGGCCGTGGCAAGTCCTTTCATTCATTAATGAATTCTGAATTCAACAATATTTATTGAGACTCTCTAGTATGCCAGGCTTCGTGCTGCACATTGAGTTTAGAGTAAAAAACAATATAAAGTTTCTGTCCTCAAAAGGCCTTCATTCTCCTAGTTGGGGGAAACAGAAAATGTTTACGTGTCATGATAAAAATAAAGCAGAATAAGGATGCAGAGAGTGATGTGGGAGTTGAGAGAAGAGAGGGGTGTGCTTTCCACAAATTGGCCAAGGAAGGCTTTTCTGATAAGATGACATTTGAACAAAGATTTGAATAAATGAGGAAGTGAGGCCTGTCCCTATCTGGGAGAGAGTGCTCCAGGCAGGGGGATCAACAAGGGAGCATTCTTGGTGTAACTGAGGAACAGCAAAGTGGGGAAAATATGGCTGTAGAGTGATGGATTCAGAACACGGTGGCAGTAAAGGGTGTCACAGAAGAGTTGAGAGCAAAATCATGTAGGATCTTGAAAGCTGTGTTAAGAACCTTGGGTTTTAATGCAAATGAAAAGGGAAGGTGTTGGACGGTTTGTTCAGAGTAATATTATCTGATTTATGTTTCTAGAAGATCACAAAGACACTGGCTATAAGGCAATGACAGAAGTAGAGTTAAAAGACTTCCGCAAAGCTGAGGCAAAGAGAAGATAATAGCTTTGGTTGGAGTAGTGCTAAAGGGGGTGATGAGACGTGATAGGAGGGTTTCCTTATCTTCTTTAGGAATTACTTCCCACTGTCATTATATTCCTACTCACTTGCAGTTGCTGTGAAGATTATTTGAGGTTCATTATTATAAAGTGCTTTGGGCAATTTTGGGCAATAAAAATGGTTAATAAAAGACAGTGTTATTTTACCATCAAGTTCAGCAAATGTCACCTCTTTGAAGCCTCCCTCACCATTTGCTCCCACCCATCCTCACACCAGCAGCACAATCCCTCTCACCCTGAGTTTGCATGGCATGTTTTACACACCAGCGTGCCAGCATTTACCGTAGTGCACATAGTCATACTTCTCTTAGGCTTTTGTTTTCTTAACTAGAATGTGAGCTTGATAAAGGGGTGACTACGCCCTATTCTTGGGCTCTCAGAGTCTAATACAGTGTCTGCATATCAAATATTCTAAAAACAGGTTTATTGAGTGAATGAATGAGTGAGTGAGCTTAAATCATACTTGCTTCATGAATTTATTTAACTTACTCTCATCTGTGCCTCCACTTATTTGTATCAGTCATATCCCTTGACACGTATCATTTAACCTATATTAATTTGTGTGCAAATTATTAAGTTTTTACATTAATATCTTATTTCCAACTAGGTCATAAAGTCTTATACAATGGGAATTGTATCTTTTATTCTTTGTATGTCTCAGAGTATTATGTATATATTAATACATGTGTGAGCTGTTATAGTTCTGTTAAAAGCTTAATGAATAAATGCACAGGTGAACAAGAATCACTAATAGAAAGCATTTCCACATTTTTGATGGACTGAGTGAGGATGATGTCAGGATATAATTATTATTGCTTTAGAAAAACCAGAGGGAACTCCAGAAATACAAGCCAGAGAAATTTTAGAACAGTCTCAGAACAAGGGACAATAGGATCCCAATATCATTTCAGCACTCATGATTTTTCATATCAACTTATCCCTGATTGCGAAAGCGAGGAATAAAGTCTAATTACAGAATCAGAGAGATTTGGGCTCTAGTGTTTTCAGAAAAATATTATTGGAATAGTTAGACAAAAGGATGAAAGATATACGGAAGTCAGTGGGATGTCTTTGTAATATTTAGAAGAGTTGTTGCCCAAATATAGAAAGAATAAAATAAATAGAGAGTATCTCCCTCGAGTTTCTGTATATATGAACTTGGAAACTTTCAGAATTCCTAGAGGTAGGAAGACATTTAAATATCTCAACCAGCAAATGATGCAAAATTCTGTTGAGAGTTTTAGCATCCTGGAGTGGACAGAAAAATTAGGTAGGTATGTATAACTTGAATTTGAAGGACCCAAGTGGTAGGTATGTATAACTTGAATTTGAACCACCCAAGTTGGAGAGAGCATTAGTATTCTGTTGCCTTCCAACAAGTTACCACAAACTTTGCAGTTTAAAGCAATACAAGTTAGTCACCTCACTGTTCCTGTGAGAGTACCAGGTCTAGGTTACCTGCTCAAGGTCTTATCATACTGAAATCAGCATGCCGCCCAAGGCTGTGATCTCCTTTGGAGCTTGAGGGTCATTTCTAAGGCCAGCAGGAGGATGTCACCATTTCTTGTCTCTTTAATCTCACCTGATTAGGTCAGGTCCATCCAAGAAAAAAATTTCTCATCTGATTAACTCAAATTTATTACATCTGGGAAATTCCTTTTTCATATATAGCATAACAACAACAGGAGTGATAACCTGTTATGTTCACGAGTTCTCCCCCCACTCAAGGAGAGACGACTACACGGATTGCTCACACTGGGGGAGGGCAGAAATCCCAGAGGCCATCTTAGAATGCTCTTTACCACAGAGAACAATTACTTAGATAAATAGGGCTCAGTGTTTTCCAATAGCATTGCTAATAACAGTCCAGTTGTGACTGCTGCTAATTGTTTTTGTTGTTGTTGTTGTCGTTCTTGTTTGTTTCCATTTTTGCAAAAGAAAATAGCCAAACTTAATATATACATATGTATGGGAACCCTGGACATGTGACAGTAATTCTGGTTTTTAGAAAACTTTAGCAAACTGAGAAGACAATCCCTAAAATTACTCAGATAAGTCACATCAAAATTATTGGGGATAATATATTGTGTCCCTATCTTTAAATAATGACAAAATTTAGTATTATGTATTAAAAAATCAAAATATAAAAGTCATTAAAAATACAAAAGTGCTAAAAATATTTCTATTTAGGAGTCTGTGCTTATTTTGAATTTTAATCATTTGCATCATTTAAGAAAATTAGGCCTATTAGAATAACAGGTTAACCTTGTAATTTCAAGTTGAAGTGAATGACTGGGTCATTGATTTAGAATTGTAATTTCAGATTGAAATCTTACTTGGCACGTTTAAGAGAATCTAAAGTTCACCATATCAATAAGTTTAATTTATTAGATTTAAAAAATTACTTAAGTTCCAGGGAAGTTTGACAAAAACATATTACATTAATAAATATGGCTAAACACTGAAGACATTTAATTAAGTTTGAAAATCCTCCTTCAAAGTAACTATAAAATTTGCTAGATTTATGAATATATTTATAAAATTTATAAACTAACATATAAGCTCAAGAAAAACAGGGTTTCAAATAAATTAAATATAATTTTGTACACTAATGACTCTTTTCTAAGCATAAAAATTGCCCTCAGTAACATAAAAATACTCACACATAACAAGTTTCAACTCTGCTATTTTGTGTGACCTTTGTCAAGTTACTTAACATTTCTCATCTGTGAAACGAGGGTCATTTAACTTGCAGGGTTGCTCAAAGGAGTAAATGAGATATTTTACATAAAGTGCTTGGCACATGTTAGGCTGTCACTAATGAGAGCTCAAAGGGAAAAAAACTGTTTCTTCTCTTACACATAAAGGCAAAGGCTTTGTTTACAGTCCATCCGTGCCATGGGCACTTAATATTTAATCCTCCATATACCCTTTTATATAGATACTTGTTTGTTACCCTTCCAGATACAAATGATGTTAGAGGATTAATTTTAATATGACCCATGTCAAACCCCAAAAGAAGTTGACCACACCCTTCAGATATTCACCAGAAAGTCACTGTAGGAAAGCAGTAGCTTTCAGTCCTTAAAATTTGAGGCACAGAAGACACAAAGTGTCAGACTCCAAGGACTTTTTGCAACCAGAGTTTCTGTGCCAACGTCTAGGGCCAAATTGCTACACTGGGACTCAAAACATTGGGGGAAAGGATAAGTTAGTATTCCCTCCAGGCTAATAGTCATCTGTTGAAATGTCACTGTATTTGTGTCAGAGGAGCAGAGGAATGCAATCCTGTCTGAGTATAGTGTAAACAGAAAACCCACAAGAGGGAGGACCCATTCACTCTACATAACTTACAGTGTATTGCGGTTAATATACACAAATATTTTTCTAAGTTCCTATATTTGGGGACTGGAAATGCTGTTTTAAGAAAAAAAAGTGTAAAATGAATTATTCTGAGCAATTATAAAAATCTTCAAATGTGTTTCATTTCTTTAAAGTGTAATTTTTAAATGATAATTTTAAAGGGGAACAAACACAAATACAGAGAGGTGTATGTGAGAAAGGGAGAGACGGAGATAGAGAGATGGAAAGAAGAAATAGTAGAACAGAGAGTCTAAATAAAAGAAAACAGAGGGACAGATTCAAAGAGAAGCTGTGAGGTTAGACTCAGCCACAGAGAAAGCAAGCATGAAAAGGTGATATTAAAACACAGAGAGGCCTAACATTGAAAACTAATGAAGCAAAAAGTAGAGAAAGAATCTAGGGATTGTGTGTGTGTGTGTGTGTATGTGTGTGTGTGTGTGTGTGTGTGTGTATAGTTTCCCAAAATGCAAAAAATCAGCCACAGGACCAAGGGATAAAAAGAAGAGAAAGGAAGATAACACCAGGCAATATTTAAGTTAGTCAATATTTATTGAGTGCCCTCGGGAAATATAGCGACTTATAGGAACTTAAGTGGAAATAAATTCAATTCTCTCTAGTTTTGAAGGGTGACGGTCAAGTTTGTGGAACTGCCTCAGGGCTCAGGGGGTGTGAGTCATTGCAGATCCACATTGTGCTTTACTTTGCAATTCCCACCTCCTTGAACTGACCTGCAACCCTCTCTCTTCTTCCCCATACTTCATAAAAGGGCCGTCCAGAAAAAATCCAGCCATAAACACCTCTATTTTTCATATTACATGACTGGATACTTTCTGGAGAGTCCTCATATATATAACTTGTAATATCAGGTCTGAAACAAGTGTTACTTAGTAGTAAGACCATATTTCTTGATTAAACATAAAAATCTGCAACCTAGATATTTTGAAAAAAAGAAATGTTAAAAATTTTTCAAAAGAAACTTCTTGGCAGAGTGGGTAACCTCCTTTCATGACATCAAAATTACAACTAAACTACAGAACAAACCACCTTTGCAATTCACCTGAAATACAGCTGAACAGAAGTCCTATAACTGAAGACATACAGAAGAAGCCATGAGACTGGTAGGAGGGGTGGAGATGGGAAATTAGTTGATTCCACACTCACATGTGGTGGCTGCAGAGGTCCCCCTAAGTGGCAAGGGGTCTCAGTTCCACAGAAGGTGCCCCGGCCCCAGATTCCAGTGCAGGGAAGAAAAATCCCCAGCAGAGATTGTGGCTGAGTAAGATGGACGGTGGCCGGAGTCCTAGAAGATCCTTCTTAAAGAGCCCATAGATGGACTTACTGATAGACAACTCACTCTGAGCTCCAATGCTGGGGCAGTAGCTTAAAAAGAACAAGAGACATACAGGAAGGAACTGAATTGTCTGGCTTCAGGATGAGGGCTTGAAGGGGCTACTTTCTCCCAGACAGAAGTGCTGGCAGGTATCCTTGTTCCTTTGTTGAACTCTCCCCTCACCCAGTGTGGAGATGCAGGTAGCCACCATATCTGGGTCTCTACTAACCTGGTTAACTCTGTTTACTTTGCTTTGGTGAGTCTCTGAAACTCTGCCCCACTCAACTTTCGGGCCCACCCAAGCCACTTCCAGTGGCATTTCTATGCAACTGGCTTGCCTTAGCTTGTGCTTCAAACTTTCCTAAAATCTCTCAAAAGTTCACAGGCCCCAAAGAAACAGTGTCTGACTTCGGTGTGCCCAGTACCACTTGCTGAGCAGCCCCAAAACCAACACTAATAGCAGCTGGCCTCAGTTTGCAGCTTGGTCTCTCCAGGGACCTCCAAGCCTAACACAAGTAGCAACCATCAGCAAATCACTTTGTAGCTCATAACAAGTGTCCCCAGGCAGGACACAAGCATGGCTGAACTTAGCTTGCAACAGAGCCCCTCAGAGGCCCCAGAACCAACATACCTGGTGGCCACACCAGAGCACCACCCAACCACCTCGACAAAATATACACCCAAAGGGCAGACTGGGCAGGCCACAAAGCCCAACTAAAGCAAAGCCTGCTCTGTAGAGTCAACCCCTGCAAAGCAGCTTCTCCACTGTAGTCACTGCCAGTCCTCACAACCAGTCAGCCTAAGGGTCAGTCTCTCCCATTGACATGCAAACAGCAACTAAGGCTCAACTACAATAGGAGGACACAACCCACACAGAGGACACAGCTAGAGCACCTGGTTTAAGTGACCAGACAGGCCACTCCACTAAGACTGGAAGACATAGCAACTATACCTAATCATAGAAAGAAACACAACGAAGCAGCCAAAATGGGGAGATAAAGAAACATGTCTAAAAGGAAAGAACTGAACAAAGCTCCAAAAAATAAACTAAACAGAATGAAGAAAAGCAATCTACTAGACACAGAGTTCAAAACACTGGTTATAAAGATGCTGAATGATCTCAGGGAGAGCTTCAGTAAAGATATAGGAAACATAAAAATGAAGATAGGAAACATAAAAAAGAACCAGTCTGAAATGAAGAATATAATAACTGAATTGAAAAATGCATTAGAGGGAATCATCATTAGATTATATGAAGCGGAGAATTGAATCAGCAATTTCGAAGATAAAACAGCAGAAAACACCCAATAAGAATGGCAAAAAGGAAAAAAGAATACAAAAGAAAATGAATATAATTTAAGAAATCTTTGGGACATCAAGTAAACCAGCATTTGCATCATAGGGTTACCAGAAAAAAAGAATAGAGGGAGCAAAGAATTGAAAATCTATTTGAAGAAATAAAGACAGAAAACTTTCCTAACTTGGCAAAAAAAAAAAAAAGAAAAAGAAAAAGAAAATAGACATATAAGTCCAGGAAGCTGAGAGAGTCCTAAGCAAGATGAAACCAAAGAGCTCCACACCAAGACACATCATAATCAAAATTCAAAAGCTTAAAGACAGAGAATATTAAAAGCAACTTTTAAAAGAGAGAGAACATTTAGTTACCTGCAAGGGAGCTCCCATAAAACTTTCAACTGATTTCTTAACAGAAACTTTATAGGCCAGAAGGGATTGACATTTAAAGTAATGGAAAACAAGGGCCTAAAACCAAGATTATTCCACCCAGTAAAGCTATCATTTAAAATTGAAGAATAGGTAAAGAGTTTCCCAGATAAGAAAAAGTTCAAGTAGTTCATCACCAACAAACCAGTATTACAAGGAATATTAGAGGGACTTTTTAAGAATAAGAAGAAAAAAAAAGATAAAAAATATGAATAATAAAATGGCAATAACTATATATTTATCAAAAATTACTTTAAATGTAAATGCATTAAATGTTGCAATCCAAAGACATAGAATGGCTGAATGGATAAGAAAATGAGACCCTTATGTATGCTGCCTACAAGAGACTCACTTTAGATAGAAAGACATAGACTGAAAATAAAGGAATGAGGAAAAGTTATTTCATAAAAATGGGGGGAAAAAGTGGGGTAGCAATACTTATACCAGACGAAATGGACTTTTAAAAAAAAGGCTGGAATAAGAGAAAAAGAAGGACCCAGTAATCCCACTTCTGGATATTTATCTAAAGAAACCCAAAACAATGAATATATGTGCATCCATATGTTCATTGGAGCATTATTTACCATAGCCAATATATGGAATCAACCTGGGTGTCCATCACGGATGAATGGATAAAGAAGATGTGGTACACCTATGCAATGGAATATTACTTAGCCATTAAAAAGAATGAAATTTTGCCATCTGCAAAATAACATGGATGGACATAGAGGGTACTGGGCTGAGTTGAGTAAGTCAAACAGAGAAAGACAAATGTCATATGATTTAATTTATATATGAAGTCTAGAGAAGAGGGTAAATGAACAAATAAAACAGAAAAAAGCTCATAAATACAGAGAGCATTTTGATGGTTGCCAGATTGAGGGGAGGGGTTAGGAGGTTAGGGTGAAGGGGAGAGGAAATTATGAGGTACAAATTGATAATTACAAAATAGTCATGAGGATATAGAGTATAGCATGGAGAATGTAGCCAATAATATTGGAGTAACTAAGTATGGTGTCAGCTGGGTGCTGAATTTATTGGGGTGATCCCTTCATAGGTTATATAAAGGTCCAATCACTGTGTTGTATACCTGAAATTAATATAATATTGTATGTCAACTATAATAAAAAAATTAAAAATAGTAAAAAAAAATGTTTAGATCTGACACCAAAACTAAGATAAAATAATGTTAATAATAAACTGAACCTTATAAAAAATTACTTAAAATACTGAATCAGTGGCCACTTTCATTAGGCTTCCTCCCCTCCCCATAGCCTGACATATATGGTAATGTGCAGTGTTTTTAAAACAAATCTTTTGATTTCAAAATTTTCAGCTTAGAAAATTTTTCTTAGGACTGTCAGAGTACACAGATACATATCTGATTAAAATGTCTCTGAAAGACTTGCAGAAAGGGAAATGCAGTTTGTTACGTGACTCATGATGTCCGTAAGATAAAAATAAACCAGAGGTTTTGAAGTACTGGTATTGCTGGCAATAGGTTCTAAAGAATAGACTTGCAAGGGAAGGACACAATCATCAAAACTCATTACACCTCATTAGTGAACGTCACCCATTCAGATCAACCCATCTGATAAAATTAAAAGAAAACACACGGCAGAATACTTTATGGGAATATTAGCTTACCTTTATTTTTCCTATATTTTCCCAGCTCATAGCTGGAGCTTTAGTATTTACTGGCCTCTGGGACTTTTGCAAGGTGGAAAACAGAAGATGCTTAAAGTAGAGGGTTCTTTGTGTCACGTCAGAGTGAGAAATTGTTGAAGAAACTATGCTGGTATTATCTTCAGGACGGGACTAGAATAACTCCAACAAACTTGGGAAGGGGGAGCTTTGTCTCCCAGATCGAAAGGGAGATCAGAGTCAAGGTCAATGCCTTGCTGAGTAGTCAAAACAGCACTCCAGGGAGGTGGCGCATTGATAATGGGAATGTCTCTGATGTGTCAGGAGAGTGGCATCCAAGGCACTAGAGTTCCAAATTTTACCAAAGATCCTGCCTCACACGAGATGGAGCGGAGAACAGCCAGGTCAGAAGGAGTGGTCACCCACTCTGGAGCAGTGAGAGTCCCAATTGGACCAATGACAACTGACTGTCTCGCAGATGAGGTGGCACGACCTACAGCTAACTCTAGGACCTCAGTACAATTCCATGGTGTGGTGAGTCCCAATAGTGACTATGACTGAATTTTCTACCACCCTGATAAAAAAAAAGCTTATGGAACAATTTTAGTTAATTTTATAAAAATAAATAAATGAGATACTTTATATGCACCTGTGTTGGTGGTCTGAATGTCATACCTGCCACACTAACTTTGACAGCACATAGAGCTAGGGCCAAGTAATCTTTGAGTACCTCACTTAATTTCTCTAAGTTTCAGTTCTCTTATCTGTAAAAATGAGATAAAAATAGAATTTAATTCCTAAGTCACTATGAGCAGTGATGATTAACTGGATGTGCCTGGAACATAGCAAGTGTTTGTGAATGGCCGTTATTTTTATTTAGTTTGAAGATGAGCATACCAGAAGTGAGACAGAATTTTGACACAAAGCTTTCAGCCACTGCACAAATACAACCATTGTAAAGAGGAAGACACCATCAGTTCTGCACATTCTTTACAAGGTAAAAACAAATTGTTAATAGTTCTCCAAAAAGAGATGCCACTATCCCTGGCAGGAAGAACAGTACGAGAACGTGGTAAGAAAAACACCAACCGTCTCCCACAACTTACCAACGTGGGTTATGCCGGCTCAGATCAGCAAGGCTAACAAAGTTCAAAGCCATGGGAAGTGCAACAGAAGCACTTCCAAGTACTTAAGAAGGCAATGGCTTTTAAAAAGTCAGCTGCCACCTTTCTCCTCTTTTTTCCCTCCCTTCCTCCAACATGACCACATCTGAGGCTAAAGATACTTATAATTTTCTGGGTGACTAACTGTAACACACTTGACAAGCAGGCTGGTAAACTTGATAGTAGTATCAAATGGAATGTGGGAGGGGAGAACGTACTTTATTTTTTGATAAGCTAAAATATCACCTTTAAAATGGAATGACCCCACAGAAGGATTTAACAGTAAAGTTCATTTCAGGACAGATAAGTCTCTAGCAATTAGGTAGGTAATCAGGTTTTCATCCACATTAGAAATCTTATTGGGTCCTCAAGTTCTTATTCTTGCCTTCCTCTATCCTCTCAAATGATTTGGAACTAATCCCTGGTCCCAGGTCTGTCACCCAAGGACCCATGTTGGAAAAAAAACAATTAAACGAACATTACTTGATCCTTTGCTATGAACTCAGTACCAAGAACATAGAAATGGACATAGTCCATTGTCAGTACCATTTCAAAACCCTGGCACAGCCTTCCCCAACTTCTAACAGCTCCACCCATTCAGTCTTGCCCACAACCTGAGCTGCTTCCTGTGGCTCGGACCACCCTCGCATGTGGCTTCGTATTTTGGCCTTCCTGTATGGTTATAAGACAGCTATGACTCAAGATTTCTGAAATCCTGCAGTTTGGCCTCTCTCCTGATAATGAGATGTCAAACATGAGTTTCCTCCAACAATTCTATTTTGTAAGATGAGGATAAGGATGTCACTTTGGTTTCCATTTGAGTTCTTGTTCTAGAAGTCTTTGGGGTTCTCTGGACTCATCCTAGAAAGAGTGTACATTGATTTGGGTAGTCCTACCTTCCTGGAGATGAAAGTTATTATCCAGAGCACAAACTTGGTGGCTGTGATCCTGTCACCTAGCTAGGCTTCCTTATTGACACCCATTGGAATGTCTAAGTTCTACCTGTTCATTACCCTGTATTGTCCTCCAAAGAACTCTGCTACAAAACGTTAAAGCACCCAAACCCCAAGGATGGATACTTTAGCAATTAGTGATCATTGAGTGAGGGAATAAAACATTCATTATTTAATAAATGCATGCTTTTGTCAGACACTGTGTCAAATACTAGAGCTATAGAGATAGGAAGATACAGATTCTATCATCAAGGAGTACATAGTCTCAAAGGGAAAACCAAGAGAAAAAAATGGTTATAAATAATATAATACAAACATTAAAAACAAACAAACAAAAAGCAATGGGAACAAAGTTTGATTGTGATGATGGTTGCTGTTACAAAGAAATTGAAATCAGAGTGGAGTTGTAAAGGTGAAATAAGTGTATGTTGGAGAAACAAAATAGCTACTTAGTAAAATGGGGGTGAGTGGAGGTATATAGATTCCAGACAAAGGGAACACCATATGCAAAGGTCTGGGACATAAAACATTATGGTATATCTAAAGTATGATACATGTTTTGTTTAGGAGTTTGACTTTTATTTTATAGACCCAAAAATGGCAAATGCAGTTTAATCCTGTGGGCCTACTGGCCTATCATGATATTTAATAAGTGTATTACAGACAAGAAAAAGAGTGACACAAATGCTATGTATTTGTGACTTAAGCATAGACAATATTAAGCCACAAAAGACTTTTGTTAATCTGGACAGAAATGTACCTGGAAGTTTTTATTTTCCCACCCTAATTGGGAGGGAAAGCTTCTTGAAGTTCTAGCCTGGCCTCATGGACGTATCTATGACAATAAAAGGTCCTCATTCTTTCTAGCCATTCTTAGTTCCAAAAGCCATTCTTAGTTCCAAGTAAACAGGGAATAGATTCTAATTTGTGAGGTCAGCCTTGAGGAGAAAATGTTAAACTGGAGCATAGGAATAAGTAAACAAAGAAATATAAACAGTGTAATTAATGTCATTAAAGCTACATTCTTAAAATGTACAGAAGAGAGAACAGCAAAATCTTACTGGAAATCTGGTTGGAAAATGCTTTATAGAAGATTCTTGCATGACAGATGGGAGCCTGAGAAGTGGAGAAGAGGAGTTTGGGTAAAGAAATAGCATGAGCTAAACTCATGTGATGTGTGAAGGGAAAGTCTATTCAGCAACCAGCAAGAGTTTGGTACTGCCAGGGTGGCGGATGATCGAGACTAGTGGCAGAAATACAATTTCAAAGACAGGTTGGGCAATTGCACAGGGCCTTTTACAACATGCTAAGAAGAGGTGACTTGAATAGAACTGTTTCTTAGACACACCTGATGAGGTAAGGAGAATATGTTGTAAGTAAGAGAGCATGGAGGCAGAGAAAGTAGTTAGAAATCCAATAAGGCATTCAGAGCAGAGAATCTGAGCCAGAAAGAAGAGCGTCCACCCTGTGTCCTGCTGCCTGGTTGAAATACAGAACTCCAGGTTTGAGTTCTGGGACCTTCACAAAAAGCCCTGACCCTGTGCAGGGGAAGAGAAACCTAATGGAGTTGCCAGTGCCCTCTAGCGGTAGCTCATCTGATGGCTAGAAGACCAACCACCCAATTCCTCACCCATTCCCCAACTACCCTCCACGTGGACTTCTGTGATAGCTGCTGGAGCCACAGATATTCAAGACATTGGTTTTTTGCTCAAGTAGCTCACAATTTAGGATGTGAAACACAGAAATGAACACATCATAATAACGGTGTGTGGTCTATGCAAGAAAAAAACAAAAACCACGCAAGCAGGTACATGCATGAGGCAGAGTTTATATAGAAGACAAGTGATTAACTTTTGGGAGGCTGTGATAGTGGTTTGATGTCTTGGGCTGGCTATGTAAAAGTCTTCCTGGAAGATGATTTTGGGCTCTGAAAAAAGATTAGGATAAGGCAATTAAAAGGAGGTAAGCTTTTTAGGAACAGAGATCAATATGGGTTATTTGGAGAACTGCCAAGTAACTGCATATTCTAGGAGCATCAGGTGGGAACAAACTTTGGTAGACCTTGTAGTGGCCCTTTTGAAGAAAATCTAAGTGGTACCTATTGCTTCCCCAAGTGTTTTATTCAACAAATATTTATTAAGCATCTTCTATAGGCAATGTGATATGGAATTAAATATTGTTCTAACCCTTGAGTACTTACAATCAAAAGCATCAAGACAGATGTTCAGACAGAAATGTGAAGGCATACTTTCGATAAATGCAAATTATACTCAAGTGCAATTGGCAGCAAAAGGAAAGAGGTATTTACACTGAAAGGAACAGTTAAAGAAGCTTTTGTAAAGGAGGAAGCACTTCACTCGAACACGAAGAACAAATGAACAGGAATTTGCCTGAACAGGAATTTGCCGAGGCAGTTACAGGGGGGATGGGGGTGGTGGGGAGTCTGCCTTCATGGTTTCTGCGATGTGTGTGCAATACTGGCCCGGTTCCTACTACCTTGACTGTGATCAATCCCTGCAAGGGACTGTACTCAGTCCTCTGATCTTTGCTTCATTCCTTCTCAGTGACTTCATTCATATACATGGCTTCTACTTTTAAGATTCAAATGTTTCTCTTAGTGGAGACCTCACATTATTGAGTACATCACTTTTTACCCAGAAAGTCAGACTATCCTTAATGAACCATGTTCCAAAGGAAACACATCCACTTTAACCTCTGAAATCCTTTCCTCTCTTGGTTGGTTGTCTCACTTACCTTTTAGTGAACTGTTTTTATAAGTCAAGAACCTTGAAAGGACCTTTACTCCTATTATTTTCCCCAAATCTAATACCTCCCCAAGTTCTGCATCATTCACAAATCCTTTTCTTTCTGTGTCCACTATCTGTCCCCCTGCTTCTATTATAGCTCACCCCCTCAGTTCATCCTGCTTCATGATGGCTAAAATGGTATTTCTAATAAGTCTGCTGTTGTATCATGTACCAACCACCTCACACTTCCTGCTTAAAATGCTTCCATGTAACCTACAACCTTCAGAATCAGGTCTCACCTCCTTATATTAATAAAGGGTAGACAGACCTCTCCTACTGACTAGGCTGACCAGACATACAGTTTTAAATGAGACAGAAAACAACAGTACTGTCCCATTTCAAGTGGTACCTATGGTCAGCCTACTGACACCTTGAATTTAACCCAGTGAGACTAGGCTGACCATAGGTACCTCTTGAAATAGAACAGTACCATTGTTTTCCATCCTGTTTAAGACTTTATGCTTGGTCAGCCTACTGCTAACCCCTCTAGCCTCATTTCTCATCCTCTGCTTCCAGGAATTCTCCAGAAATTTTAAACTGATTGTAGATCTCCATAAACATATTGTTTCATACGTTTCTGATTTGAAATGTCATCACCTAGAACACTATCCCCATCACTGTTTCCACATGGCAAACTCCAATTGATCCCTCAAAACTCAGTTCCATGTCACTTCCCCTCAGTGAGCCCTTCTTGTCCTTCCCTTTGCAACAAATAACCACTTTCTTCTCTAGGCTACTGGTAGACCATGTGTGTGTAGCTCTTACTATGTCATTTTGTGATAATCTTCTCACCCATCTATGTCCCTTCCTTCAGGCAGGAGCAGCGGTACAGCAGAGTAATTGAATTCAGAGTAATTGAGCTCTGCCACTTAACAGAGTAAACTTGAGCAGGTTATTTATTTCTCTTATCTTAGTTTTCTCATCTCTAAAATGGGAATGATAATAATGCCTGTCTCATGAAGTTGTCAGATTAATGCATATCAAGAGTTTTCAACAGTGCCTGGTATATACAAGTGTTACCTAAGAATTTTCTTTGATTTTCAACTTTGATTTTCTTTGATTTTTGATGTTAGGAAATTATATCTCACTCACTTCCATTTTCCCAGGGTCCAGCACAGTCCCTCACATACAGTATGAGGAACAGTTTGTTGAAAGGAGTGACTGAATCTTTGACTCTTCATTTTTCCTTGTTCCAATATCTAGTAATTCCTTGAGTCCTGCTATCTTTTCCTTTTCAATGAAGCCTGAATTTAGTTTTCTTTCACCACTTCATTTGTTCAACAAAAAGTTGTTAATAATCAACAGTTTACAAGGTACCAATCTAATTGCTGAGAATACTGCTTAGAACAAGACACATTTCATCTGCTATGAACCTGACTTTCTAGCAGATGACACAGATACTAAATAATAGCATATTAGTTATTTGAGCAAAGTGTGGTGTGTGTGTGTGTGAGTGTGTGTGTGTGTATTAGGAGAAATTTAACCTAGCCTTGAAGGTAAGGGAAGTTTCCCTTAGATAAGAAAATTCTCTAATATATGGAAGACTAGAAGGAAATAATTAAAGTAACATGGTAGACAATACACAGGCAGAGGCAACAGAATGTTCAAAGCCCAGAGTCAGGAAGTAAAACATAGATAGTGAGTTCCTTGTATCAGAGTATTGCCACATATGCTACTTGATCTCTCTACAGAATGACCCACCACACAACTAGAATTAAACTTTCTATAATGACTTTTTGCTAGAAAATTTTCATGATTCGCTATTGCTCACTCAAAGACATACTAATTCCTTAGTTGTTTCTCATGACCCAATGCCATATGGGCTCCAGTAATGGACCTGTTTTATCTCCCATAAATCACCTGCATCTATATTCAGTAATAGCCATTATGAATTACTTGATATTCCCCAAACATTCCTTATTTTTTTTTTACTTTCCCACATTCAGTTAGGTTGTTGTTGCCATCAAAATGCCTTTCTTCTTTATTCCCATCCATACTTGTTGTTTCACAAAACAATAGTTACTTGTTCTAATGTATAGGATGACCGGGATGTACATTTTAAAACAGGACAACAATACTGTCCTGTTTCAAACCATACTTATGATCAGCCTACTTTGAACTGAGCCCAGTTATACTCGGCTGACCATACGTACCGTTTGAAATGGGACAGTACTGTTATATTCTGTACCAATTAAAATGGGACATCTGGTCAGCCTGTCTATGTGTGATGTGCTTTGCTGTTTCTCTTCTAGTCTATTCTACTCTATTTTATTCTATTTCTGTTTTTAAAACAAGTATATTATAACTTACCAAAGTGATTTCACAATCCACTAATAGATTTTGTCCCACAGTTGAAGGTATTGCCCTAACTGGACTTAAAGATTTTTCTAGGATATATGATTCTTAAATGAGGTTGACTTTTGGTAGATTCTTATTCCAGCAGTAGAATTCTCTAACTCAGTTACATCTTGATTATTGGGTATCTATATTCTCTGAAGACAGGATGGTGAAATTCTGCATGAACACAGGATCGATGGAGGAGCTAGTCATACAGACTTAAGGCATCTTGAGGATACTTGGCAATGTATTTTTGTAGGAGATACCATGCTTCGTTGTTTCAATCTGGCAATGTTCTGAACTAAAGTTTCTAATTGTATTGAGGGAAAGTTCCTAATTGAGCTGTGTGGGAAAAGATGAACATGGGAGAGTATTCATTCCAGCTGTAACTGAAAAAACAAAAACAAAAACCTCAATTAGCAAATAAATCCATGGCAATCAGATGCAACTGTAGTTCATATTATGTAATAAGGATACTTTTGCAAATAGATTTTCCCAAGTAGAATACTTGAAACTTTTGTAATAATAACTCCTCTAAGGATCTGTTTTTCAAAATCACTTTTATATTTTGGGTTTGATAGAAACAAGCCAAAACACCGGGTGGTAGTGACAAGCTTTATTCGGGGAAAAGCTGCTGGGCTGCCTCACAATGGGAGAGCAGCAGCTCCGGCCATTGGGGGTGAAGTTATATAGGTAGGGGGGTTGCTAGGCAAAAGGCAGAGGGAGGCATATGTGGTTACTATTGATTGGTCAGGTATAGGTTCCAATTCACCTGGCTAAGGTAAGGGCTAGGTGGTCACTACTGATTGGTCAAGGATTGATTTCTAAGTACTGGGATAAGGTAAGGGCTAGGGCAAGTTTCAGTCTCCCGAGCCAAGTTATTATTTCTCGGGCTAAGTTATTAGTTTCCCAGGCTACATTTGCAGTTTCCCAGGCTACGCTGAGTTACAGTAGGGTGAGGGGAGCGGGGAGAGGACGGAGGAGCAGGAGCCATACTATACTGAATCTGTCAGGGTTAACTTTCAGTGAAGAATTTCAGTATTTCTTCCATTTAAGATTTTGCAGCATCAACATATGGATCAACTTACCATCTTGTTACTGTTCTCCAGATCTTTATCTTCAGCCTGGATTACATTTCTGAGTTTCATTTTTCTGTATATTATACCGCCAGCTGGATATGGCTATAACAATGACTCCCAGATACCCCAAACTCATCAATCTAAAAGTGAGTTTATTATTATTCCCCTAAATTAGGTCCCCCCCCCGCCCCATTCCATCTTACTTTGATTAAAATGTCAATGTCAATGGTGAGCCTGCTACTGTTAATACTAGAAAAGTAGCAATGTAGTCTGAAGAATTCTTTACTTAAGCAAAATTTGAAATGAATAAAACTTTATTGAATGGAATGATTCTGCAATTTTCACATGCCAAGAACTCTTCCACATACATTTATCAAGCTTTTGCATAAACATTTAGAGCCACATTTAATAAGTATCTTGCTAGTCTTTTAACACATTTGCTGTACGATACCTTAGAACTTTGCTGTTCTTGCAGATTGGAATAGGCCCCAGCTCCCCAGGTGTCTGTTAAACTCAAATATCACCTCTTCTGTGAAGCACCATGACAGGATCAATGAAAATCTCTCCGGCTGAATTAATTGCTCTGCACTCTAGTATTTTGTGACTGGACTTCAAATTGCACTTATCACGTTGGATTATCCTTATTGGTGAATGTATCTCTGTTCCCTACTAGATTGTGAGCTAGTCATCCATTTGCACCTGCATGACCCATCATTGCTTGATTGACATTAAGCCTCTATACACACAGGTTTAATGTTTGAATCATTCTAGTTTTTCTCATCTCTTTTGTGTCACTGTAATACCCAGTTTCTGTTTATTATTTGTGGCTAACTTCATGATATACATTATTTAAAAATTTTGATCTCATAATTAATATAAATTATTTTTATATTAATAAAATAAATATAAATTATTTTTAATTAGTCACAAATTCATCTTGGAAGGAGAAAGGGGTTGTAGTTTTAAGACCCATCTTTGTCATGAAGAGATTATGTAGTTTTGGGGCAATCAGTTTACCTGCCTTGGATTTAGCTTCTTCATCTATAAATTAAGGATATTACTAAATAACTTCTATGTTCCCCATCCTCTATAATTCTGTGAACAAATATTCTCTCCTGAATTTATGCAAAATTAAGAGTCTAGATCACACAATTTTGTATTTAATTAACAGTTTTCTCAATCTTGACTTGTTTCCTATTCCTTTTCTTTGCTTTTCCTTAAAAACACATAATCAAATTGAAGTTTTTTTTATGGTTTACTATGATAGCTTTAGAACTCTGAAAGTCACAGCTATGGATGGGTTCAATCCCTGACTCTGCCACTTACAGAAGTAACTTTATAATCTTGGTAACTTCCACATGGTTAAGCCTCAATTTCCTTATGTGTAAAATAAGAATAATAACAGTAGTGCCTGTCTCATGGGGTTATAGGAAATCTCCTGTTGCAGGCTACATAGAGTTGCAAAGATCTTAACAACACAAACATGATCACTGATGGAGTAATCACCAGCCTCTATTTGCTCCCATTATATAAAGTGTTTTATCTGTTTTTCGCTGATTGCCAGATATTGAAAGCATCAGATAATATAATGCTGATATAGTGCAAAGTATAATTGCAAATCTTGCAACAGATGCAAAAGCATCATGAGATTGATGAAAATAAAGTCAAATAATGTTTAAATACATAGATAAAGACTTGGACAAATCAATTAAAGAAGAGAAAACTAATAAAAACATAGCAGACTAGGCATCTCAAAGATAATGAAAGGAAAATGGGAATAAACAGGTAAATCATTTCAATATTTATCCCAAAAAGTAACCATACTTATGACCATGCTGCAAAAAGTACAAAAGAACGCTATCTTTTTGTATTGTGATGCATTTTTCACATGCTCAAAATTAATTTTTTAATTTTTTTCTTCGCTTTTTCTAAGAAGTAACTTATAGGACGACTGAGCAAGAGAATGTAATTGGGCATGAGATAGGAGAGTCTCAGGCAATGAGTATGGAGGGGCAGGCCAGGGAGGGTGAGAGGCAGCAGGCAGCTTTCACCGAGGCCTCAGCTCTGTCTCAGACAGGCCGGTGGTTCTTCTTACCAACAATGTGAAAAAGCAACGAAATAGAACACAGAGCTGATCATCTGACTCTGTATGTTTGACATCTAGAATTTATTAAAGTTTTAGCTTTAAGCCACTCTATTCAAACATGAAAAACAAATATAGCTAATACTTTCAAAATTTTAGTGGAACTTTAATAAATATTAATTTTATTTATTTCTATAGAATTTTGCAATCAATAAAGGTAATTCTATTACTTTTTTGTTCCATTAATTACTTGGAAATACCTAAAACAGCTATTTCTCTTTTATTATTGAAAAGACAAACATTGTCCTGGTCTGCTCAAATAGTCAGAAATAGGACACAGGCTTCCTGACTCCAACACATAATGATAAGGGTGTTTTATATTCCTTCTCTAGCACCAGTAACGTTAAATAATTTACATTTTAGTTCTAATTCTCATTACAGTCTTTACAATATAGATTTTAGTGCCCCCAATTTGTGGATATGACATCTAAGGTTCAAAGAGATTAAATGAACTTCCCCAAAATCACTGGTTAACACTGTCTTCCTAACACTAAGGCCCTGGGTTTTTCAGGACCCTCACCCCCCCCTTTTACCATGCCTCACCCTTTTCACTGTTAAAGTTCAATGTTAAATGTATTTATTAACATGGAAGAACCACATCCAGGCTTTGGAGTATAATATAATTTTAGAAAGTCTGTTTTAGAAAAAAGTGACTATTTTAAACCTTTTCAGTTTACATCTATCTTAATCATAATTACTGGTAAATTTAAGAAACAAAGTTTAAAAGTAATGCATTTATTTCAACTTTGTTAACTTTTTTTCTATGTACTCTCTGAAGGTGACACTAAACAGCAACAAAATGAGCAAAAACTGTGATGCACCAAAAGGAAAAACAAAGGAAAGGAAAAGAAGCTGTAATTTGTATAAATCCCTTAACTCAGTAGGTCATTGCCTCTCCCTCCATTTTACCTATTCAAATGTGAACTACAAAGGGATTCAAGGAAATTTCTAGGGTCGGACTTCAAAGTCTGCTGAGAAAACATACCAACTATTCTTTTACCATGCACCGTTTTTGATAGTTATCTTTAATCCAAATTGTAGTAAAAATACAAAAGTTTGTTTAATATAGCAATAAAGAGATACATCAGCTGAAATTATTACCAATAAACTCTGGATTGATTTTATGTATTGCAAGTGACCATTTACTTCTACTTGTAGCAGCTCTAGTTATGGCTTATTTGCGAAGTATTTTTCATATGGGATAAATTACATAAATAAAACAAAGACTATGAAATATATGTATTTCACATTATATTGAATTTACAGCAAAATAAATATGTTTCAGTTGAGGTTCAGGACTAAAAGTCTCCCATTAGAAGGTGATACATTTGTTCATTAAAACTATAAAACTGAAAGGCAGCTTTCTATATTAATTGCTGATTTGCTATCTAAACTAAATAATAAGAGCAATAAAACAAGTTTTATGCTCTCTCTTTTATTTCACACATTTATATTAAAGTTAGCAGAAATAAGAAGCAATTTAAAAATGTGCAAACAAATCTATAAGTGGCCTCAAGAAAGTTCTTTCCAGAGAAAAGAAATCTTAGGATTATTCCAAATCCAACTCTCCATATATTTGCATATTTTGACAATAGACATCTATTTTGTCACAGAGATATGACAGTACATTATAAAATGCCCCATATTATCCTTCAACCCTACATGAGTCTCAAATCTACTGATTCTATCTTCTTTTCATTGTCCCTTACCTATTCTACCTGTGTCCTTACTCTCTCCTTACCTCACCAGAATTCTCTGGTCAATCATTGTAACCATGTCTATACACATACCATTTCCTTTTCTTATATTGTTTTTGTTTTTCATGTTGAGCAGAACTAGAGGGTTTGCAAGTTACACAGGTGTACGCATTTATCAAAAACAAAAAACGGCACACTTAAGGGTTACACATTTTATTGCACCTAATTTTACCTTTTAAAAATGTTAAACAAATGTTGAACTCTAGATAATAGGTTTTTTTTTTGCAATATTATCAGTTAGCAATTTTAAAACTTGCTTGAACAAGAGAGTAAATACACTGAAGGTAATGGCAGTAGTATTTTAAGGGGGAGGGAGTTACAGACATGTAAAGAGGGAATGTTAGTATTGGATTGAAATGGAAAGGATTGCTATAAATTCATATTTTTTAATATCTACCTCTCCAGCTAAATAAATACAGAAATGATTATATAATAGATACAGGTATATATGTGCATATGTGTACAGACATGTACACATACCAGATCTGTTCATTGAGACTTCTAAAAGTTATGACACAGCATGAACAATGAACACACCTAATACCTAGATCTTTATTTCTATTTACCATTTTACATTAAAAGTAACCTAGATTTCTTAAACAATATAACTATAAAGATTTTTATAAAGAGTATTGACAAGATTTGAATATGGACTATGAATTTGCTAACAGTGCTTATCAATACTAATTTTTCTGACTTTGTTCATTGTACTGTGGTTATGTAAGAGAATGCCCTTATATTTAGAAAACATTCAATAAACTATTGAGTTAGGGTAAAGGATCACAAATGTCTCTAATCTACTTTCAAATAGTTCAGAAAAGATCATGAGAACACATCAAAACTCATGGGACACCAGTGAGAAAGCCAATTTAAAGAATTATAATGAAAAATAAAATTGCCACAGGTATCAAAAAACTGCATCTTCCACTCAGCTTGTTTTCTAAGTTGACATGGAGTACAATACATAAATGCAAGGTTACATTTTTTGTGTGGAATCAAAACAAAGTGAATGAGTTAGTCTAATTAAGTTAGCCCAATGCATACATTTTTCTGTCTAAGGGTAGAATATTTAAAAAATCCATTTCTCTGTTCATGGGTTTTTCTCATTCCATAGTATTAAAATGAAAAGTATTAAATTTGAGTTTGGAGAATTCCCTTTTTTAAGGTTTCACATTCATCAGTTCATACATTTCTTCCTTTAGTTATGTTAATACATAGGGCCTCAGTCAAGCCCTGTTGCTATTGGTTTCCAAAGAAGTTCACATTGCTCTTTAAAGTTGACTTTGAAGAAGCTAATCTTAGCCACTACATACTGAATTTATTACTTAGCTGTTACAGTTGAAGTGAAGAGGTTCCTCTATTACCGGAAAATGGGGTGCCCTCATTGGCATGAAGTTGATGTCCAGGTTCTTGGTATCTCCAGCAAAGAATTGAACAAGACACACACAAAAGTATACAGGTGAAACAAAGAGATAGTTTATTGAAGAGAAAGTACACTCCAAAGAGGTAGGAGCAGGCTCGAGTAAGGAGAGTGGCACAAGAACCCCAATTAACAAGGCTTTGTTGGTACTTTTATTTTCTTCCATGTCTTCAGAGAGACACCTCTGGTCTTGATTGACAAATCTGATTGACATGGGGCCTATTACATAACACCTTCTGACTGCGCATGTCCTTTCCCAGAGTTCAGTCTGTTGTAATGATATTAATGAACTTCCGGGCATATGTATGACATTACAGTGATGGTATAATGAAGTTTAGGTAAGTTGAAGGTCACCATAACTCTGACTGCTGGCGTTAGAAACCAGCTCAAACTGGTGGGCTACTTTGTGCCCTCTAACTTTCTTGTATTAGTTCACTTTTCACCTGGAATTTTCTTGTGGTTACTCAACTTGGGGTGGGGACTACTAATGATAGGGTGGTACTAAGGTGGTGACTATTCCAGCCAGGTGAGTCTCATGGGAGGGGTCCCAAGATCCCCCCTACTCTATCTGCCTTCCTTACATTCTCTTGAGAGACATGATCCCCAGAATCTCCATGGGAAGCTGAGGGGCTGGAGGTCTCATCTTCTGTATCTGCTTCCTGCTGAGGTTGGTCGTTGTTCCTACCTATTGAGATCTACAGAGCTCTTGCCCTATCTGGTCTTAAAAGGGGAAGGGGTCTCGGGATCCGCCATGTTAACTTCTTTGGTCAGATGGCTGGAAGCCTTGTCGGGGTACCACTAGTATCCTGATGGTCCCTAGATGAGGAGAAATTAATTTAGTTAGTAGTTTTAAAGGCATTGATCTGAGAAATAGGTTTTAAAGTCCCTGTCCCTGGGTGGTTTCAGGATGGAAAGTCTGTTGGGCCTATGGCCCTTCGACTTCTGGCCCAACTGGTCATTCAGGTGTTAACCCCTGTCTAGGTCCAGGAAAGGCCTATAAGGGGTGTTTGCCTGTAGTGATTGTAATCAGCAAGCTGGAGACATGAGTTACAAGTTTTGGAGTAATTATCTATGGGAGACAGTCTGTTGCTTGGGGTGAGAGCCAGAGAAAATTGATCAAGAAAGCAATTACAACTTAAGACTTTGGACTAGGAAAAAGGTGAATCAAAGCTAAAGAACCAGAAAAATAAGTCTTTGGTGAAGTGGGAAGATGGCTGCTTTGTTTGGCCATATGACCTCAACTGTGTCTCCTGTCTTTATTGTCTACAATTAAATGATAAAGAAATTTTTAATAAAAGTTGCTTAATGGGTCATGATTATAATGGACAATTTTTTTGAGCATTTTCTAAAGAAAAAAACATTTAGTAATTTTTGCTTTAAGGCACAGCAACAGATACCTTGGAAGTCTGCAAGCATTTCTTCTCTTTAAGGCAGCGTCCAACCTTTTGGATTCCCTGGGCCACATTGGAAGGAGAATTGTCTTGGACCACACATAAAATACACTAACACTAATGATAGCTGATGAGTTACAAATAAGTAGTCAAAAAAAAATCTCACAATATTTTAAGAACTTGTGTGGGGCCACATTTAAAGCTGTCCTGGGCCGCAGGTTGGACATGCTTGCTTTAAGGAAAGTGGAAAAGAGTCTCAGGATCTTTCAGTGGCACAGCTAGATAGTGACATCAAACTCTGATAGCCAAATACACCCAGGCCTTAATACCCATCTGTGTCTGATTTTCTTCCTGCCCTTTCAACCTATAGTAGATATTTTTAGAGTTCCAACAAAGCCCAGCTCACTCCTGTGAGAACTGACCCCATCTTTCATATGCAGCCCTGTTTGAACTATGTGATCTTCTCCACTGGTCACAATTGATTAGGCTAGTCCATGATTCCTTTTCTTATATTAATTTGGCAACTGGTTCCACACATTTAATTGGATAATCTTAAGATCAAATGTTGCTAAATTTCTATAGCCATTGCTTTTTCTCAATTATGAAATATTCCAAACATACAATAATACCCAATTACTCTGGACCCTGAATGAACAGATGTTTCTATTCTACTATATTTATTTTAAATTTCTTTTTTCCTAAAAAATTTATAAAATTTTTGACATAGATATGAAATTCGAAAGACTAGTGCAAGATATACCAATCACCAAGATAAAACAATCACCAAGATTTTGTCACATTCACTTAACATTTTTTAAATTTATTTTTAAATTGTGGTAAAAAACACATAGCATAAAATTTACCATCTTAATCATTTTAAGTGTATGATTCAGTAGTGTGAACTATATTTCTATGTTCTTTGAATAACTCATTTCCCACTCCCCCCAACCCTTGGAAACCACAATTCAATTTTCTGTTTCTATGAATTTAACTATTAGTGCTACATCATATAGGTGAAATCATATAGTGTTTGTCATTTTATAACTGGCTTATTTCATCTTGCATAATGTCCTCATGATTCACCTATGTTGTAGCATGTGACAGGATTTCTTTTTTTGACACTGAATAATATTCCAATGTATTATCTACTACTTTTCTTTATATATGCATTGGTTGATGGACATTTGGATAACTTCCACTTCTTGATTATTGTAAACGTGGCTTCAATGAACATGGGTGTGCAAATATTTCTTTGAGATTCTGCTTTCAATTCTTTTTGGTATATACACAGAAGTGGAATTGTTGAATCACATGGTAATTATATTTTTAATTTTTTGAGGAAAGTTCATACTGTTTTCATAGTAGCTGCACTATTTTATATTGCAATTAACATTGTGCCATGCTTCTAGTATCTCCACATTTTCACCAACTTGTTATTTTTTGTTTTAGTGAGAGTGGCCATCTTAATGGGTATGAGGAAATATTTCATTGTAGTTTTGATATTCATTTTTCTAATGATTAGTGATGCAGAGCATTTTTTGTATGCTTTTATGTATTCTGCATATAACCTATTATCAGATATAATTTGTAAATATTTTTCCACATGTGAAGGCTGCCTTTGTTTTTGTTGACTATTTCCTTTGATGTATAGAAGATTTAAATTTCATATAGTCTAATTTGTCTATTTTTGCTCGTGTGCTCTTGGTGTCACTCCAAGAAATCACTGCTAACTCCAATGTCATGAAGCTATTCTATGTTTTCTTCTAGTAGTTTTATGGTTTCAGGTCTTAGGTTTATGTCTTTAATTCATTTTGAGTTAATTTTTGATATAGGGTATACAGTAATGGTCCAAGTTCATTTTTTTTCATGTGTATATCCAATTTTCCCAATACCATTTGTCAGAGACTATTCTTCCCCCCAAGTGTGTGGTCTTGGCACTTTTGTAGAAGATAATTTGATCATATGCTCAATGACTTATTTCTGTGCTCTCTATTTTATCCTATTCCATTGGTCTATATGTCTATTTTTATGCTATTACCACATTGTTTTGATTATTGTATCTTTGTATAATTTAACCCATTTTTAAACAATTTTTTCTTCTTGATGTATTTTAGAGCAAATATCAGGTGACAAAAATTTACCCCCACGTGATTCAGTATGGATCTCTAAAAATCATGAGCACTTCCCCACAAAACCACAGTAAAATTACTACTTAAAATAAAATTGGCAATATTTCTTCGGTATCATCTCCTATCTAGTGAATTGCTTTGAAATGTGCTTATTGGTTTATTTGAATCAGGCTCCAAACGAGGTTCCTCATTTAATTTAATTATGTCTCAAGTCCCATTTGATTCAGAAAAGTTTCTCCCCTCCCTTTTGTCCTCCCATCCCCCTAGACATTGAATTGTAGAATTGGATTAGTTGTCCTATAGAATGTGTCACATTTTGAATTTCTCTGTATCCATTCTTCCTCTGTCATAACTTGTAAATGAAAGCTACCTGGTGGGTTAATTATATGATTATTAAATTGAATCTAGCTCAGATTTTAATATTTTCATGGTTGCATTCAGTTTTTTAAATTTGTTGGCAAATTAAAGACTCTGGGGATTTTTTAATGGTTATTCTCAGATACGTCTTCCTGTGGTTTCACCCAAGGAGCATAGAGTTCTTTTCCCTTAAAAGTGGATTTATGTTGGCAAATTTTCTGAACCCTGGGTTTGTAGGGTATGTTTGTTGTCCCCATTCATTTCTCAGTATTCCTGCCATCCAGCTTTGATCATGCTCTTGTTCTAGGATGAGAGGTGATGTATCATGTGTGTTCATAATCTCAAGTTTATAGAAATGTCTTGACTTCTATTTTTATTTAGATGTTGTCAATCAATTTCTCATTCGCTATCCCAATTGGCTTATTTATTTTTCAGAAAGAATTTTTGGGAGATTAAAAACCTATTTTGCTGCAAGATCACATCAATGGAAATTCCTCAACTTTCTTAATGTTAAAGAAGAAAAAATCAAAGAAACAATGCACCTCCCAACGCATTTCATTTCACTTTCTCTCTTATGCCCATTCCCAAAGGTAATCTCTATCCAGAAGTTGGTATATCTTGTTCCCCTGCATATTTTTGTACTTTCACTACATGTATATGCATTCATTAAATTTGTATCCTATTGTTTTGAGAGTGCAGAATACTCACATATATGTTTTTATATTATATGTGTAATTTTGATAATTTGTTTTCTTCACTCTACTATTGAGGGAAAATTATTTCATCATGATAAGCTGCATTGCAAAAAAAGAAAAAACACCTGTGTACATGTTTGCTTCTGCACATCTGCATGAGTTTTTCTAAGATAATATCTTGGAGTGAAGGTGCTGGGTCAAAAGGCATGTACATCTTATGTCCACACATATACAAGGTAGTCAAGAAATTTGCAGAACAAGGAGTGCTTATCAGAGAGGTGGGAATACTAGCCTACACAGTTTGATTGTGTGACTTATTATTAGTATATACACCAAATTTCAGCCTACTTGTGTACGTGTTCTTTCAAATATGGCTGAAGAAGCACATCAAAACCGTGAAGTAAATCCTTATAAAATTGAATTTTGTACCATCCTTAAGTTCATCACAAACAAGAAAAAACACCTCAAATCTTTTTGGAAAAGATGTTAGAGGTTTACAGGGACTGTGGCCCTTGAAAATCCATGGTTTACAAGTGACATAGCCTTTTCAAGCAAGGCAGGGAGTCGATTGAAGATGGCCTCCATCCAGGACACTCTGTTGAGGCCACTTTCTTGGACATGGTCAAAAAGGTTGAAAACTCGTAGTGAAAGATGCCAGATTGAATAAAAAGCAGTTTGCAGAAGTGGTTAGAGTATCACCTACAACTATTTTGAATATTTCCCATTAGCATCTAAGGATGTCAAAAATCAGTGCAAGATGGGTATCAAGAATGCTCACGCCACTTCAAAAACAAATGTGCATCCAGTGTTCATGACAGGTTTTGGACTTCCTTAGAGACAACAAAGAAAGTTTTAAACCAAATTTCACTGGCATGAAACTTGGTTTCATTATGAGCCTGAGTCAGAGCAAGCGTCCATGCAGTGGTATGAAAAGGGCATGCCAATTCCTAAGAAGTTCAAGGTGGCAAAATCAGCTGGAAAAATCGTGGCTACTATTTTTTGAGATATGGAGGGTATCCTGCTGATAATTACAAGAATAAGGGTATCACAATAACTGGAGAGTGCTATTCCAGTCTACTGAAATGCCTAAAAGATCTGTGAATGAGAAAAGAAGAGGAAAATGGACCAAAGGGGTGCTGCTTTGGCACAACTACATGCCTGTGCACAAGAGCAATGCTGCACTGGCTACTCTTCACAACTGTGGCTTCCAAACATTAAACCACCATCCCTGTAGTCCAGACCTGGCTCTGTCTGATTATTATTTGTTCCCAAATTAGAGAAAACATCTTTGAGGGAAGAAATTTACAGATGACCAAGAGATTAAAGGTGCAATTTGAGGGCAAAAACAAAATGTTTTTTAAGTGTATAAGTAAACTTATTGAAAGATCTAAAAAGTGTATGAAGGTTAAGGTTGAATATATTAAAAAGAAAAATAATAAATAGTTTTATTTACCCTTCTTCCCTTTCATTGCACAAATTTCTTGACCACCTCTAGTAGGATAATAAGAGAGAGGGTTAGGCACAGGCAATAAAATAATTTATCAAAAAACAGACAACTTCTGTCTTCAGGAAAGGAAGGATACAAATTGCAGATTTGTCAAAAATGAAAGTTTATAGCATAAGCATCCACATCTTGTGCATGAGAGACATGTGGGGTTAAAGTATAATTTTATTATAGGTAGATTCCAACCTTCAGAATCACAGGGTGATTCAGCTGACTGCTTATAGAATATTCCAGTAGTTACATGCTGGAAAGGGGAAGCAGGTGTTATCAGATGACTGCTCAGAAATTTTGAGTAGCAGACACTAATTGAGACACAGAGACTGGTCATATGGCTCTCTCTGGTGAGTTGTTTTAAATAGTTGTCTGCAACTCTTGATGTCTATGATCCATACCTAGGTCACTTTCAATAACTTCTCTTCCAGTAAACAGGAGAAAGAGTGCTGGGAAATATGCAAATGAGAGTAAACAAGTGGGAGACACAGTCACTTCTGGCCCTATTAGTCAATATGGCACTATTTTCTAGACCAGGAATTGAATTTAGTAATCCTTAGATATTTTTGGCTGCTTTGTTTAGAAATTGAACCTCAAAGCAATGAATACTAGTGAGATGGATGGTGAAGCCAAAAGAGTTCAGGATTTGAAGGGATCAAATGTTAGCTCCACTACTTAATAGCGTTGTAGCCCTAGTCTTATAACTTACCCAGGTGTTATTACTTCCATTTGTAAAGAGTTGATTATAATAAAGACCTCAGTAGATTAAAGTAAAGATGAAATAAGAAAACAAGGAGCTGGGCAAATGCTAGGTGCTTAGCATTTATTCATTCCTTTTTCATCATGTATAGGCTACTTGTACGCAATCCTTCCACCCAGAGTTAGGGTTGGGTGTCGGAAGACATTCACATGTTTATATTGGGGATCAATTTACTCTATTCATACTAACCATCCTCATTCTTGCTCAAACATAGCAGACATTCTCCTGCCTTAGGGCAATGAGTCTGGATGTTCCCTCTCCCTGAATGTTCTCCCAATTACACACAGGGCTGACTCTTTTTCCTCATTAAACTCTTTATTCAAACATCTCCTTCTCATTGTGGGCTATTCCAACAACCTCATTTAAAATTGTAACCTGTACATGTCTTTCTCGCTGCCTCCTGATTCCTCTTGCCGTGCTTTTCTTCTTTTTAAAATACAATTTCACCTTCTAGCACACTATAAAATTTACTTTTGTGTTATGTTCATTGTTTGTTCTCAAGAGTTGCCTTCCTTCACTAGAATGTATGTTCCATAAAGGCTAAAATCTTTATTGAATTCACTGGTGTAACCTGAGCCCCTGTTTCCTGGTATGCCGTAAGTCACAATAAATATTTTTGAATGAATGCGCACATGCATTTCAGACTAAATCAGACTATAGAAGTTACTCAGAAATAAACTGTGCCCTGAACTACTATGTTGTGTTTTGTTTTGTTTTGTTTTGTTTTACCTTCACATCCCCAGATCCTGAAGTGTAGGAAGTATAAAACATATTATGTAATGGAATGGACAAAGAAAGTTGGTTCAAGTATAAGGTAACTTCCTAAAGGGGCTGGAAATTACCTCTGCTCAGGCAAATACCCATTATCATTATTCATTCTGCTGTGTATCATATCAAGAAGTCATCATCTACTACAATCTTAAGAAATTACAATATTTTCTTACCATTCAAGAGATGACATCATGCTCAGAGAATTTCTATAGAGTTAGATCCAAAATAAAGAATAACTTTATATTGTATTTATTAGGGGGAACACAAACCATAAGACATGAGACAAGGAAGAGTGCATGTTATAAATACAAGGAAAGAAAGTTTACAGAAATCAGTAAATTTTTGTCAAGAGAACTAGAATTCAGATATACTTTATAATCATGTGCCCTTTCTCCATTGACTTCAAGCAGTTAAAATGATGGTCTTTACTCTGAGATGTCTCTATAATTAAAACATAAGGACAAGTTAATCTAATTTTATGCAACTATTGTGCTCAGTCACCTATACTCAGTGTCATATATGCTTGAACAACCAGGCATCATGTAAAAGCTTTATGTGATGCTAGTATCTGATCTTGCCTTATAACAATGCATTTATCAATTAAGTGTGCCTTTGTCTTGTCTTCAAGTATTAATACAGTTAAAGATTTCACAGGTTGTACTGAAGAAATGAGCTCTAGGGAAGCACCGAACCTGTTTATACACTACGTCATCACAAATACAGTGATTCATTTATTTGAACCAACAGGGTAAAAAATATGTAATAATTTTCTGAAACAGTATGAGGACAGACAATTAAATCAAGCTTTCTGGTAAATAGATTATGCCCTCAAAAATATGTTTAATATGTGCAACAATCTTAAGTGCTCAAAACTCAAATGTTTCACTTTAGAGTTAAAGCTTCTAGGTGGCAGACAAACCCACCAACTTATTCATGATTCATTCTAACCTCTTCACATAAGACTGCAACTGGGAACAAAGAAGAAATGAACAAGGTGGCAGAATCTACCATTGGAGAGTATTCAGCTGCAATTATGACATAAAAGCATTTGAAGGTTGAGAAGGAGAAATAAAAAATAAGATCATAAACCCAGCAGTATGCAATCAAAGTATAGATAAGCAAAATGGGTAGCCCTATGTAGAGGTTCTATATCAACTGGAAGTGATGAAAGCTGTTTGCTCTCCAGACTCTCATGACGTAAGTATCACAAAATGAGAAATGGATCAAATGGTTAGTGCTAAAAGTAAATTTTAGGACAACAAATCCAACCCCTAGTAATTATACAAATGATGTCAGTGGGTTCTTAATAGAAGTCAGATAATGTGTTCTTAATCCACAATTAGTTGATACAAGAGAATATACTAGAAAAAATAATATACCGTCTTCGCTATTAAGTTGTCTGTCTTGTTAGGTTCATCTAACATAATAGGACCTCAGATCATTTGATACCAAATAATTGAACTGGCCATGTGTTTCACTTAATGCTCAAATTTATGGATGATGGATGAATTTTTATTTCATTTTGTCCTTGCCATTTTTTGGTATTGTTATAATGCCCTTTTTACTTCAATTAGAGGATTATTGTTTCCAGGCATCTTTTCTTCTGCCTAGACATAGGTTATTTGCATAAACAGGCCATAAAATGGAGTCCCCAGGGTCTGTCCCTGTTCAGCTACCCTGATCTCTACCCTGCAGTTAACCACTGGGACATGAATATACAGCACTGAGAAGGGAGCCAACCAAGGGCCCGACATCAGGTGATTTTAAACACTAAACATTGACACAGCAATTAAATGCAACCAGCTAGGGTGGTAATAAAAAATATGGATCCAGATTACTGGTCAACTCTTTCAAATGAATGGCCCTAGTTACACAATAAAACTCCAGAAGCCATAAGACCACAACAGAGGTTGCTATAGTCAATCTAATTGACAATTTACAGACTCCTATAACTGAGAGTCCTCTAGTGGTCAACCGTTACCCAAGGTCACGAAGGGCATTAATAGCTTATCCAAAATAAAAACCATGGACTCCCTCCAACTAATCTTTAACTGTGAGAATAATGTATCTTTGAGAGAAATTTGTATAATTTTATTCTGAGCCTGTGGCATATTGAAATGATTCGACATAATTTCAAATGAATCCTGGTTGAAGTTTCAAGGACCTTGATTCATTTTGAAATAGCAAGTTATTTATAAATCTTCAAAGTACTAAACTAGACTAATTTTCTTTTGTTTGTATATTTAAGTAAAGGGAGGACAAATTGCCCTAAACCTGAAGTTGCTGGGAAATTGGACCATATATTTTGAGGGTACAGGAAATATCAAATGCCCACAAATGTAGTCAGTGGCAAATTTTATGTGTTGGAGTGTCTGAAAGGTTTGAAAGTAACTATAAAGCAAGAAAGATATAAGATAAGGAAGAAGGAAAGCTGAGGAGATAAATTTTTCTTATAAAACTCCTCTACATTGCCCTTTTTAATGACAGGTCTTGCCGCATTTAGTAAGCAGGATGACTAAGTTCTTTTTTTCAAAAAGCTGTTTGTGAATCCTGATGCTATTTTCTACCCTCGAAAAAGCAATTTGTAGCACTTCAGAGCACTAAGGCAATTAGCGGCTGAACAATCCCCTTCAGAGTGCAGCTCACTTCATTCGTTAAGGGATCAAACATTGTGGGACAAAGGAGTTGAACTGACCATGAACCTAGAAGTGAAATAGAATGCCTTCTTTGTAGTTCTTGTTTTTTAGTGTTTATTATATGTCACAAAATGTTAGACCTTGAAGTCCCCATCTGACTACCACAAACAAGAAACTCCTGCTGATTGCATTATGCTGTGAAAGAGAAAAATTGGAAACTTTTATTATGTTGACTCCCTGGAATTTGTAGTTGTTTGTTACAGCTCCTAATGTTACTTACCCTGACTTATGCACAGAGAAACACATCTTATTTTCATATTAGGTAGCTTTTTCCATGTGGTAGACATCACATATAATTTTTCACCAATGTCTTATTCTTCCCCCTTCTGCACACTAGAGGATGTGACAACTGGCTTCCTCTAAGTTGAATCAAGCATTATGACTAATTTTGGCCAATAAATTGTCAGTGAAAGTTTTATGTGGCTGAGGCTGAGGAAATCTCATGATTACTCATGCATAACATGCTTTCAATGTATAATGCACATCTATATTTTTGGTCCAAACTTTCACAGAAAAAAATCTTTCGTTTTAATTTTTAAATTCAAATATTTGTTTACATTTAAATACTTATTTTTTGTATTATAAAGGAATTTTAGCATTTATTTTTAACATATTATGGTACAAGAAATTTTATGTAACAAATAATTACAAAACACAAGAACAGACACAATGTACAAGAAATTTTATGTATAAAATGTTTTATATAAAAAAACCAATTATCATATTTCAGGGTATTATTTTGCATATGGATATTGTTATTGATTTCTAGAATTACACATTTAACTCATAAGCATAAACAAAAGAATTAAAAACATTTATATAGATCCAGAATTAATAGTACTGCCCATATATAATGTGCATCCTTATATTTCCCTCACAAATTTAGGCAAAAGAGTGTACATTATACATGGCAAAATACAGTAATTATCCAGGCTCTCTTTTCCCATGCTGAATGATTGAGGGCTTGTGTTCTAAGTAGTGCGGCCAGAACATAGACCAGCACTTCCTCACTCAGCATGGAATGGAAGACCAGCACTCCCCAACTCATCCTGAAGTCCAGACCACCACCCACAGCCCAGCATCCCAATGTAGCCCTGGGGACTCCCCTTCCAGTCACAGCAGCAGCAGCAGTAGTAGAACCCCAGAGGGAATCGGCTAGGGCCAGCAAGGGGTGGCTAGGAGATGTTTAGACTTTTTAAGAAAGCTCTGCCTTACGCCATGCAAAAAGGGTCGTGGCAAACACAACAGGGTCATGCTTCTCTAGATTGTGGATGGCCAAGGGAGGGTTACAACCTGGGAGGTCAAGCCAGGCTCCCTTGAATTTTAAATGATGAACTCAAAGATGTTGAGGTCCAAGGAGCCCAGCCATGTCATGGGTGAGATCACCAGAAGGTGAATGCAAGCTGCAGGTGGCAGTAGTGCAGGAAGGACTTGGTGTGTGTGCAAGGTGCCCTGGGCAAGATGGTTTGGTCCAGCAGAAGTCTGAGGTATGCCAAATGCTGTGGCATTCTCTGTATGGGATTCACATCAGGAGGGTACCTGGTCTAACTGTATCCTTCAGAAGCATCATGCCCCAAATCCCTGGTGAATAGTAGTGCTTTATTTTATAGAAAGCAGTCTTAATTATGCCTTGAAAAGAAAATAATTTTTAACAGTTTTGGCCGTGTTTTTATAACACCATGCCAAAAACAAACCATATACTAGATGACCTCTGTTGGAAGTTCTGCAAGGTACTAATCATACCCCCTTGTCCTCTCTGCACTCTAAACAGCATGATAAACACAGAAAATAGGTAAAATTGTGGATCTCCCCAAATTAAGTTTTTTCCTCCTACAAATAGCCAAAATGGATTTTTGTACTTTATACTACCTAATGTGTGTGATATTTAAGAATAACTTACCTACCATGTGGCAATATATATTTTTTCATTTTTTTCTTCTAATACAAATTTCTTTTTTCATATTTAAGGCTTGAATCTCTCCAAAGTTTATTTTTTGTAAAGTTGGGACCTAATTTTACTTTTCCTAAAGAAACCCACTGACCAAACATCATATTTTTTTTAATAGACTACTGGATTTTTACTATTTGGTAATATAATTGTTATCATTACATACTATTTATATATTTATATATGTATACAGCATTTATATTTAAATTATATAGATTAAATATTACATGTATAATTTATATATTTTTTATTTCATTGACTGTCATTGTCAAGGTTTCCAGACAGGGCAGGTTTCGGCGGTGGTACACCCAATTGAAAGAACACACGCGGAGCCGACATGGGGGACCCTAAACACAACAGCAAGCAAGCTACTTTATTGCACACCTGGGACTATATATACGTATTCAAACAAAAGTGGCATCGTGCCGCATCTGCCCAGTTGCAACTGTTTAGGTTTTCATGGTCACATAAGGCGGTACATGCGCAGTAACTGTCAGCCCCAGGAATTCCTCAACCCCAGACAGGGACTGATTATACCAAGGTCAAGCCTGGGCGGCGGGCCTGGCTTTAAGCCTTTAGAGTGGGCTCAGCTTTAACCCTCTGGGGACTGACACTCCACCCCTACGGGGCCGCCGCACGGGACTTTGTCCATAATGCATGTCCTTGAGCCCATAACCCACAGCAGCAATATAGGGAACAGCAAAAAACCTACCAGACTGCTAGCAATAATCACTAGGATCATTAGGATCCACCGCCAGGTGGATCCTGAGGAATTCTACCAAGTGTGAGGGCTCAGCACATGGGTAACATTTTGACACAAGTGTGGAGGCACCCAACTAGCGATATGGTTAGCAGCTGAGCAGTGTTGTTCTATACATAACGGGACTTGTTCCCGTAGTTTCACATGTTCCCCCACCACCCAACCCCACCCATTAGTTATAGCATAACCAAACAGAGGGGGTTGGTTATTATGGTCCTTGCAGTGCAAGTTGTCCACTGCCTGGCACCATTGGTCCCATTCAGCGGTGCTGCTCCATGTACGTAACCGCGTCCAGCTGTGTAGGGAAGCCGGGTGGATCCGCCACGGAAGGCCCTCAGCTGCCTCCACCGGTGTTTCCGTGCAGATCCAGCGGTGGGGAACATTGTGCACCTGAGCAAACGTATGTGCCCAGGACAGGACACTATTGCCTGCTGTTAGCCTGGGCGGTAGGACAAAGCAGACAGTGACACCATTAAAGGAAGATTTTTACCCTCAGGTAAAATACAGGCAATGTGTCCACCTTGTGACAACATTGTGGCCGGTAAGGGCCTTGCCCCTGTCCGTGGCATCCGTAACCAAGACCGCAACCAGCCCTCTACCAGATACCTTGATGGTTACAGGATTAGGACCTGTTATGGCCTCACAGGCCCAAAGGGCAGCATAAACAGCAGCTAGCTGTTTCTCTATAAGGGAATAGCAGGCTTCTGCCCCCTTCCACAACTGAGACCAGAAACCAATGGTCACTTTACGAGTCCCATGTTTCTGCCACAAGCCCCATCCAAACCCATTGTCATCCACTGACACCGTTAAAAGGAACGGTAGGGTGGTGTCAACCACCCGTAGAGTTTGGGCTTGAGCCACTGCCTGCTTGGTGGCTCGAAATGACTTCTCTATCTCTGGGGTCCAATCCCAAGTAGCCCCTCGCCGTATCAGGTGATGCAAGGGGCGAGTTAAAGTGGCTAAATGAGGAATAAACACCCTCCAATAGCCCAACAAACCCAAATAGGTCTGCAATTGTTTCACTGTTGTCGGCCGGGGATATGCCTGTATCTCATCTATGACTGCCTCCGGCACAACCTTAGTCCTACCCGACCAGACAACTCCCAAGAACCTGACAGACAACCCAGGCCCCTGGACCTTGTCTTCATTGACGGCCCACCCCCAGGTTTCCAGGGTTTCTCATAGACTGGTGGCTGCAGTCTCGAGCTCTGCAAGAGAATCAGAGGTTAGCATTATGTCATCAATGTAATGGAACAGATGGACCCCTGCTGGCTTCCACCAGGTGGCCAAGTCCTGAGCCACCAGGCCGTGGCACAGGGTGGGACTGTGCAGATATCCCTGAGGAAGCACCAGGAAAGTCCATTGTCATCCTTCCCACATGAAGGCGAACTGCTCTTGACTCTCCGGTGCTTTATCTATGGAGGAAAAGGCATTTGCCAAATCCACAACATAGTGACACTGTCCCAGTTCATGTGTGAGTTTGTCCATCAGATCCATTACATTGGGCACTGCTGCATGCAATGGGGGCATCACTGTTCAGCTCCCGATAGTCCACAGTCATTCGCCAGGAGCCATCAGGCTTTCTCACTGGCCATACGGGAGAGTTGTAAGGGCTCTGCATTGGGCAGATTATCTGGGCTTCTATAAGCTTGAGAATGGTACGACCAATCTCTTCGTGCCCTCCTGGTAGCCGATATTGCTTTGTATGCACAACACGGGTAGCCTGGGGCAATATCAAGGGAGCAGGATGGGGATGCCCCTGAACAATAGTCTTCACCACTCGCGTACGCAGGCGAAATTCTCCCATCGTCGTCAGATCCCCAGTCCTTGCAGCACACCCACCCCTAGAATATATTCTGCGATAGGGGAGACATAGACTTTATAGTCTTGTGGGGACAATCGCCCTATGCTCAGGGTCACAACTGCTTGTTTGACCCATATCATCCGGCCTCCATATCCCTCCATGGTGGCCATAGGACCGCTAAAGCGATCCAGGTTTCCATACAGCAAAGTGCTATCGGCTCCAGTGTCCACAAGGGCTAGTACCCGCTGCACATTATGGGGGGGACCAGCAAATAGCAAGTTCAACATGTGGCCTCCAGTTCCCCGGGTCCCCCCTCAGTCGGGTACCTTGGCCAGACCCCTAGTCTGGGTAAAACTCAGTCAGTCTCAACTCCCGAATTGGGAGTGTAGCAGCGGGCAGGGGAGTGAACTGCTGCTCAGGCTTCAGCTGCTTCCCCAGAGCCAGCAGCAACCCCGTGGGCTGATGCTCTATTTTCTCTGCAGCCACTCCCGCTGCTAATAGACCAAACCACATCTGCTTTCGGCTCACTCTCACTGCAGGCTGAACACCACCCTTTTGAGCCCCTTTACTCTTCGGGCGTCCTTTGGATGGGGGCCCCTTGGGGCCCTGTAGCGACCTCACCTGGCCGCCTTTTTTCTTTTGCTTCACTTCCACATCCCCCAATCGAGCTAGGGCGGCTGTTACTTCATGCACCCGCCGATCTACATAGGGGGCCAGAAGAGCCGCCATAGTCCCGAAAGTTCCTGGGGGTCCTGACGCAGGGATGAGGTCCTTCATCCTAGGGTGAAAACCTCCTCATCAGGACTATTGTAGTGTACCTGAAACATCACCTGTCGCATGCCCATCTCCCATAGGATTTGCACTAGGTCCGAGTATGTGGACCAGTTGCTCACAGTCTCAGGCAGTTCGCTGGCACCTGCCCAGACCGTTCGGGCTGCTGCCATTATCCAATTGATCAGGGAGTGATTCCCTGCATCATGGTTGGTGTGGGCAATATTTTGCAGCCTTTGCCTCGAGGAGGGGAGTACCGTAATGGAGGCCAGTTGGGACATTTCATCAGGAGACAGCTCTGTTCCTTCTGCCCCCTCGTCCCATAATCTCAGTAGCCAGCCCGGTACCGTGTCCCCAGCCCTTTGCCGTACCTGCTTCGTCAGTTCCCGTAATTTAGCGGGCGAGTACGCAGTCATTGTCATGTGCTGCCTGGCCTGGGGGACCCCCTGCGGCTGACCCCCCGGCCCCATTTGCTGCTCCAGCTCGACCTTCCATTGCACTAAGGGGCGAGCCTGCAATATAGGTATTGGGCTACCTGCCCTGGAGGAGTGTACAGACTCCTCCGAGCCCTGCAGCCGCCAGGTGCTCTGCCAGCATTTCCTCCCGGCGCTGCAACTGGCGTACCTGTGAGCTTGCTCCTGCATCTCCCGGCTGGTGTGGCGCAGCACCGCCAGAAACATCCAGGCTACCCGGCCGGCCACCTTCCGGTGTGCCGGGGGAACATTCGGCTCCATAGATTCCAGGGCCTTCTTGATATCCTCAGGTGTTGGCCTAATCTCATCCCAGTCTTCTGGGGCTGTCCATGTGGCCAGATACGTGGCCACTGGGTGCCATAGGGAGGTGGGAGGCCACATTTCTTCCACCCAGGGACCCTCAGAGGCACTGGGGGTAGTACTCACCTCATCCTGCTGACTACGCCAAATGTCATTGCCAAGGTTTCCAGACAGGGCAGGTTTCGGCGGTGGTACACCCAATTGAAAAACACACGCGGAGCCGACATGGGGGACCCTAAACACAACAGCAAGCAAGCTACTTTATTGCACACCTGGGACTATATATACGTATTCAAACAAAAGTGGCATCGTGCCGCATCTGCCCAGTTGCAACTGTTTAGGTTTTCATGGTCACATAAGGCGGTACATGCGCAGTAACTGTCAGCCCCCGGAATTCCTCAGCCCCAGACAGGGACTGATTATACCAAGGTCAAGCCTGGGCGGCGGGCCTGGCTTTAACCCTTTACAGTGGGCTCAGCTTTAACCCTCTGGGGACTGACATTGACTTTAATTTTTTATATATACTTTAGAATCTCTACTCATTATATGTCTATTCTTACATTAATACATAATTATTTTAATCCATATAACTTTACAATAGATTTTGATATCTGATAGCCCAATCTTTCTTCAAATATGTCTTGGTTATTTTTTTAAATTCCTTTGTCTTTTCTATTAATTTTAGAATTAGTTTCTCATGTTCTCTAAAAAAATTATCATATTTATGATACTGAGTTTTCTATGTGTATGACATAGCACTCCATTTATTCAGATTTTCTTAAATGTGCTTTAATGTTTAAAAATTGTCTGCATAAAATTATTTCATTTGTTGTACTGGGTCAGTTCCAATAAAATTTATCATTTTAACACTATTTTCAGTAGAATTTTTTTTCTATTATGTTTTTTAATTGGTTTAAGAGAAAGAGTAGACAACATTTTCTTATTTTTTACATTGTTACCATAAGAATAATTTTAAATACTAATCAATATGAAAGGCGTATTTAACCAGTAGATCGTAAGCTTTCTGAGGATAAGGTCTTTATTCTCTTCACTGCTGTATCATCAGTGACTAGAATTAGTATTTGAAACATGCTAGCACAAAATAAATATTTTTGTCCAAATAAATTAAGGTATGATGCAGGTTTTTTGTAGAAATTATTTCTCTTTTTATGAATGTTTTTATATTCTTTATATATTAATATAATCATATGGGGATTTTTGCCCCATAATCACTATTGCTTCAAAGTAATGATGTCCCTAACACATAACTGTCTGCATTCATCCTTGGTGATGTGGCATTACATTTTTGCATACTACAGGATCTGAGTTGCTGATTTTTTATTTATTTATTCATTTATTTTTTTGTAGTATGTGGGTAGTTCCCTGGCCAGGAATCAAACCCAGGCCGCAGCGCTGACAGTGCCAGCGCCGAAGCCTTAAGCCACTACACCACCATGGAACTCCTTGCTGATATTTTAATATATTTGCCTTTCTATTAAAAAGTGAGATTGTTCTATACTTTTCCTGATTCTCTTTTAGATAGCATATAGTTAGATCATGTATTTTAATTCACTTGCTAAAGCCTTCCTTTAATTGCACTGATTAATTTCTTCACTTTAATATAATTAGTGATAAGGTAAGACTTATTTTCCTATTCTGCTATTTTTTGTAAATATTTTATATCTGTCTTGTTCCTCTAAACTTTCAACTACCTTCTTTTGTATTAATTTTTACCATACCACTTTAATTCCCCTATGTCTTTAACTATATTTCTTTGAATTACCTTTTAGTGGTCCCCCTGAAGACTGAAATTAACATCTTAACTTAAAATAGTATAATTTGGATTAATCCCAATTTAATTTCAATACTATGAAAAATTTTGGTCCAATGTATCTCCATTTCCACACCCATCACTGTGTCATTATTGTCATGAACTTTATATCTGTGTACAGTATAAGCAATCAACATAGTTCTATAATTATTGCTTTATACACTTCTCTTTTAGCTACCACATTAAATTACTTTTATCAATGCTCTTTATTTCTTCATGTGGATTCAAATTATTATTTGTAATCCTTTTATTTTAGCTAGAAAGACTCCCTTTAGTATTTCTTTTAAAACAGGCCCATTAATAAGAATTTCTCTTAGTTTTTGTTTCTCTGGGAATGTGTTAATTTCTTCTTTATTTTTGAAGGATATTTGGATATAGAATTCTTGGTTGAAATTTTTTTTTAAGTTTAAATATGTCATCCCACTGTGTTCTGACCTCCATGGTTTCTGATTAAAATCAGCTCTTACTATTATTAGGAATCCCTAGTATGTGAAGAGATATTTCTCTCTGAGGCTTTCAAGATCCTCTTTTGGTCTTTCAAAAGTTTGTATGTCTGAGTGTGGATCTCATTAATTTTATACTTCTTGGAAGAACAAAATGGAAAATCTCTAGAAAAGGAACTTATAGATTTGGAAATATATGACCTAAGTGACATGGAATTCAAGACTGTGCTCCTAAAAATACTCAGAGAGCTCAAGGAATGCTGGCTGAATACTCAGACCCAGATAAATTATCTCAGAAAGAAAGCTAAACCATGAACTAAAAGAAATAAAGCATGAACTAACTAGCATAGGAAGCAAGGCCAACTAGATGGAGGAAAGAATTAGTGACATCAAGGAAAGAAACAGAAATTAAACAGAAGGAAACAGGCAGAAATTTGAAAACAAAAAAAAATGACAGATCTCTATAAGAACTATCTGACTCCATTAGAAAGAATAACATTAAGATAATAGGAATACCAGAAGAAATAGAAAAAAATTCTAATGAAAGCTTAATCAAACAAATAGTAGATGAGAACTTTCCAACCCTATGGGAAGAACTAAAACCCCAAATTCAAGAAGAAAACAGGACCCCTAGCTACCTAAATCCCACCAGACCGTCTCCAAGGCACATTATACTAAAGATGTCAAAAACCAAAGATAAAGAAAGAATTCTTAAGGCAGCCAAGGGAAAAAAAATGATAACCTCCAAAGGAAAGTCCATCAGGCTGTCATCAGACTTCTCAGTGGAAACTCTTGAAGCCAGGAGAGAGTGGAATCATATATTCAAAATATTAAAAGGGAGGAACTACCAGCCAAGAATAGTCTATGCAGCAAACTTTTCCCTTATAGATGTGAAGGAGGAATAAAGACATTTTCAGAGTTACAAAAGTTGAGGGAATTCACCAACACAAGGCTGGCACTCTAGGAAATACTGAAGGAGGTTATTCAACCTGAAACAAAAAGCTGAAATAAATGGCAAAAGTTGGGACAACAAAAACATAAAAGGGAAGAAGTAAAGGTTTAAATTCCTATAAAAGAATAGAAATTAAAGGTATGCTTAAGAAAAGGAGCCACTACATACATGAAAATTTCCTTTTCATAAACTTCATGGTAACTACTTAAATATCATAATTTTGTACATATATATTTTTATAAAGTAAAATATATGAAAGTTATGACTACATTTTTTATAATATTAGAAATATTTAAAATTTATTCATGTTTTCCTTAATGGTTTCATTGTCATATCAAATTTTTCCATTCATTTGGAATTGATTTTGGCGTGTTACAGTGAGAAAATCAACTTACTTTTTACCCCCAACTGTCAATTTTTCTAACAGAATTTATAATCTAATAATCTAAGTCTCCATTGGTTTGCAATACTTAATTTACCATATATTAAATTTTAAATATAATTATATGTAATAAGAAATTTTTTTGACTATCTCTTCTGAACTCTGATCAAATTCCTATTCTTTTAAATATATTTTTAAATTTTTATTTATAGTTGACCATACAATATATTAGTTTCAGGTGTATAACATAGTGATTAGACATTTATATAATTTATAAAGTGATATTGCTCCAATAAGTCTAGTATTCATCTGATTCATACATAGTTATTACAATATTATTGACTATATTCCCTATTCTATACTTCACACCTGCATGACTGTTTTTATAAATGGCAATTTGTACATCTTAATTCCTTCCCCTTTTTTACCAGTTTTCCCAACACCTTTCTCATCTGACACCCATTAATTTGTCCTTTGCATCTATGAATTTATTTCCATTTTGTTCATTTATTTTGTTTTTTTAGATTAAACATATGAGTGAAATCATATGGTATTTGTCTTTCTCTATTTGACTTATTTCACTTAGCATAATACCTTCTATGTCCATCCATGTTGTCACAAATACCAAGATTTCACTCTTTATGACTGAGTAATATTCCATTGTATGTACTACTCATTCTTTATCCATTCATCTATTGATGGACACTTAGTTGCTTCCACAACTTGGGCTTTATAACCAATGCCACAATGAACACAGGGATGCATATGTCATTTTGAGTTTTTAGTGGTTTGGCTTTCTTTGGATAAATACTCAGAAGTAGTCAAGTTCCTACTCTTGATTCAACACTACATTACCCTGATATATTGCTGCTTTATAGTCTGTTTTAACATTTAGTTATTAACTCTGAATTAATATGCAGTGTAAAGACCAAACACGAGATAAAAAGTAATCTTTGGAATGTGGCCTTTCTATTTTTCCTCCTGTAGTTCTTAAATCCTTATTCAAATCAACAGAGGCATTGCCTCCTCTAAAGACTTTCTTTAGTCCTTCTCTTCTTCCTCCTGGTTGGGTTGGGTGCCTTTCTTCTATGTCGCTTCTTTATACTTTTATAATGCCCCATGCATATCTTTGTAATGGCATATATTTCATTGCATTGTACAAATTGAGATTTTGACCATTTATACAACTGGAGTTTGGTAAACTCTTCAAGGGCAGAGACTGTTCTGTATCTATGGTACCTTGAATGATATCTGGCCTTTTGAGAAGCACAATAATTTTTTCTTGAACAAATAAATAAATGGTATCAATCGAACTGTCTTCGGATGTGAAAAATAGGGAGAAAAATATCTAGTTTACAATTCAGGCATTGCTGTCATTAATCTAGGGTTCATAAAAATAGAAACACTGTTGTAATTTTAAATGCAAATACCTAGGTATGATTCAGTAATGTTTTGATTTTTAATTTTCTCACTTTGCTTTAATAAAATTTTGGCTATCATCATTGGACATTTAAAAGCTCTGGTTTATAGGAGTTTCCAGTTATTAGCAGTTTAAAATGCTCCTTGCAGTTTATCTCTATTGCCAGATCTATTTGATTTTTAAATCAAACTAATTTAAATCACAATCTACAGAATATCTTCTAATTCCAGGAGGGCCTGAAGTTTCAACAACGTTAAACGCACTTGGAGAAATAACTTTCTGTTACGTGTATCTGGCCTCAGTTGCCAGATACATGCAACAAGAGAAATTATGATTGTTGGATATACATTCACATTCCTTACAGACCTTTTAGCATTATGAGTTTCCAGTTAGAGATTTCTCAGGAAACTAACTTGTACCCTGATAGCTAGTTAACAAAGAGATAGCTAGTTTCCTAGGTAACAGGTATAAACTTCTGCATTTTGAATCAGATTTGCATCTCAGCATCAGACATAACCAGGTTATTGAATAGACCATATCTATTTCAATAATTAACAATTTTAATAAATTAGAAGAAAATATTTACATTTTTCAACTAAAAATATTGAAAGTTTTTTAATAGCCTCTGAGCAACTGAAAATGATCATAACATCTAACATTTAATCTATCCAGTTTATTGAACATGTCAAAATCATTTTGGAATAAGCCAAGGTATAAATAAATATATAAATACATACACTATAAGAAAGGCAGATCATTGTAGTAAAGCAGAAACAATTGGATGAATAAGAAGTGCAAGCTAACAGCCTGGAGTGGAGTCAGAATAACTCTAACAACATAGTTGTAAAGTACACAAACAGAGAAGTCAATCATTTAAAGGAGACTCAAATTTGCAAAGCCAATTATAATGCAACACTTATGAATCTTCTCTTAATCCAGTCTAAGATAACATGAATAATGCTGACAAATGCTTCTGAATTCCATGTTAATTTAATGAGCTCATCTTGTAGAGTCCACACTGACTACTTAGAGTGCTTAAGACTCTCTTTAACCTTTTGATCCTCAGAAATGTGGCTTTGGATCATCTATTTATGATTAGACATGGCATTATAAAATTTGAGGCTTGTCTTTCTCCCTCAGGAACAAATGGAAGTCACGGCAAGCATCAGAACGCCCTGCATTCATAAGCTGCATGGGGGCTCTGGAACAAAGAAAGAGAAAAAGACAAGGTAGCTGAGGAAGCAATTGGTTTGGCTAGAGGATCTGACTGTAGGTTAAATCACAGCTCGGTAATAAAGAAAAGAAAAAAAAACCTGCCTTTTTATTCATGTAGTCAAGTACTAAGGATTAATCTCCATATTTATTCTCACTTTTCAAGCAGGAAAGTCATAGTTTTAATTTTCACAAAAAGGAAATATTATAAATGTTTAATTCTGTTAATGAATAAAGAATGATTATATTCCAGCTAATATTAAATCATAAAGTTTACCATGTCATTTTGGTTCCAAAACACATGAGATAATCACAACTCCACCTTCAGACAATGTGATTTTTATTGGGCATAAATAACCTTGCCTTATCCTTCTAATATCCTACAGCAAAAGAAATTTACATTTCTGAAATTCCCACTTAAAGAGAAGTCACTCTTTATGAAGTAAGCATTAGTATACCCAGAAGAACCTTGTTCAAATACAAATACCCCTGAAAATAGAGTGGACCAAGGCTTAGAAATTTCTAACACGTCAGTGTAGACTAGCTCTTTGGTGTCTTTTTGCTTCAGGGAAATAGAGAAAGGAAAATTCTGAGGTTGTGGATTGCCTGGGCAATTAGTGTTTGTTTGACCAAGTAACTACCTGTCAACTTAGAATACTGGGAGCAGTACAGAAGAAGTGAGACATGCTAGACAGATGCACTTAATGGGATGCAAAAAAGAGACACAGGTCCACAGCCTTTATCTTTCCTCTAGGTCTTTGCACTTGCCATTTCTTTGACCTTCTCAACTCCTCTGTCCCAATCCCAAACCACTTCTCTACCTGGCTAAATCCTCTTTAAATGTTGGGTTTTAACATAAATGTTACCACATACCAGTTTTTTTCTGTAATTATATTTTTATTATCATTTCCCAAATTGACTGTAAGTATCATGATGTAGGGCCATAGCTTACTTGCCATTCTTTCCCAGACCCTAACACACTATAAACACTTAAAATATATTTGTGGACTGATTGTTTGATGGAATGTGTATACACACTGTTATCCTGAAGTGCAGTTTTATAGCAGCAAGTTCTCCATGACATAAGGGTGGTGGAAATCTAGGTGGTAGTATAAGCCTGGGAAGGATATGGACAGGGATGAAAGGGAAAATGAAGGGGGAGGGAAGGAGACAATCTTTTCAAGTGCACAATTTTGCCAAGCTTCCTCCTTACTACTTCTTTCTTCCTTCCTTCCTTTCTTCCTTCCTTCCTTTCTTTCTTTTTTCTCCTTTCTTTCTTTTTCTTTCTTTCTTTCTTTCTTTCTTTCTTTCTTTCTTTCTTTCTTTCTCTCTCTCTCTCTTTCTCTCTCCCTCTCTCCCTTCCTCCCTCCCTTTCTTTCTTTCTTTCTTTATTGCAGTGACATTGGTTACTAAAACTATATAGATAGGATGTGGTGCACCTGTTATTGAAAGTCAGCACTCTGAATTCAGAATGCATGCTCTAAAATGCTTTGCTAGGATTACGTACAAAGGATGTGTAGAAGACACCTGCATTTAATTAACAACCATTCCCAACTTTCTTTTCCCTGCTCTCTTCTTTTGTAGGACAAGTTGAATTTTATTGCTTGTCCTGTCTACTTTACATCTAGTGGTGGCTCTGTAAACCAATTTTGATAAATAAGGTATAAGCAGATAGGAGAGCGAATGCTTCTTACAGAGCAATTGATTTTCTGAAAACATAATGGGATAACTGTGGGTTGTGGCCATCTTTCCCTCTGATTCCTGTTTGGAATACAGATATTAAGCCTAGAGCTCTAGCAGCCATTTTATACCCATGAGGGAAAAGCCAAAGACTCACTGGGGAAGAAGCCAAAGTCTTGGTAACGTTGAGGCATTGTACCAAGGTCAGCATCTGACCATATCCATTCTCCTTATTATGTGGTAAAAACAAACCTCAATATGTTTATCCACTGTTGGAATGTTTTCTGTTACTTGTAACTGAAGACAGGCCTCAATGATACAAGTAATAGAAAACATTTCCAACAGAAGTAAAAAATGTGAGGTATATTTTATTTTATTTACCACATAACAAAGGAATGGAGACCTAAGGAGTTGCTGAAGATACGGCACTGGCAAGATGGCTTGCTTCATGGAGAATGCAGGAGAGGTCACTCACCAAAGAGAAAGCATGTGCAGAGGCTGGAGAAATGCAATGAACAGCATTTCCAGGAAACGGTGTAAGGACTGGTATTCTAGAATATTCCATTGGAATTGGGGGCAGGAAGGAGAGGTTCTAGAGAAGTAGGCAAAAGCCAGATTACGAGGTGGGAGGCTAAGGAATTTTAATATTATTCTGTAGGCTAATGTTTCCCAAGTGTACCTGACTAAAAGAATCATAGAATGTTTGTTAAAAATATGCATACCCTGAGCCCTTCTCTGGAGATCCTGACACTAAGGTATAGTATAGTTCCAGGAATCTCTAGTTTAACCAAATGTAAGAGAGTAGATAAAGGAAAAAGTTTAGAAACAAATTTAAATTCAACTTTACCACTTACTGGATGTAAGATCCTCAGGAAAATACATAATCTTCTTGAGTCTCATCTTTCAGATGTGGAAAACTTTGGAGGGTTACTATAGGAAGATGATAGATAGAGCTCAGTGTCTGGCATACAGTGGACAGCCAATAGCAATGCCTATTGATGTTATTTTGCTGTTATTATTGTCACTATTGTCCACATTCTCTTTTCCTGGACTTGGATAATAATTTCCAACAGATCTTCTTGCCTCCAGTATCACCTTGAACAAAGCAGCAAGAAGTTATGAGGCAGTTAGAGACAAAGAAAGAGTTAACAAAAACAAGCTTGAAGGGGTTAATAAAAACCAAGATTAGCTGAATTTGGCAAGCTGCAAAATCAAAGAGTTGCTAGGGCTACTGTGGGCAGGGTTTGAGCCAGAAGCCAGGCCCATTGAGAAAACTGGTTTAGCAAGGCCACCTGTGTACTCGGAATCCAAAGTTCAAGAGTCTTGCAAGGCTGTCTGGAGCTCAGTGAATAAGGACGCTGCTCAGGATGTGGTTTCTGGCTGGTTAAGGGAAGGAGGAAAAGCAACATGGCCTGTGAGGCAGAGGAATCCTAAAGTTGTTGTTGACTCAGAATGAAAGGACGGGGGTCGGCAACATTTTGCAATTAAGAAGTTACACCCCCTGTTGTTCTTGGGATATAAAATAAACCCGCAGACCTGAAGGGTCTCTGTATCTCCATCAGAGCACAGGGAACCACCCGGTCCCAGCTTTGCTATCTGTTAAGTCTGTGTGTGTGTCTGTGAGGTTTCCTTAATTCCCCGTCACCTCCTCTCTGGTTCTGTTCTTCCGGCGCTGGTTGCAGCAGGCTACTGCTGCTGCTTCTTGAAACAGCGGCCCTGACCTTGGGACGCACGTTTATCTGACTTGGTCAGCTGCAAGGACAAGTTAAATCTCTGTTCAGACCCCCTCAACACATCCTAACATGCCCCACTGCCTCACACATAGGCATGACCAACTTGTCTGATAGGCCTGTGCAGTTAGGAAAGATGGCATAATTCCCCTATCTCACAGGTGCTAAGCAAAGAACTTCTCTGCCTAGACGAGGCAGGGCTCTCCCACAGGCCAAAGAGAATGAAACCCAACCCTCATTAATTGGGGCCCTTGAGCCACTCTCCTGCTCAAGCCCACTCCTACTTCTTAGGAGTATACTTTCCCTTTCAATAGGCTTTCTCTTTGTTTCACCTTATTTTCCTTTTAGTAAACTGTATCTTAGTTTCACCTCGACACTTTGGTGCATGTCTCGTTCAGTTCTTTGCTCGAGATACCAAGAACCTGGACACCACATCAAGAAGGGACCCATTCTCCAGTAACACTTGTGCAGACACAGAAAATGATGAACCAGGAGTGAAGGGTAGGGATGGGAGAGTCAATGACTGAGCTAACCCAGAGTGCCCACGTCAGGAAATGGAGCTCTGAAGAATTCACACATGCTTCCAAGTGTCAGAGAAAGCATAGCAATCAAAAGAGGATTGTCCATAATCCAGTGAGGCAAGGGGACTTCAGAGAGAGATCCAAAGAAGCTCTTATACAATCTGATAAAGAAGGAAGAGTGAAATCACAGATCACACCTTCTGCCCATGCAGTCCCTCCAGTCGAAGACCTGTGAGCACTGGGTTGAAGGGAAAATATAAGATCCACATAGGGGTCTCAGATTGGAGTTTTAAATTGAATAAGACTATGTTTTGCAAAGAGCCAGAAGGTATAGAATCTTCCTAAGATCGTCTTATGTGGGACGGGGAGATTTAATTTAACACCATTGAAGGCAGGGATTCTAGAAAAAAAAAAATTTCTGAAAACATATTTAGGTTTCTGCCCTTTCAAGTTTGAACTGTTCAAGAACCTGGTAAGAAGAATGATGCGGGGAGTTCCCTGGTGGTGTAGTGGCTTAAGGCTTCGGCATGGGCGCTATCAGTGCTGCGGCCTGGGTTCGATTCCCAGCCAGGGAGCTACCCACATACCAAAAAGAAAAAAAAAAAGAAGAAGAAGAAAAATGATGCCATTGGCATTGGAAAGTAGGTAGTGCTATTACCAGAGATGGGAGCACAGGTTTTGACATTGAAGGAGGGGATGAATACACAAAAGGGGAAACTAATTCCAATTTCACTTGCATCACAATGGTGCCGGCAGCCCAGACCAGTTGAGCAGGCTGTCTGTGCTTTTCTCATTCCCTGCAGGGAAACACAGGATGTTTTCGTTTTGCAAGGCAGTTCTGTAGTGTACACTATAGGCAGGCCAAGTGTGCTTATCACTGAGGGGAGGGACTTAGAATTCCAGAAATGTTCATTGGTCAATAAAACAGATTTCCAGGATAGAAAATACAGCCTGGCTCCCTCAGTGATTTCTTGGAGGTTCCCTGGTATTAGGGTACATTAAGCAGCACCAACTACAGTATATTACCTCTTCGTCAACTGCACAGACACTAGAATTATAATTTCACAAGCCAGGAAAAATAATATTTATAGCTAGTGAAAGTGAAATAACGTTTGTCTGGAGTTCTTCAACATTTTTCTCAATCTGAGAACTCCAGAGTGTGAGCTGTTAAATAGATTTGGTGTTATCTTTCAGGTCACATGCCCCTCTATCCGACACATAGCAATACTTAAATAAAATATATTCAAAATATTTATTGTGGATGCAGGGTCAGTTGGGGCTGTGGGGAAGGAAAGCACACAGTGGCATGAAGATGAGTGTTTACATGCTGTGGCGCCCCCGGCACGTACCCTGAGATGGAGGCATGTGGTAGTGACTGCATTTGCCAGACCATTCTGTGTCAGGAACTTGGCTGTGGTAGTCTCCCTTAATTCTTGCTAATCCTGGTTCTCCAGGCTTTTTGTGTTTCTAGAAGCTATAAATGTGGCCTAAAATTACCCAGATCCAGTTATAGGCTTTTGCAGCCAAGAACCCAGACTAGTACAACAGTGCCTTGGATTTACTTCCCCTGGCCATTGCTCTCGGGGGGCTGGCTCTACAGCACTTTAGGATAAAATATGAGACTGAAAGGAGACTTTAGAAAGGGAGTGTAGTAAACATCCATGATATTTGCTTGCCCAGTATCCCTTTCCTTCTGTTTCCACTAATGTACAGTCATTCTGGCTTGCGGAGAGACATATGTCCCAAGCTGGACCACACAGTAATTCACCATCACCTAATGTCACAGTATTGAAAAGGCCAAATGTGTAACTGCGGTCTTGTCAATCAGACTGGAGCCTGAGTTTTCTTTTTTAAACAGAACCTGTTAGGGAGGTGGAAGGTGGTGGAAGAAGACCCTGGGAATTTATTTTCGCTTGGAGCAGCTCTTAACTAATTAATAGTACATGATTACTGAGACAATGCTGAGAGCAGATCTACTTCATCTAGAGTCCCTCTGAGGGACTGAGACAACTTTACCCACTCTGTGGGGGTTTATTTCATTTCACACCTTTACAACTTCGTTCCCTTTCCTGACCCCAGTCTCCACTTTCTTGTCAGATTAGCCAGGAATATTTTCTGATAAATCACTTTCAGGATCTGCTTCTGGAGAATCTAATTTAAGACACCAGAAAAGCCAGCATTTCTCTCTCACTTGTCGTGGATAACAGTGGTTAAGATACAAAGTCGACAAGCAGAAACATGGACCAAATCTCTCTTTCCCATCACTCCAGTCTCTCTCACAGATGAACTGATGAATTCCCAGTCCTGCTTAAGTTAGGATGAGTTCGATATCTGTCACTTACAACTAATAGACACAATTCATCAGGGTGAGAGAGACTGACTTCTTTTCTTGCTCTATTTAACAAGGAATCAAGTGGAGGATGTCCATGAGGGTAGTAAATCAATAGTATTTTCTGAACAAAGTTATCACTGTCATATCCACTGTCCTTTGGGTGCCATGTACCTAATTTATGATTTTAATATATCTTCCATTAGAATTTATTGAACAATTTCTAAACTTTTCTACTGTATAATCACCTGAAAAAGTTCAATCTACCTTGACATATTCCATAATGGATCCATACATATTAAGAAATAAAAAGAGAAAAGACCAAAATCTTTCTAAAATCTGATGATGTCAGACTAAGTTTAAGGCTCTTCATTATCTCCTCTTTGATCCCAAGATAAGATTGGTACTCCTTAAAATGGTCTCAAAATGCTTTGTTATGTGATGTCAGGTGCAATCTCCAATTGCACTCTCCTCATATCACTCCCATATTCTAGCCAGAGTGTACACTTTCAGTTCCTTGAATGACAGGCATTTTCTTGGCCCCGAACCTTAGTCCTTCCTCTTGCTTTAAATGCTCATGTCCTGGTTTCTCCCTTTACGTGGAGTACTCTTTTTTTAGGTTTCAGGACTTGGCCAAGATGTTACTTCTTCCAAGAAGCCGCCTTTGATATCCCACCTTCTGACTATCTCTTTATTCTCTTTACTTGCCTATAATTTCACATATCACTCTTTAGTGTAATTAAATGTGTTTGTTTGAAATAAGAATATATGATCCTTGAGGTAAAATTATGTCTGTTTGTTCAATTTTATATTTCTGGAGTCTAAAAAAGTGCCTGGCTCATAATAGATTCATACTATTTATTTATTTATTTATTTACTTTGCTCATTTAAACATAATCACTAAAAATTTATTTTTAATTTTCCAATTACAGTGACATTCAATATTATATTTAGTTTCAGGTGTACAGCATAGTGGTTAGGCATTTATATAACCTACAAAGTGATCCCTGGATGATCTTTTAACTAGAGACAGTTATCTAGAATTCCCAACACTGCTAATATCATTTCTTCTTCCCTTCTGCCAGTATTTGTACACTCTCAAAGTTAATACTCCCATTGTTTTCTATAACAGTAATTAAGTCTTCCCTTTGCCTAGAGATTTACTCTAAAAATGAAAATCCATAATTAATATATCCAATGTAATACTCCAGAACTGTTCACTGAATAGCAAAGCCAAATGCTGTTATTGGATTTTCATATTTGTGATTGCAGTCTTGATCCACATGCCGATGTTCAAGTCAATTCCCTTTTTCATACTAATGGCAACTATTCAAAACCAGGCCACATCTCAGGTTGCTTCATTATTTGAAGCATGCTTTCCTTGTATGGTTTGAAATGTTTGTCTTCCTGTAGTTTCTGTTTACTATTGTGTTTCCTACCCCCCTTTGGAGATGAAGAAATGTATGGTTTCCAGATCATGTATTGATTTCCTCCAGCTTTAAATGCCATCCGTCTATTGCTTAGAATTTGTCCCATTCAGTTGAAACTATATGCATGTCTTATTCTAATTTAGAAATATTGGTCTCCTATTTGGACCATTCTTGAACAGTTTATCTTTAAGTTGTTAGTAACCTTTTTTTTTTTTTCCCTTAAGGCATCCTGTGTCCATTGTCATTTCTTAAAATTAGTGGGGTTTTTTGTTCGTTTTGTTTTATGTAGGCAAGAATTTCTTATACAGTTCTGAGGATTTTTGTATTTTTAAATTCTTGTTCCTTGAATTATGTTTCCCCAAGAGTCAACATTTCGTTATATCTTAGGCATTTTTAGTTATGTTGAAGGCTTTGATAACAATGATTTCCAGCAAACAATGATTTGTAGCCCCCGATTTATATTCAAAAGATGAGGCACCAGAAAAACAGACCGGCAAGGTTGCATGCGCGAGCCGAGCAGGTCGCTTTGCTCTGGGGCAGGTCGCTTTGCTCTGGGGCAGGTGAGCTGGTGGGTGGAAGTCAGCCTTCCGGTCAGGGGCCCGCGACTGCCGCAAAGGTGGTTGCGCTAAATATGTCCCTGCAGGAGGACATTGAGAACCACCGAGGCCACGACGTAGAAGCAGGGGAAGTTCATGCGCAGCCGCCAGGCCAGGCCGAAGAAGGTGAGCAGAGTGCGTGTGAGCCCCTTGCGGAAGATGCGGTAGGAGCCGCGGATCGCGATTGAGCGCGATAGCCGCACCGCTAGGCCCGACAGATCGTTCGCCACCGCCGGGGGTCTGGGGTGGCCTTCTATCCAGTGCCCAGAGCCCAGGGCCTGTAGCCGGCTCCGCAGACCCACAGACCGACGGACAGAGGGAGACACACAAGGAGAATCCGTGTGCAAAGTTGACAGGGTGGCCCTCTTTCTCTTGCAGAGCTCCCTAGATTCATACTATTTAAATGAAAGGATGAATAAATAAAGGAGAGAGACAGAGATGTTGTGAGAGGATAAATGATGTCTTTTTGAACACTGGTATAGCTGGTACACTAAGTTCCAATCTAAAAACATTTCCTTAGGGGAAATAACTTGATGGGGAAAGTTGTATGTATATTTCCATCCCCATCATATATCTCAATAAGCATCAACTCTTTATGATAATTAAGATTAATAACCATAAAATATGTACTCAGCAACAAGATAATTCTTGTCATTTAACAACAAGTTCAAGAGTCATTTGGCTGTGTTATCTGGCTTCCCTTTCAGAACAAGCTGCCTAAGTTTTCTTGGAAAAAAGACAGCTGAGATGGGTATGCCCCCTGCTGAGACACTTGGGTGGGTCACTTAACCTCTTTATTGTTATATTAAATTATGGATTAATGTTCAGCGGCAGCAAGCTCTAGAGACTGCTCTTTAAAACAATTTTATTTTCAAACTTGTCTCATTTAGGAGCCAGATAGATTAAGGAATAAGGAGACACTGACTTAAAGTATCAAGTGCAAGACTGCAAGTCAGAAGTTCACACACTGTGAAAGCAGAGATAGAAAGCACTAATTATGTATACTTTCTCTTACCCAGTGCAGTGAGAAACTTACCATTTTCTCAGCACACTTCATTAGTTTTAAATTGTCAAGTTTCACCCTGACCAGAATCATTATATCAGATGTTATGCCCTCAAAGACTGAACATTTTTGGAAATGGAAGGTCATGATTATGGTACTACCACTCCTTTATGCAACTTTCTTGTCTGGCCTTACTAACTCATCAGGACATCCTTTTCCGTAAGACAGACTCATGCTCAGCATGCTCACCAATGCATTCCTCCAGCAATAACTACTGTCCAGTTAAATTTACCATGGAAAATGAAACTGCTATGTCACTCTGACTCTTCTGCTCAACCAGTGACAATTACCTTTTGGGATTTCAAACAGTAATCTCCCTGCCTTTACTGATGTCAGTTTGTCGATACTCACAGAACTACTCACAGTATGCCAAGCCATTTCTCTTAGAGAAGATAGAGTGACATTTATCAAGCTAATGAAAATAGCTGCTCACTCACATTGATGTGAAGCAGCATTTACTTCTTGGGGATTACTCTTTGTCCCTGTTGCTACAACATTATGGATGGTCTCTATGATCTCAGGTAACGATAGTACCTGAATTGTTGTCTGTCTCATTGCCAGCCCAATCCAATGCATCTACAGAGAGGAGAGTTGGCCATCTACCCAGGCAAGAGTATCAGTAAGCCTTGTTTAAACAAAAGAATATTACTATTACTACACATTTCTTACATTTTTAAATATCTTGATCCAAGAACAATTGACAAAGAATTTTTGCAAGTAGGACCTTTGTTCTTAAACTATTTTCTTTCCATCTTATCATTGATCTTATCTAAAACAACCCTTTTGTCTTCCAAATTCCTTGTCTTTCATATTTTCTCTTTTATCTCGTAATCCAGCCCAGGATTTTTTTTAAAATTTAATCATTTACATCCTACTTTCACAACACTTGCCAACTATATTCTTATAGAAGATGATAGATTCATAGATAGATTCGTAGGTTAGATAGATAAATACTGAAAGATAGATAGATACAGGTATTGATAGATACATAGGTAGATAATTTGTTTGAACTAACTCACTTTTCATAACTTTTATACTTGTCTTATCCAATAAGCCATGGGTTACTCATATTTTTTCTGATATATGTTAAAAAATAAGCATTAAAATTTAAAATGATCTAGCACCATCTGAAATGATCCTGACTATGAGTAAAACTCTTTGAGATACAGTGATTTATGCCAGTGGTTCTCAATACTGGCATATCACAATCACTTTTTTTTAAATTCCAATGTCTAGATCTCACCATAGACCAATAAAATCTGAATAATATCTGAGAACAATGATATAACTAACAGATAAAATAATCGTGCAGAAGCTCTTCACTCTAAACTATAAACTATGTGAAAACCTCAAAAGAGACGCTTCCAATAAAAAATAAGTTGAGAGCTTCTCTATTAACTAAATTTAGGCTTCTTTCCTACTAATCAGAATTTATGAACTAATCAATGGTTTTAAAAGAAATTTTAATTTTAAAAAGGTCAGTTGTTGGGGCTACAAAATTCAGTTTTTCAAAGTTTACGTAAACCACACAAAACAAAATCTTTATAGAAAAATATACAATTCTTCATGTTACTCCACCTGTATGCATTACCACTTGCCTATGAGTTCTTTAAGAATAGGAACTTTATCTTTCTCACATCTTTGGATCTATGCGTTTAAGGTCTCAAGCAGGGTGACATAATAGACCTTCAATGAATGGTCCTCAAACAAACAAACATAGTTCTAATGCCTATTTAAAGGATAGAAATTATGTCAAAAACATTTTATATTTACTTCCCTTTTCACTTGAATCTCATCTCTACCGTGTGTATTGTGAGGCTTTCTTATATGATTTGAAAGATAAAGACTGAAGTTTTCTAATATTTCATCCTTTACTAAAAAGTAAAGTAATAGTAGAGATTAAATGCTACTTTAATAATCTGTTTTAACTCTGCGTAGTTTTGGTGTCTGCAATCTGAGTAGCTGCCATCAACTATAGTGTCTAACCACTATAGTTGAAATGGCATCATTTCATTCATATCTAAGCCACTATCCAGCACCCAGCATGTAGTATGTGCTCAATAAATCTGTCATGGGTATTTGAACAAACAAGATTTGTGAAATGTAATCAAAACACTTTTAGTGTGAGAGTTTTTCCCTTACCTCTAGATGAAAGCTCTACCAGGTCCCACAACTTTTCCAGTCTTCTATTCTTACCAGTTACATTTAGCCTTCAAAAGGCTCATTTTCTTCATCTGTAAAACAAATGGTTGATACTAAGGTCTCCATTCTATTTCTAACATTCTCTCTCTGTTTTAAGTGTACAATTCAGTGGTACTAAATACATTTGTATTTTTGCTCTAATTTTAACATTCTAAGAGTGTGATTTAAAAATTTCTATATAAGGTCTGGATGTGCATTTTCTCATTTATAATTTCAAGAAATGGGATGATACCTTGCATTTACATTGATATCCCTCTATGGTTATAAACTTTGATCTCACCCACCTTTTTCAGTAAGGATGCAGTTTATATACACAGTGGATCTTGACAGAGTTGATTTTGACAGTTGACATCATTGACCTACAGAGAATGACATTCAATCCAATGACACTTGCCTCTTTTCTTTGATTTGAAAAGGGTTTAATTTCCATTTTGTTGGCTCATATATTCAACGTGATTTCTTCCTCTCCATCAAGTTTTTGCATAACTGCCACAAAATCTGCAAATATGGGTATATTTTATATAACTGATGGATGGATATGTATTGGACCCTTCCCCCACCACCATCATAAACTTCCTATATAAAGAGCTAATGTTCACATTTTCTGAGCTCCATGAGCAAACAACTGCAAAATACTGGCAACTCATACCATGGTGATGTCTCTAATTGAACCATAACAATCTGTTACAATTGCATTGTCCTTGATTGATATACTTATTTTCTCCAGAATTAAACCAGAGCCAATTCTTGCCATATGTTGCAAAGGAAATGACAATTTAAAAGTCTTCTCTTGTCTGCTTCCTATGTGAAGCCTAAACTTTGGGTTTTCTTATCTTGAAGAAAGATGTAGAGAAGTCTTCTTTTGTTCCATGTTGTTGAGCCAGTAATGAAAAATGAAAAACTAAAAATTCCATTCTACTTTCTAGTATCAAACGAAAGGAAAATACAATCTTGGTAAATAACAGCCAAGAAATTGAAGTGTATCCTCAGGGGACAGGAAGGATATGATACACATGGCACTGCATTGTTCTGAGAAGCACTGTTGTGAGATGCAAAGGTCACAGTTGCCTGTTTCCCCTCAGAGAATACACATTAGACTAGAAATAAGGATGTGTGGGTGGTGAAAAGTCCTCCTCATGTGAAACTAGGATAAAATCCTTTGCCCTCTGTTTCTATTTTCGGAGAAAATAGCCCAGAGGTTTATGAGGAACTAAGAGGAACTTGGATCACCTTCTTTTCATCCATATTTTATCCATATTCATTTATGTATTCCTTCTTTCATATCCTAGATGGTTAGTAAGCAAGTATCTGTCAGTACTATGATAGCCTCTGGGAACATAAACATAAGTGAGTCAAAATGTAGTCATCAATAAGCGAAATCAAGTTGAGAAACAGTCACCTATACAGATTATTATAATAAAAAGCTTTCATAATCTCTGAATTAAATTATCTTTAATTTAATACATAAATTTAATTGACTAGATAACAATACTTCAATACTTTACACTTATAAAATTTGTTTTTGACCACATGCACATGTGTATATCATCCATAGTAATTATTAAATGATGAGTATAAATTAAACTTTGAGGAAAGGAGGTAAAGATAGTGTGGAAGTAGAAATATTGTTATGCCAATAGGGGAACTTGCATCAGGAAAGGTGTAAACAGTTCAGTGTACTGAGCAGATCCCAGCTGTTCTGAATGCTGGAATGCCAAAGACAATTAAATAAAGTGACCATATTATTTATTGATCAAAGTGATATATCTTTGAAAGTGAAAAGGAATGTGAAAATAATTAAAATTATATATTTTAAAACTTTTATATATTGTGTTGCTGTTGCTATTATATTGGTGGTCCTATAACACAAATTCTATTCAGTAACTACTGTTTTCAAATATGGAATTTTTGCAAAAATTAAAATTGGATTTATCTATGTACATTACAGGAAAAAACACTGACCATCATTACCTGAATGTTATAAACATAAGCAGAATAATTATTCTTATAATGCTTATATAAATATTATAAATGTTTGAGTTTAACCAATGTCCAAAACAGTACAAGTGGTTGGAAACATTAAATACTTCTCCCTTTATCCTCTGAGACACAAAAGTGTGAGCTATCTGCCATTTTTGTTTTGTTTTATTAACAAATACTCTGCACCATGTCTTTGGAAGGGAGATGATAGTTATATTATGCTTGGAAAGGCCTAGCGAAGGAAGATGTTTATCACTGATTATCTTTCAGATTAAGCTATATATTATAGAGAGAATGTTGTTAAATATGCAAGTAACTTATTACTAGATAAGACATAACAAATGCTGGATTAGGAAGTAGAGTAAATCCATCTATGTTTATTTGAGTGCAACTGTTAGTAATAACAGTTAATTTAATAAAATGAGAAGTTCTGGACAGATACTAAACCCCTGGACAACAATCATAAATCTGAAGTTTTCTAGGCAAAGTGGACATATGATCTGCTAACAATTTAAAGCAGTGGTAAGATGGAAAGCTGAAAGAGGAAGTGAAGGTTAGATCCAAGAAGGCCTCACGCGCTGTATAAGGTAGCTTGGAACTAAGCAAGAGAAAGCTAGTGGAGAACTACAGACAAATCTGTGTTTTAGTTAGAACACTCTGGCTGTTTTGGAAGATGAATTTGAAGAGACAGAACTATTACACTGTTTATACAGAGATAGCAAACCAGAAGCCCATGAACTACACCTACCCCACATGTATATTTTTGTTTTGTTTTGATTTATTCTTTGCTTGCTCAATGCTACCATGCACAGTATTTAGCAAACTGAATTTGTAGTTTAAGCAAGTAAAAGGCAGGAGATCTCACATAAAAAATTTGGCTTGTTGATTTCTATTGAAACACTGGAAGATCTGGGGTTTTAAGATCTGCTTTTCTGGATCACAGTAGCCATGAGCATACAAGCACTTCCCAACTAGGTGAGTATATATGCTGTGTTTTATAGTCTTTCCTATAATCCAAGCCAACTCACCCAGTTCAGGAGAGTGAATTGACCACGAATGCTACTGATAGCTTGTGCCAGAGGGCAGCCTGTACCAGTGTGTCCGAATAGCTATGACACTAAGGAAGGACACGCAGAGACTAGGTTAAATGTTGAACACTCTTTAATCGATATTCATTGATCATCATGCTTGTCACACATTAATAAGCATCACACAAAATAGAATAAATGTGAAACAAGGCAGAGTGAAAAATAGAATAGGATAAAGTCATGAATGAAAAAGAGTCATGAAACCAAGAGTTCAAATCAGATGTTTCAGCAGCACTTGCAGGTTCTGGGAGGCAGCTTGTGGGCCTGTCTGACTCTTAGGAGGAGGAGGAATCTAGGCCTCACAGTGGCCAGTCACAAAGTGCTCATAATAGGACTCAGTTGGTAGATGGTGCATTGGAAAGCCAGAGTACCTAGGCTTTTCTAGTTTGCAAAGGATGTAGGTGGGCCCATCTAGTTGCTTTCTGAGCATGTGCCAACTTTGTTTATAGTGCCAATTGTGCATACTCGAGTTTATCAGTCTTGCACAGCTGTTCAAAGTTGTTTACCTTAACATTCCTTTACACATGTCTAAGGTTTGTTTATATTGTTTACTGCCATGTGCTAGCTAGAGTTTGTTTGCATTTCTTTAGTGCACATGTGTTAGCTAGAGTTCATTTACATTTGACAGAAGTCATACTCTACAAGAACAGGCAGAAATTGAGTACAGTTGGCCTTTGGGGTGTGGGATGCATTTTCCAACTTGATTGACAGACCTGCTTTTACTAACACACACTAAATGCCTGGGCCTGTGGCACTTGAGTTGGAAATTTTCAATATACACCTTTAAAATGAGCAAAAGTTAATGAAAATGGCCAGAAGGAAACATACATTAAACTAGGAACTGAATTCATATCAGCTGTCCTAACTGAATGGCACAAAAGTGTATACCAGACAAATGCAAACACAAGCTTTACATATAGGCAGGGGTAATGCCCATTTATATGATCATTTCAAACATGATTTTGATTATGTAACAGCACTGCACACTTTAGCTATGATGGTAAGATGAGCCAAATGTAGAGTAATCTAATGACCACTCTCTCCCTGGTTACTGATTACAAGCAGTAACTCACCAACAAGAAATTTCACATCAAGTTTAGTTCATAGGCAGCTCCAAGGTAACAATTAGAGCACAGTAAGCCAACATTCACTCCCTCCTTTCTCGGCCCAGTGCTTCAATGAGATATGGAACATCTGGGCAGGCCTGGGCGGACCTTTTTCAGGGCAAGGCCTACTTCTAATATTCTCCAGGGTTACAGTCCACTAGCTATTTATTTTCACTTGCTTAAGTGCATTCAGCCGCCTCCGTTATGAAGAACCACTTCTCGCCTCTAGCAGCTGTACATGTGCATGTGAAAATGTGTTCCTTTTACATTTAGCTGCCTAGCCGCTAGGCCCTGGTATAATGTGGTTGTCCACTATGACACCTTTTTCTTAATTCAAGTAGTCACCCTAAAATTGCTTGTTGGTCCACCAGTGGACCACGATTGACATCTTGGCCAACTCTGCTCAAAGATTTCAAAGGCGTTTCCCTAATGAAGCCACTGGCCACTACCATTCCTAGCCCTGAGGAAAGAACAATACACTCTACTAGTCGTTAAGTTCCTCTTGTCCAGGGTCCATGTAATTTGTGGCTTGTAGTTTTCTGGGTACTTATACAATGATTAAACATTTTATTAATTTCAGTCAAAGAGAAATTATGTTATCATAGATGGTTAAAGAGTAAAAAAAAAAGGCATTTGCTTTATGCCACTTATACCATAATGTTGAGAGTTTCCCCTTTTGTAGATGTTAGGGGGCACAGGAAGAATTCCTGACTTCTTGTGCTTTCATGATCTGCTTGCTTCACTACCCCCTCTGCAGCCCCTTCTGCCTCAAACTCAGTGTCCATTTGTACTTAATTGTTCTCATTTTCTCGAACATGTCGTGTTCTCCCTTCCTGACCTCTGCATGTATACCTCTTCCAGCCACAACACTTTCACATTTTTTTGTTGTTGCTGCATATTAGTTATCTACTGCTGTACAACAGATTAACCATATTTAGCAACATAAAACCATATTCATTATCTCACAGTTTCTGTGGGTCAGGAATCTGGAAACAGCTCACCTGGGAGGTTCTCACTCTGGGTCTCTCATGAGATTACAATCAAGCTGTTGGCCAGGCTGCTGTCATCTGACGAATTGCCTCAGAATGGAGACTCCACTTCCAAGATGGCTTACTTGTATGGCTATAGGCAGCAGGATCTCTGTTCCTTGCTACTCATTGGCAAAAGGCCTCAGCCCCTGTCCTTTGAGCCTCTCCACATGGCTGCCTGAGTGTCCTGACAACACACCAACTGATTTCTCCAAAGCAAGTGTTCCAAGAAAGAGCAAGGCAGAAGCCAGGTGTTCTTTTATGACCTTGTCTTGGAATTAAAAATCATCACTTTGGCTGTATTCTTTTATTAAAAATAAGTGACTAAATCCAGCCTACATTCGAGGGAAGAAAATTAAGCTGTGCCTCTTGAAGGGAGTGCCAAAATATTTGTGATTATATTTTAAACCACCAAAACCCAGCCTGTTTCTTTACTTCCTTGGTTAGTTTTTGTGACTGTCAAAAGATTGGGCTGGTAGCTCTCTATTGCTTGCAGGTGGTACCTTTTCTAATAGATACTACATTCTGGAAGTATTCTCTGTTTGCTAGTCTGTCTTTTGCAGTAGAAAGTAAGCAGCTTGAAGGCAATGACTGTGTTCTGATCACATTTGTATCTCTAAGCCTGGCAAAGTGTTTGGCCTTTAGTAGGCATTCATTCAATGTTTGTTTTAAAATGAATCATACCACCCAAAAAGCTGTTTTCCCTGCTTTCCTACATGATAAGCAGGGAAGAAAGGGGGCGGGGGGGTGGAGAAACACATGGAATGCACCCTCCGCTGTGCCATGCACTTTTTATACATTATCTCAGTGACAGAAGGAAACCTAGCTAGAAGCCTAATTGTGTGGTGGGAAGGAATAAAGTATTGTACTTTTACACTTAGGCAGGTAATTAGACTCTTGGAAGTCCAGTTTTTATCCTGAAAAAAAAGATATAATAAAATTGCCTTGCCAACTAACACAGTTTTAGTGAAGATCAAATAAGACAATGTAAATGAAAGACAGGTGCAAAACATAAAACATATAAGTATAATTATATCTCCAATTCCTATGGAGTATGGATTATATTGCCAAATATGAAGGTGCTTCCATCTTTGCAAACTTAATCAAAGGTGACACTCTTATCTCAGTGATATCCAATATTTTCATTCATTCACTCACTCATTCATTCATTCAATATTGATTGAACTCCTACTATGTGCACGTCCAAAATACACACCAAGTGTTCAGATACCTTAATGTCTTATTGTCCATTGGAAGTCATAAGTCCAAAGGCTGATGACAATTTTTCGAAGTTTTTCTTTCTATACAGAGCTAGTACAAATTCATTTATAATAATTAGCACTTTAAAAATGACAGAAGGTTATCAAAACAGCAGTGCCAACAGCAGATTAGAGACCTTAGTCATTTCTTAACTCAGGAGTCTGGTAGTGCCTTCTGCTGCTACGGCCTGGGTTCTCCTCTCAGGGGACAGTGTACTGGTGCCTGGCATTCAGCAAGTGTTTAGCATTGGTTGAACAGAATTAAATAAATGGCTATCCCTTGCACAAGCATCATTAAATGCTATTGCTAGATGAAATGGCTGAGGTTTTCAATCCAGCTGCCTCCTTTGCAGAAGAGGAAATAGAAGCTCAATAAGGTTAAGTCCCAAGATCATACAGGCAGGTAATAGCAGAGTAGAGACTCCAAGTAAATCTTCTCACTCCCAATTTTGGGCTGTTTCAACATGGTATACTTTATCTTTAGCAAATAGTAGAATCTATTTTGAGAGTTTATTTGTAGAAGTAGTCTTGTCTCTGTCTCTCATTTGCAAAATGATGAAAAATAACACTGATTTACCTAATAGGCTTCCTCCAAGGACTGTAAAATAATGATGTTGATAAATATTTTACATATTTCACAAATTAGTCCAATTACAATAACTGTGGCCAAAGTTTACAGACAAGCAGCAGAGGCACAAGTCTTTTAGCTACTAAGGTAACATTTATTACAACAATCAAAATTGTGAATGAAAGCTATCCTGCAAAAGGTTCATGTTATTAGCCTCCTTCTTGGTGTAATAATGCCCAAGGTGAGCAAAGTGCTAACAGCAGCATAGAAGTAAACTAGCATAAATTGTACTTCCATTTTGTGTTTTTCTTCATCTTTATTTTTCTGAATATTAAATGACAATAATGTTCTCCCCAAAGAAAACAAGTACCATATTTTTCCATGTACAAGACGATCTCTACTTTTCTCACCCAACATTAAGAAACCCTCTCCACTAAACTATTGACTGTGTCCACGAGTTGTTTTTTTTTTTCTTTTTTGTTTTCAGTTCTATGTTCCACATATGAATGAAGTCATATGGTTCTTGGTTTTTTTCTGCCTGGCTTATTTCACTTAGCATGATGTTCTTGTGATTACCTGGGGGTAAATGGGGAGAGGATGGGAGAAGAGGGAGCATGTGGGAGAGGATAACGGGGGAGTAAAATAAATGATGATGGAGAGAGAACTGACACTGGGTGGTGAGCACATAATGCAGCACACAAACCATGCACTGCAGAATTGTACCCCTGGAACCTAGTAATTCTTGTTAACCAATGTCACCCCAATAAGTCTAACAATAAAAAAAGAATCCCTCTCAACTGGTTACTCCCATGTATAAGATGACCCCCAATTTTTGGTCTAACAATTTTAAACAAAAGTATCATCTTATACATGGAAAACTACAGTACTTTATATCTGACAATTACTAGGCTATACAAACACAATTCTGAATTCCCTTGTGCGTCAGTTTTCTAATCTGATGATGCTGGAGGAAGATCATTCACACTCTGCCTTCATTTATTTGAGGAGGAGGAACTACTCCAAAGACTAATCTCAGTGGCTGTTGAAACTACTAAAACTCAGTAGCTGTGAAATATTTCAATCACTTCCCAATACCTTCCATCTGTACTCATTACTTCTCCTTCCCCTCAACTCCTAATATTGGACTTACGAATTTTACATTACATGATAATATTCCTCATAGAGTATGATTTAGATCAAATCATCTACACACCTCTGGAAGTAGTGAGCCAAGCTGGGCCTGTATCAGCTCTTCTTAAGAAATTTTCCCCTGAAAAATGTCAAATGACAGAAACTTAGTTACCAGGAGAGTTATACTTCTGGACTCATCAATTGACATGAAATGCCATTTCAGGCAAAAAAAAATATTCATTCAATTCCATGTTTCCATAGGAATTTGTCTGGTCTGCTTGTCTGAGTTCCAAGGGAGAGATGCTTCCCCTGGCATTTTGGGAAAGGAATTATAACTTGGAGTGAAGGTAAAAGGATTTATTGTGAAGGATTTAAAGTGAAACCAGTACACAAAGTAGTGAGAAATAGAGCACAATGGTTAAAATATAAGCTTTAACATCAGAACTTGGTTGAAAATTAAGCTCTGCACTTGACAGTTCAGAGATAAAAGATTAAAATTACTTATAAAATGGAGCTGATAATACTTCTGATGACAAATTTGTGAAGATAAGGGAAATAATGATTCTAGCTCATTTATCCTGTGTCCACAAAATACTACATGCTGAATGCTTCATGGCTTTTATTATTACAAATAATAAAATGAAACACAGGCAACTCCTTCCCTAAATAGTTCTCCCTACTCTTTAAGAATTGAAGGGTCTTTTCAATTTATATTTACTTTTACCATAAATATGTGAAGTATCACTAAATTGATCTAAACTCCTCAAGGCTGTTCATGAAATGAGGACATTTATTTCTTTCCCCAAGTATGGGTCTGGGTTCTCTAATTACGCAAAACTCTAAAATTCCAGGATGTAAGTGGAAGTAAATCTAAGCTATATCTTCTATCTTTCATTGGGCACATTCAAGCACTGGAGTGAAAACTGGGTGCTGATAAAAGTTGGACTTCGTAAGATACAGGGAATTTCTTCCAAAATTGTTCCATTTAAAAAATCCTGGGCTACACCACCCCAAAATACTTGATAACAAATTCTCTTCTCCAACCAGTACAGATGTCAGCATTATGCAAAGGAAAATGCCAACAGAATAAAAATCCAGGGTAATTGCATTCAGTGATATTTTGATGTCCAATTTTATTTGCTTTTCTCTCTTGTGAATAAACCTGATGACATAAGTATATTGCAGAATAAAAATCACAATAGTACTTTTAGTGTCATGGCAAGTAGCCAGTTCCTCCAAATTAAGGTTGCCAGATAAAGTACAGGATGCCCACTTAAAGTTGAATTTATGATAAACAATGACTATACATATATTTTTTTAGTATAAATATGCTCCAGGCTGATTGTAGCCTCTGAAGGTAGACTTAGAAAAATGTCAGGGGTACCCCTAATGGCCAAGCATTTCCTGTCAGATACACATTTGCTAAATCTGGAAACCTTATTGCAAAGAAACTGAATTATACTAACTTCTACCGTTATTGTCATGCAATTATTTGATCACTCTTTAATAAGTCATATTCTGAGAACTTTCAGCCATTTTTTTAGTGCTTGCTTATATTTTAAAAGGATAAAAATATTATAGATTAGAAATTTATAAAATGCAATCACTTTTTATAATTTGATTTTATATAATTGCTATTTAAAGAGAAAGTTAACATGAATAAAAATAGGACTTAATTCTCCATAGACAATCATGAAATAATTAGGCCAGTGTAGGCTTCTGGGAACCAGAGAAAGAAGTTTTACCGTTATGACTGGAACCAGCTGGAAGATTTTTATATTAAAGCCCATGGCCATTTAGACACAAAGAAGTTTCCAATTTCAAATTCTGGACAGTTTTCACCAATGATGTCACAGCATGGAACTGGATATTTTGGCTTGAAATTAAATCAATATTATGTAGTCATAGATTGAAAATTCAAATTTCACCTACGTTTATTTTGTACATTTCCAGACTCATACCATCAAGGTTTTAATGCTTTTGGACTGCCTTCTGGTGACTGATAAGAGATGAATTCCAGGAAATTTACTCCAAATTCCAGTGAACTACTATGGAGAGGTTTCCCAGGACATGCCTGCAAAGAGTGTTATAGAATCTCCACCTCGCAAGGAAACTGCCTTGCTCATCTAAATCATTCAGTGTGTGAGGGAAGATTTGCTAGACTGTAGCAATGAGCCTCTCATCATGTGACCTTTGTTTGCTGAGGTCCCTCAGGCTTCAGTGTGGAAAGTAATCTCGATGACCTATGGCCCCTGAATTTATCACAGGAAGAATCTAAGTTTTTCAGCATTTCCTGTACAGTCCCTGGTGGAATTTGATCCCAAACAAGAAAGACCCAATCCTTAACCTCAGAACAGCTGTAGGACCAATAGAGCTGCTATGTCAGTCATTACCACTTCTTTCTCCACCTGCACCCATTGTGCCCTTCTCTCACTGTCTGTGGCCCTTAAAGCCACCACCTCTACGCACCAGCCGGTCATGCATGGTTTATCTTGGGAGTGGGGTTCATCTCCTCATGTGGATCCCCTAAGCAAGCCGCACTTTCTGTTTTTCACTACCTCCCTCCTCAAGGAACATAGGAGAAACTCCCAATGCTGGGTCAGAAGATATTTCACGGGGTTCTTTGGTGTCTCACTCAGAATAATCTCTTTCCTATGAGCTTGCCTTCAATGTCCTACTCAGGATCTGTGCATCTCAATTACCTTCCTCACCAGACTGAGCTTCCCACCACCCAGGGCATTTTGCCAACCTTTTATTTTTTGAGACTAACTTTAGAACCTTAGATCATACTGTGCACTTACATGTATTCCCTGTTTTATCCGAAATTAGTAATATACTTGGGTAAGTAACTGTCTTAATGACCTGCCGATTCTTTCATTCATTCTTTCATTTATTCAAGTAATATTTTGATTCAACCATGTCGAACCAAACAATTTGGTTTCTGCCTTCCTAACTCTTGTAGCTCAGTAGGGAAGATAGTGCAACAAAATAACTTTGTGTTTTAAGATTATCTGATATCTTCTCAACTCCCTCTGAACCATGTTGTCCTGTACCTTCTCAAACATCCGAAGAGTAACGTGTATTTTCCTCAGGGAGAACTCAGGTCTTGCCTAGAACAAAGGGGTCATAACTCAGGTTTGGGTTTCTAATTGCACTTTTTTTCCAAGCACATTTAGAGCAGTCTTGAAAGCTAGGTTTTATTGAGAGTGAAAGAGGTTTTCTGAATCCTAAAAATGTTCCCTTAAATATCAGATTACAGCTTGGAGGATCGAGTGCGGCATAAATCATAGAACAGGGAGGACTGTATTCAGCTTGCCGGCCCCCACCCCCAGTCACATCCTTTCCAGGGCTGTAGCAGCAGCAACAGGAAGATTGAAAGAAGGTGAACCCAGGTTTAGATGCTGCCTGAGGTCTAGCATGCATCCCCTCCTGGGCCTCAGCCCACGGTGGGGATGGGGAGCAAGATTACAAGTGAGGAGAATAGGAAAGCCCATTGGCTCAGGCTAAGGGAAAAGAATGAAACTGTTTACATTCCTGCTGGGGAAGACATTCTAAGCATTCACCAAGATGTCCCCTTTGCTTTTCCTTCTGGGCATATGGCTCCCTGGAATTAGGTGTGGCCATGTTACTTTGAACAATACAATGTGGGCAGAGAGATCTTTTCCACTTCTAGGTAGAAGCACTGAAGATTCTCCATGCTCTCTTCCACTAGGCACTGAGAAGGGTGCAGACAGCACAGCTGCGTGATGCTGAAGATTCTGTTGGTCTCAGTTCCCCAGTACGTAGAGCACTGATACGCTGTTTCTACCTGCCACTCCTTATTTTATTTCTTAGTTTACCCTAAACTCGAGAAGAGAAAACAATTGGTTGGGGATGAAAATCATGAATTTGATATTAGTCTAAAGCCAATTTCTAACTTGAAATACCTGGAACAACTTTTTAAAAGCTTTGAGCAAAGCAGCTTCATGAGAGAGTAAAGGTATACTTTCTCAAGGTAATCATGTTGAAGATAACACTAATTTGTTTGTGTAACTTTTTCTATGTTTTAAAATAAATGGTTAAATTCAGTACATCTTATAGATGGGTTGGATTAGCTGTGGAATTTAGGGAGTGGAATAAAAATAGTCTATAGTGAAAATTTTCTGGAAATTTTCTATAAAGATTCATGAGCAAGCTAGACCTGGTTGGGTGTAATGATTAAAGACATTTTATTCTTTCTCACTGAGCTCTGTTAAACTTACTTTGGGGGCCTCTTCTTCCTCACTCCTGTATGAACTATCTATCAGTCAGGTCCCATCACTTTTGAGGTCATTTTTAGCTAATAAAATTTCTCTCGTAGCTTTCAAGCATTAAAAACAGTCTGCCTGAGAATTACGTAATTCTACTCTAATGTATTAAATTTTTTAAATAATCATTCACAGGAAAAATCTGTGCCTAATCAGGTGGGGCCTTTATTTAACAATGACAGCCTACATTATTTTCTTCCTTTTTCTTCTGGATCTATCCCCACTTGCTGGCTGCTCTTTCTCACTCCTTTCAGAGACTGTCCAAATGAAAGGCAATTAGAGAAAAGAAAGCACAGTCAAAAGTGTCCAAAAGAATCGCAATCCAGCATTAGAGCTCCTAGGTATGACCAACGCCCAAAGCTGACCTAATTTCTCCTTGGATTCTTTAGAGTTTCCCTGGAGATCTGCCCCTGGAGGTTTCTTCTGTACTCCTCTACAGTGGTTCTTAACCTTTTTCCACATGTGTACCCCTTTTAAACCCATTTCAATAAATTGTACCCCTTGTTATTAAAACAGCTGTTTTTAAATATTGGTAATTTTGTTCAGTAAAGTAGTGGAAATGAGGAAAGAAAAATTACTACACTAAAAGTACAAATCACAGATTTAATTTACAATATTCATAACATAGTTAAATATTGATAATGATGATCAAATATTTAAACATTAAATTTAAAAATTAACTTGAATCATGATTCAAGATAACACACTTACTTTTACTCATCAGTAACTAAACTGATATAATGGTCTGGCTGTTGATGTATTTATATAATATGTTTAGGGGAATTCTAGAAATGTCACAAATGGATTGTTATGAAAGTGTGCATAATGATTGGTAGAAGAGCAGTTTGGGGGAAGGGTGCATAGCCACGCCCTCACCAATCATCATTCAATGAGGTGATCTAATTTTGAAGTATCTCCATTAATGGTGATTCAAACTTAACATTTATTGTTTCATAACTAACATTTTTTTATTTTTTCACTTTACTTGTTTCTCCACCAAAATATATATGGCATCTCTCAGAGTTTGGTCTGCTTGGCGAAAAGGCAGCTCTCTCTCAAAGCAACTCTCTTTATCCTGTTGTCAGCAGGCTTAGCTGCAGTCAGTCTCACTTCTCTCATTCTCATCTTGGGCTTCGGAAGGACTTCACAGTTTGATAACAAGTTAGGGGCTTTAAAATCAGAAAAACTTGGGTTCAAATGCTGATTCAGTCACTAAACACCTATGTGAATTTGGGCAAGTTCCTTAACTCCACTAAGCCTGTTTCCACACCCATATTATAGAGGTAGGATTGCTATAAACATTAATTCAAAAAGTACATATAAAACAAGAATCCATCATTGGGCCTGGCACATGCTAGTATTTATAAACTATCAATTAATGTCATCAATTATTTGTGTTATGCCACACATGAGAATGTATTTATTTGTCCTGACACTGTGTGTAATGTGTAGGAACACTCACAGAGAAAGATCTCAGTTCAAACCCAATTTAATTAATATCACTCCAAGTACTGAAGTTCTCTTTGATACTCTAACATGTGAAACTCAGGACCATCTCCTAAAAACAAACAAACAAACCAAAAACCTTTTTACAGGCTTCTTAAAGTGGCAGTGGTTGCTACCAAGACAAGAAAATCAATCTGAACTCAATCTTTTAATTTCCTTTCATGATTACTGTTCTCAAATGGAGAATTTAATTAAAACTAATGCTATATTTGTTCACTTTCCTTAAAATAAACATTGATCAGATTCCATGTGAAGGGTCTGTAACATCTCTTCTGTAATTATTTTAAAATATATTAACTGGGATCTGTGTATTGTAAAACAAAGGGGAATGTTTCTGCAAGAAAGGAGTTCAGAGTCTGGCACTAGCTCCTCCATTCACCAACTATGAGACCTTGAAAAGTAACTTTTTGGAGAAATCCAAGATGGCAGAGTAGATAAACACTCATCCTATGAACACATAAAAATTATAGTCATATTATACAATCATATTATAGAATCAACTGGGAGAACCATTTGAAGTTTGACTGAATAGAAGTTTTGTAACTAAGGATATAAAGAAGAAGCCACATTGAGAGTGGTAGGGGGCAGAGATGTAAAACGGTTTGGCCCCAATCCTCTGTGTGGCAAATGAAAGTTGGGAGGGATAGCTTTAACACAGAGGTTCCCCATGGAGAACCAAGGAATGCCAGCCCTGCAGTGTGTGCCCAGCCCAGAGTATTGATGCCAGAAAGAGGCACTGGCTGTGAAAAACAGTGGGGATTCCAATCATCTGGGTGAGAAGGAAGGCTGCAGGAAACCCAGATGTCCTCTTAAAGAACCCACAAATAGACTCACTCTCTCACAAGCACTCATCCTGGGCTCTGGTGGAGGGATAGTGACTTTGGGAGCATAGAGACATGAGATAGAGACATGAGGAGAGACTGAGTTATGTGGCTTTGGGGTAAAAACTAAAGGAAAGTTGAAATTTTCCCTGTATGGGGTCTGACTCCTGTGCAACTGGCAGGAGAATGCCATCTTTCCTGTGTTGAGCCCCTGTCCCATACCCATGGCCAAATGTATATCTGGATTGGTCTGGTGAGCTCCATTTGCTCTACCCTGATGACTCATTGAGACCCTGCCACACCCAACTCTGTAAAGCAGGAGGTTTTAACCAGCAGCTGAACCTTAATATAACTGGCAGGTGGGAGCAGGCCTAGGGGTGTCCTGGATTTTGGTTGAGCTACACAAGGCCCAGATCGCAGTGTGGATCCTCCTACGCACCTCCAGGTTTAGCACAAGCACCAAACAACCATGGATTTCTTTGCAGCTCCTACTAGGTAGTCACCAGTCATTCACAGGCCATGGCTGAACTCGGTCTGCACCACAGCCCCTCCCAATAGGCCTCAGAACCAACATACTTGGAGGTTGCCCTCAGACCACAACAGAGCACCACCCTTTAGCCCCTCAAGTGGCACACTCAAAAGGTAGTCCCAACAGGCACCAGAGCTTTAGGAGATGAATCCTGCTCTATGTGGTAAGCCTCACCCCTCCACAACAACCTGTAAGCTGTGGATGTGGCCAAACACCACAGCCAATCAGTTTGAGGGTCAATCCCACCCACTGATGTGCCAATAGCAATCATGGCTCAAATATAATGGGAAGGCACACACGACTCACACAAAGAATGCTCCTGGAGTACCTGAAGCAGATGAGTTGTGTGGTTCACAGTGTACCTGTGTAGGCGCCACAGGGCACCCACTACATAAAGCCACCTAGCAAGACTGTGAGACATAGATCTCCTAATACATAGATCTACCTAATTAGCAGATAGATCTACCTAGTACATAGAAACAAATACAGAGGCAGCCAAAATGAGGAAACAAAAATAATCCCAAATGAAAGAACAGGAAAGAGTTCTTGAAAAACAACTAAACAAAATGAAGGCAAGCAACCTACCAAAGACAGACTTCTAAATAATGCTTATAAGGATGCTCAGGGAACTCAGTAAGAACTTCAACAAAAAGATAACAAACAGTCCTAACCTTAGCTCCAAAGATCTGTGTTTTGAAATTTACCACAGAAAAAAAATATTATGAAAAACTGATCATATACATTTCTGTTGCATTAGGATTAGATACAAATTCTGTTTAGAAACAATTCCGAAAACAGTTTTTGTATATTATTTTCACATTGAAAGCTGTGTTTATGTAAAATTAAATGAATGCGATAGTGAGCTGCATTTTCTTTTCTAAACAAGAAAACCATTAAATTATACAAGTGTCTAAACACTATGCTGTACACCTGAAATTAATATTTGTATAAAATAATATTGAATGTCTACTGAAGTTGAAAAACTTAAAAAGTGGGGAGAAAAGTGAAAGGCAATGAGTGGTTCAAGTATTCAAGTCATGGAGATGTAATGTACAGCATGGGGAATAATATTGTGATGGCATAGCATGGTGTCAGATGGTTGCTGCACTTATGGTGATCACTTCTTTAGGTGTATAAATTGTATAATCTATTCAATGTATAGATACACTTGAAACTGATATATTGTTGTGTTAGCTACATTTTTAAAATATAAATCGATAAAAAAAAAAAGAAATGTCACTTTTGGTTGACCCTCTATCTTCTCTGTAAAATGGGTCTATTACACCTATCTCACAGGATTGTTTAGGATCACAAAGATCATGCATGTTAAAGGCAAAAATTGTAAAACACTTATAAACTATTATAATTACTACCCATATTCCTGAAATATATGATTAACACAAAGCATACAGAAATCAGAATCATTGAACTTTGACACAAATATGTTATAATGCTTATTGTCATTATATTAAACAAATGTTATATAGAGTACTGAGAGGGCTAATTAGCTTATAAGAAAAGTTTTTTCATTTTAAATGAAAATCAAAGAAAAGGGTGTGAAAATAGCTGAGACTCACTACTGAACACAATGTATATTAAATAATTATATCTCCAAATGATTCAAAATAATAAAAAACTGAGATATGATACATATACATTTTTATTCTTTTCAAAAAATTAACTTTGCAATGTATAATAGAATGTCAATCCAGTCATAAGTACTCTCTAGATTTGAATTTATTTTTCTCTTCAACAACTTCCCTGATGTCTCATCATACTGTTCTCTAGGAAATGCTTCACAGTTACAAACATTAATTCAGCCTTTGTCAAAACCCTTTAGCCATGAACTATGACAGTGTTTTGGAACTTCTGCAATTCGATTTAGATGGAAATAAAAATTTCTATTGCTATAGTATAAATCTACTTGTAATAGCCCAAGTATCAATTTAATGGTGGCTATCTACTAAGCATGTGTTTTGATTACAGGGTATGTAATGCTTAAACAGGAACATGACTACGCCAAGTTTCATTTTTATCAGCCATCATTGTGTCATAAATTTCACAGCACTATAAAACTTCATCCCTCCAGCAGCTCTGATGGGACGAAACAAAGTGGTCACCCTTTATTTCAGATCATGAACTTGACAACGTTTATATCTAGGCTGATGCCGGAGGAGAAAAAATTTTCCTGAAGGAAAAAGAAAAGTCATCTGCTGTCCTGGTGGAAGGGCTGAGCCAGCTCCATGTTCATAATCGTTATCTGTAACTACTAGAAGGAAAGGAAATGAGAAATTACCTTTTTGACAGAGGCATGAATCATCAACAGGATCCTATTTTGCTGGCTTAGAAAGCTACTACTTAAGAAGCTAACATTTCTTAGAGTTAATTGGACAAAAGGAAAATTACAATTGAGGATGCAAAGGATATCCTTATAAAAACAAGCCAAAATTCCTTTTGACAAATATTTAATTATCACCCTTCTTCCTCTAAATAGCTAAGCTAAATTTTCATTTGACATTCAGCAAATATTTACTGATCAATTAGTGAGCTTCTTTTCTTCTTCAAGGCATGATTCAAGCTGGATAAGGCACAGTCCATATGTCCTAGGACATATGTGGGAAAATAGAGCATGTAAACAAGCAATCAGAAAATGATAGGATACTATAGGAAACACTGTCTCCTAAAAGTTTTCAATGCTGCTGGTTGAAGGGTTTTAAAAAAGATTTCATGAAGGAACCAACATGTAGATTGAGTCTTAAATGCTAAATAAAAGACAAGGAGATCATACTCTAAGAAAAACTGTGCAAAAACACCAAGTACAAAAAAAGCATAATACCTTCAGGAAATAACAGGTAATGAATTACATTTGTCTGGAAAATGGTTTTCATAGAAGAGATTATTGACTTCCAACTCTGAAGATAACAGCAAAATAACCTGCTTGCTCAAGCAAAGACAAGTTTATTGCTTACTGCAGTAAGGGGAGCCACTTAAAACCTTAACAGAATCTTTGTAGCGTCTCTGAAGGAGCAGTCAAAGCAGCATTTTGTAAGGTTTTGGGGTCTAGTTTAAGGCATGTCTTTCAGTTAGGGGGTCGGATTGCATTCACAATGCAATTGTATAAGATTAATGGATAACGTAAGGGGAGGGCTTTGAAGAGAGTCTTCGAAGCATAAACAATCATTTGATTAGCCCCATTGAGTGATTGATCTATTGGTCTTAGAAGAAGCTATTTATCTAATGAGAGCAAATTGATTGTGCAGATAAATACATTCAGGAGGTTCTGAAATAAACAATAGTTATTTTCAACTTCATCTTCCTATGCAAAGATTTCCTGCAATAACAAAGTTAGGTTAATGCAGGAATTGAAAAATAAAATCACGTTAATACAAATGGTAAACTGTATGAGTGTATATGATTTCAGTTGTCAAGAAGCAGATGAAATTTGAAATAGAAGTTGGGGCTAAATTGTGACAGTCCACATATGCCATTTTGAAAAATTAAAATAGAAACAAAGAAGAGGGAACAGTCTAGACCCCATACTAAAATGCTATGCAAGAAAAGAAACTCATTTACTTCTTATAGAAATCCTAGAAAACAGATATATTATTCCCATATTCTAGTGTAGATGATATCAAGGTTTAGAGAGGTTATATATGTAAAGTATACCTCCCCCAATGTCTTTTAAGCAATTAGTAGAGCCTGATTTCAAATCTAGTTCTAGCTGACTCCAAAATCATCTTGCTCTTTCCCTTACATCATGCTTTGCCAGTAGATTGTAAGGTAGAAGTGCAAAATGAAAAGAAATTCTCTTTAGGGACTGACTGAATCAGTGTAGACCCATGGATCACCTGGTTTTTTATTAGAAATACAGACTCTCAAGCCCCACCCCAGATGAGCTAACAAGATCTCCCGTGACTGGTTGCACATTAACATTTGAGAAGCACTCTTTTAGAAAACTCTGAAATTGCCATGCCCATGAGATTATCTCATGTTGCACAGTGAGGTTTTCCGCACCCCTCCAATTTCTAGCACAGTCCTTAATTCCCTTAGCTCCTCCTTTGTGATAAGAAAACAAAAGGAACAGAGACTTTGTTAGCATAATACCCTATGCACACTCTGTTATGGAAGTGCAGTCAATAGAGCAAAAGAAACATTACCTGTCCTGTAGATGTTCCTCCTTAAGACTGAAAATGTGCACCTGCTCCTTGTTGAACAGTAAGGACCTACCATTACCCTCCCAGGATGGTACCCGGAGCTCATCTCTAGAGCAGAACTCAGACTGAGCATTAGGTAGTTAGCAGAAGGGCAGAAAAGTAAGAGAGCAAGGGAAGATAAGATGAGGGGGAAAGAGGGGACAAACAAGGGTGGAGACCAGACATCAAAGAGATTACTAGCTACCAGAAAGAGGCTTTGCAATGGACTTTTGGGACAAATAAATGGTTTCTATCACCTGAATCATGTTTCAGCAATCATGCACTGTTACTGAATCTTTTGCCACCTTCATTTATTCACTCATTTACATCTACCTTTTTAATGCCTACACTATGTCAGATACTATTCTAACCAATGGAGCTACACTAACTAATAAGATAAATCTGTATCTTCTTGGTGCTGACATTTTAGTCGGAAAGAGAGATAGACAATAAAGAGTAAAAAGATTATTTCGTTTAATTGAAGAACCTCTCTAAGTATAATTATATATAGATAGCTAGACTATGAGGACATGTCACATTTGAAATGAATATTTTGGTGGGTACAGTGGGCAAAAACCAGGAAAGCTGCACATCTAACAGAATGGTGCACCACCGTGCTTCCTTTCAAAGAGTGCCCAGCAGAAGGGAGGTCACTGTGGCTCTCACGGGAGGTGAGAAGGAGTGTTCCCTGTACCAGATGAGGATTTTGTAATATTTCTCATTTCTAACTGACAACATTCTCTTTTGGAGCTCTGTGCACAGGGATAAGCACCCTTGTTCGTAATTTCCCTGCCTTCAGATCCCGTCATTCAAATCCCTCTCACGGAGTTTCTTTGAAAGCATACTGTCAATATCTGCTCAGTTATCACCTAAGAAAGCCTCCCAGAGGGACATGACTTGCTGTTCTTGAGGCTTTTCTTGTGTGACACATTTCTCTGTGTTAGAAGCTTTAGTGGGACTTCACTCCAGAGTGGCTGATTATCTGTGACTGGGTGACATGGCTTAATGATGTGATGGAAGTCCAACCTCCTTCCCTTAGGACAGAGATTTTTTTACTTGGTTTTTTCTGGGAGTCTGAATAATGATAACTGACATTGGTATAGTGTGTGACCGTTTACAAAGGCTTTTCTCACACGGTCTTATATTGTTTTAGTATCTTACAGCTAAGAATACGGATATTCAAAAACACTAAGCATTTTCCCCAAACATATCTGAGTTCAAGTAAGTGCCATGCCTTTCAATTCCAAAACCCCATTCTTTCCACTGTCCCAACACTAATATTCCATCACGGTTAGTCTCTTGTGCTGTGCACCCCCACTTCCTCCTTCCCCCCTCCCCTTCTCTGTCTCTTGCTTCATGTTTTGGATCATTTCAAGGCTGAAGGAAAATAAAACCGAAGTAGCTATTCTTAATTAAAGGCGTGATCCCACCTTTCATTTTCATTGTCTTCTTTATGGGGATAAAATGCTTAGCATTTCTCCATTACCCCCTTTTTAATAAAGATAACATTGTTGGTGACACCTACTCCAAATTACACACCCCACTGTTAGTCCCACTGGCACTAAATAAGAATAGCTGACTGGTGACTGCAGATCTCAAAATAAACTTAGTCTTGTTAGTTACTTTTATTATTATCATGTACTAGCATTACTTGCTGAGGCCATAATCAGGAGATAACATTTGGCATTGAGCGAGAAAATACCCACACATCTCTCTGAACACTTTAAAATGTATTGCCAACAGGAATAACAACAAAGGCATTCAAGAAGAAAAAAATGTCTTTCTCTTTAGGAAACCTTCCACAGATAGATAAGATATTAATTAGCCAGTTACTGAAGGTAAACTAATTAATGCCTCAGTATTAAAGTATTATACTGATTCTCAAGTGTATTCAGTTTATAGGTCACACCTTAAAGTATTACAAAAAAATTAAACCAATAATATTGATACTTAAATGAGAATCATGTGGATCTGTTTATCTATGTCCTTTTTTAAACCAATTTATTAATATCAATACAGAGTGTAAAGGTATTAGCAAAGTTCTGGAATGAATGTCTACATTCAAGAAATATTTCAACATATATCCTTAATTCTTAGAGAAGCTACTTGAATAGAGTACTTAAACCTTAAAAGATTGCCTTCAAAAACTGTACTTTGTTCAAACAATTATAATAAACATAAAGGGGACCCCCACCACCACCATGAAACAGGAATTATCTTCTGGGGGGCAGGCCCCTAGTAGTACAGGCTTCCCCCACTAGGTGAGTGTTCTAGGAACCCAGCTGCATCAGTGCACCAGCTGGCGTTGCTGTGAGAGGCTGCATGTGGCTTCAATGATTTTCCCCCCACTTATTTGTAGTTTTCAATTACATTTGACATACAATATTATATTGGTTTCAGGTGTACAGCATAGTGATGAGACATTTATATAACTTACATAATCCTTATTCTGATACATCTGGTTCCCATCTGACACCATGTATAGTTATTACAATGTTATTGACTATATACCCTTATGCTGCATCTCTGTGACTATTTTGTGACTATGAATTTGTCCTTAATTTCTTTCCCTTTTCACTCATCTCTCCCACCCTCCCCCTATCACACCATCTAGCATCCACCTGACACCACCCATGTTTACTGCAACATTATTGACTGTATTCCCACGTTATACCCTATATCCCCATAACTATTACCTTGCAACCACCAGACTGAACTTCCGAATCTCTTCCCTTATTTCACCCCTCCCCCAACCTTCCTCCCATCTGGCAACAAACCAGATTTTTTTACATCTATGAATCTATTCTTGACCCATTTGTTTATAGTTTCTCTTTGAATTTCACCTATAAGCAAAGTCAGCTTTATCTGTCTTCCTGCGTTTGGCACTCCACTCAGTGCAATACCCTTCATGTATTTTTATTGGAGCTTTTAATCCATTTAAATTGAAGGTAATTGTTGGTGTGTACTATTGCCATTTTATTGTTCATAATTTTGCTCTTCTACCTCCCCCCATCTTAAAGCAGTTCCTCTAACATTCCTTGTAATACTGGTTCAGTGGTGATGAACTCCTTTAGCTTTTTCTTGTCTGAGATGTTTTTTATTTGTACTTTGATTTTGAATAATACCCTTGCTGGATATCATAATCTTGGTTGTAGGTCCTTGCTTTTCATCACATTGAATATTTTCTTCCACTCCCTTCTGGACTGCAAAGTTTTGTTGAGAAATCACCTGACAGTCTTATGGGAGCTCCTTATAAGTAACTAATTGCTTTTTTCTTGCTGCTTTTAGTATTCCCTCTTTATCTTTAACTTTTGCCATTTTGATTATAATGTGTTGGTGTGAACCTATTTGGGTTTATCTTGTTTGGGACTATCTGTGCTTCCTGTGCTTGTATATCTGTTTTCTTCAGAAGTTTAGGGAAGTTTTCAATCATTATTTCTTCAAATATGTTCTCAATTCCTTGCTTTCTCTCTTCTCCTTCTGGTACTCCTATGATGGGAATGTTGTGGCACTTGATGTTGTCCCACAGGCCCCTTAAACTATCCTCAGTTTTGGGATTCTTTTTCTTTTCACTGTTCTGACTGGCCATTTTCTGCTACGTTGTCTTCCAGTTCCCTGATTCAATTCTCTGCTCCATCTAGTGTGCTTGTGATTCCTTCTATTGCATTCTGACTTTCAGTTACAGTGTTCTTCATTTCTGACTGGTCCTTATTTATGGGTTCTATATCCTTGTTTATACTTTCTCTCTCTCTGTTGAAGTTTTCACTAAGTTCCATGAGCATCCTTAAAATCATGGTTTTGAGCTCTGTATCTGATAGGTTGCTTGCTTCCATCTTATTTAGTTCTTCTTCTGGAATTTTCTGCTATTCTTTTATTTGAGATGTATGTTTTGTTCCCTCATTTTGGATACCTGTCTGTGTTTGTTTCTATGTATTAGATAGATCTGCTAGATCTCCCTGTATTGCTGGATAGCCTTATGTAGTAGGTGCCCTGTGGGACCCTGGCACTGTCTCCTTGGTCACTTGTGCTAGGTGTTCCTGTAGACTCTGGTTTGATGCCAGTTCTGTGCCTACTCAGCAAAAGTCTCAGAGCACAGCAATGCCAGTTGCCACCAGCCTGGGGCCTGTGGACTTAAGCAGTTTTCCAAGAAAGATTGCAAGGCAGGTGGAGCTGGCTGCTCAGCAGAGAAAGTGCCTCTGGCACTTTAGTGGAGTTGGTGAGATGGGGTTCCTATGAGTCAGCAGGGTGGAGCAAATCAAGTTCAACAGACCAATCAGGTTTAGGTTTGGCCATATGGGTGCAGATGCAACACAGAAAAGATAGCGCCCACCAACTGGCTGCGTGGTAGGAGGGCATATCCAGGAAAAATTATGACTGCCCTCCATCCCACACTCCAAAGCCACACACCTCAGTCTGCTTCCCATATGCCTCCAATGCCCCGAGCCACTGTCCCTGTGCCATATCCAAGGGTGAGTACCCATGAGTGACTGAGTCTGCATGGGCACTTTAAGAGAATATCTGGGTTTTCCAGAGCCTTCCAGCCCAATTGGATGGTCAGAGTCCCCACTGTTTTTCATGGTCAGATGTTGTGGGGCTCCTCTTCCCAGTATCAGTGCTCTGGGCTAAGGAGCCTTATATGGGGCTGGGGTCCCTTGCTCCTATAGGGGCAAACTCTGTGGCTGAGATATCCCTCCTGATTCTCTGCCACCACTGGATGTTTGACTCCTTTTGTGTCTGTGCCCCTCCTACCAGTCTCAAGTAGCCTCTTATTTTTTGTATCCTTAGCAATAAAGCTTGTATTCAGCTAGACTTCAAATGATTTTTCTCCCTTGGTTGAGTGATAATTTAGTTGTAATTTTAATGTATTCATCAAACAAAGCAGGCACAGTGTTTACCTACTTCACCATCCTATATCGCTCCTTGGCTTCAGTTAGTTATTTTTTGGAGACTCAACATGTTTGCCCATTTTATGATGAGTGATTTACATGAACATCATGTAGTATGACAATGCACCTGCCCATACTGCACAGAGTATTCAGCAGCTTTTGACCAAAAATGGCATGACTCCCATGCCCTATCCTCTCTATTCACCCAATCTCACCCCAAGTGACTTTATTTGTTTCCCAGATGAAAAAAGTTTTCAAAAGGAAACATCTTGCCAATTTGGAAGAGATGAAAAAAAAAATGGCAGAAACACTAAAAAGCAACAAAATTGACAAGTTATAAAACTGTTTTGAGCAGTGGAAAAAGCATCTTCATAAGTGTGTTGCCTCAAATGGGGAGTACTTTGAAGGTGACTGAAGGTTAAACATGTAAGAATAAAGTAAACAATTTTTTTAAATAAATTCTCCCACATCATACAATGGAATAAAGTTATTCATAAATTGAATAATTATTATTCATAATAAGAAGTACATCTTATTATTCATTAATATCTTTGCCCTTATGGACCTAGAGTAGTGACTGACTTAGATAAGATATTTAATATAGATTAGAGTGAATTGAATATGTACTGATATACTGAGCTGTAGTCTTTCCAACATACCCAGAAGATCAGAAACAAATATAAAAGAGTCCCCACTACTTGTACACACACACACACACACACACACACACACACACCTGACCCCTCTCTTGATTTCTAGTCCATCACTTGCTTTCTATGGCCAGATAAGAGCTTCCCCAGCCACTGTGTAGCCTGGCTCTAACCAGTGACATGGAGATAGAGTAATTTCCTGCACTCTGAAAGTAGGTATTCCTTTGCTGTTGTTTCCACCCCTTTTCTCAGGCCCTATAATCACCCCAGGATTAAACTCACAAGTCTCTTTTCACCTTCTTTTCTGGTAATTTTAACATTCTTTCTCATCACCTTTGATGTTCTGTCATTTCACTATGACAGTCCTTGGCGAAGTTTTCTTTAATCCCACTCCTCAATCAATGATTTTTTTTTCAGTTCGATGGGTGAAATATTTCTTCTAGAAAATATTAACAACATTTGGTTAAACAACAGAAATTTATTGTCTCACAACTCTGGAAACTAGAAGTAAGAAAGCAAGCTGTCAGCAGGGTCAGTTCCTTCTGAGGTCTGTAAGGGCAAATCTGGCCCATGTCTCTCCTAGCTTCTGGTGGTTTGTAGGCTATCTTTGACATTCCTTGGCTCCTCCTGCATCACCTTGATCTCTGCTTTCATTTCCATATGGCATTCTCCTGGTGTGTGTATCTCTGTCCAAATTTCCCCTTCTTTTAAATAATGTTGGATTAGTGGCCCACCCTAATCCATTATGAACTCATGTTAACTAATTACATCTCCAATGAACTTAGTTCCAGATAAGATATCATTCTGAGATACTGGAGGTTAGGGCTTCAACATATGAATTTGGAAGAGGTGGGGAGAACACAATTCAACCCAAATTCAACCTCAAATCAAAACCAACAGTGTCTTCTGTACCATCCTTAGACATGTCTCCAGTGTCCAACCTCTCGAGTCTTCGTAACACAAAACCTAGATCACATGCCTACACCATCAGTACAATGAAGGCTGAAAATGAAGTACCCGGAGTTTACCTTGGGAAGGTGAGACTTATGGTGTGGAAATCACAGCAGAATGTAGGGAAGGTGTTCAAAAAATGTAAGGATCTGCAATTCAGATATATTCTAAAGCTAGGAGGGAGGGTGGAGTCAAATATATGGTGATAGAAAATCAACTCTGGGTCGTGAGCAAACAATGCATCACATAGATGATGTATTGTAGAATTGCACACTTGAAACCTATATAGTTTTACTATCCAATGTCACCCCAATAAATTTAATAATAAAAAATAAAAAACTAATGATTCTGACTGCCCCTTCTTGATCGTGCGTTAAGTATTTAAATGTCTTGATCTCCAATTTTTCAATTTTTAAAATTATTTTTGTGTGTGCGGGAGCTAAGTGTGAAGGACTTAGCATTGCATATGGTATATAAATAGGTGTTGCATAAATTTTAGGTCCTTCTATTTCCTTCCAATTCTCTGAACCCTCAAAACTCTTCATTTCTTGTATGGTCTCCATCAGATTCTGTCCTGTGTTCATGGTTGCTTGTCATATTTATATTGTTTTATTGTCAAGTTTTATGAGCCAGGAACATCTTTGTAGACCAGTGCTTCTCAAGTCATTTGTGATAAAGGGCCATTTATGTATATCTGATCTTTAAAAGACCAAGGTTTTAAAAATAAACTATAAAAATAAATCACTAGAAAATTAAATTAAATAAAAAACAAAAACATAAAATGCAAGTGTCAGTTTTATTATCATATTCAAAAAATATAAAATTTTATATTTTTAAAGCACAGTATTATTACAATTTATATTCTTATGTGTGTGTATCTCTATGTGTGTGTGTTTGTCTGTATGTCTGTAAATTATGTAACAGAAGAGCATCAGTTCAAGAATATGATCTGCTCTTTGTGTTTCGTTAAGTCAAGATGAAGATTAATAAAGATAAATTTCAAAACTGCAATAAATTTTAATGAAAAGAAATCAGCATTGAAGTCAGAAAAGCCTCCATTTGAATACTAGGTTTTTGTCCATTATTTACTTCCTTTCTTTAATCAAAATTTTTTCATTTTTAAAATGGAGTTAGTGTCCTGATTCTGTGGGAATGATGTAAGGTTACAATATTCAATATTATGCACCAGTATGATGACTCTTACATAGTAGTACCTAATAAACTTAATTCTTGTAAAAGGAGTGATATGAGTTTAGATTAGGTTTTTAATTTTTAATGAGAATGTTGGGAGAATGGAAATGTATACAATAAAATTAATTACTATAAAGTATATGAAATAGTTTAAGTGTGAAAAAATTAATTTGGCAGACAAATATAGTCATTTTTTGAGTATTTATAAGTTTAAAATGTCTGCTGCTATGTATCACAATGCTGTTGATACTCATCACATTTATTCTCCATGGTAGAACAGAATACTCTGCCTAATATGAATCTGTCATGTGTCCACAGTGACTGTTACAATACCTTGCTCATAGAAGATGCTCCATAAAAGTTTCTGGGAGAAATTGTGAATTCTTTGCTGTCAGGGACCACATTTCATTCTCCCTATTCTGTGGTCTTCTGATCAGTTCATATTACAGTGTGCTGCTCTGCACATAGTTTTCAAATATCCAGAGATCTTGACCCCCTAGTCCTGCTGGGCAGCCACACAGGGTCCAGCAACCTCTTTCTGTTTATGCCAGTATTATCGTGTTCTCACAGAAAATAATTTGGGAAACACAGGTCCATCTGATTTCCTTCTCAACTAGAATCACTGATACACACATTTTTGTCCTGTAGGGAACAATCCTTTGAAATGGGGCCTGAATTTTATTCACTATGATGTTACCTCCATTCCTTCCTCCTAGGCAAGTCCCATGCACTTTTAGGTGAGTTTGGGTAACGTTCTCACCAATTATTTTTATTATAAACTTGACCCTGGTCTCTAACTAAATGTGTTTTCTTCCATTACATTTTTAGATTATGCCATGCTACAACTTTGTGCCTTCTAGCATGGATACTAAAATGATTTTACATTAGTTTGTTGTTAAATTTTTTTTATTCAATTTGCGTTCTATCCTCAAAGAGAAAGATTGGTGTTTGTGTGACTTTAACATCTTCTCAATCTCATATTTTACATTTTTAACAATAAGAATATGAGACTTCAAGTGTTTGAGTAGGCAATAGCTTATAACTAGAATTCAATAACTTTTAAATTTTTCTTATATTTATTTTATGGTTTCTTTTAAAGCAAAAGATAAGATTTTTTATTTAAATCATAGTAGCATAAAGCTTTTCAATGTATAATTATTTAAGGAACAAAATTAATTAAAAATTTTAAGTTCATGGATAAGGTAAACTTAAATCCATGGATATAGTAGATACATGAAAATCATAAGTAAGTAACTGAAATTTGCAAAACACCAGTATAGGAGAAAAAGTTCTAGGTTTTGAATCTGAAGAGCAATGACTGGGCAACAGCCTTGACCATGACTTGAGCGAAGTGCTTAACTTTCCTTAGTCACGTATTCTCCCTTCTCTGCAGATTAGAGACAATAACAACTACCTGAAAGAGCATTTCCTGGATATTAAATGAAATAACATCAGTGTGAGCATTCCATAAACAAAAAGAATTATATCGGGGGGCAACCCTCCAAAAAACCCAGAATTTATTTGTAAAAGATTGTGTATTGATTCTTACATGTTTAAACTTCGGTCACCTTCAAAGTGTCCTCTGTTTGATGTAACACATCTATTGAGATGCATTTATCACTGTTCAAAGCAGTTCTCGAACTCGCCAATTTTGACGACTTTCCACGCTTCTGCCATTTTTTGTTTCATCTCTTCCCCATCAGCAAAACATTTTCCTTTGAAGACATTTTTCATCCAGGGAAAGAAAAAGAAATGTTGCTGGGGGTGAGAGCGGGTGAATAAGAAGAGTGAGGCATGGGGGATCATGCTGTTTTCAATCAAAAACTGCTGAACACTCAGCACGGTGTGGGCCGGTCATGGTCATGGTGGAAGAACCAGACATCTGCCACAACTCGGGATGTTTCTTCCACAAATCGTGATATAACCTCCTCAACACTTCCAGATAAAACAGGATTGACCCTTTGACCCATAGGAACAAAATCCGAGGGCACAATCTCTCTTACATTAAAGAAAGACAATTCCAGTTTCTTTTAGGCTCCCCATCATAAACATGCTGGCTTATTATTTATACGGATACATCATAACTGACTTCTCAAATTGTAATTTATATCACAGTGTTCTAAGAGAATCATACAAATTATAAGATGCATAATATGGTAAGAAATATTAAGACTTGGGGCATAACATCAAAAATAATGATTTTAAAGATACCAAGTCCTATAAATATTGCTAATATTGATATCAGGTTTGTTTTTTAAGTTCTAGTATATGCCAAAGTAATTCCAGAGCCAGCTAAATGCTACTAATGTAGATGATTTGGAATGAGCTACATAAATGAGCAGGGCCACAAGAAAAGACAGTCAAGTAACTCCTTGGGCAGAGGATAAAAGAAAACCAAGTGGGGTGGCGGCAAGCAGGTGATACTCTGAGGAGAGGTGACTAGGAAACAGTGTTCTTGGGGAGTCTGACTAACTTTGAGCTCCAACAAAGTAACCATGGAATCATAATAACTATGTCAGGAAGCAGGAAAGGACCTGGAGACTCTGTGGGACTTTCACACTGGTTTAAAGCGAGGCTATGTGCTCTCAAGCAGCATGCCAAAATACACAGTCAATAATAGACCAAGGTTTGAGAGATTTAGTGAACACTTGTCTCCTAGTCATCACAGTTCACATACCTCAAATAGTGAGCAGGAAAAGAGGGAAGACGTGGACTTCCTGGGAGCCTCCAGAAGAAACACCCAGCTGGGCTCCCACAGGCTTGTTTACACAATGGATGCCTGATGGATTTGTTGAGGCGGGACACCTGAAAGTATAATAATACACCGGGGTGCCAAAAATATATATACACATTTTAGAAATGTTATCTATCTATTACTTTTTGTAGTTGAATTGAATTGCAGTAGCAATGTGTAGTATGACGTTCACTCAAAAAATGGCGTTAATCAAATGAAGGCTAGTGTCACCGTGCAACAGGCAGGACAGTCAAAGACAATGGCAGAAACACGGTTGTAGTTCAAGAAGCACGAGTTCATTTTGAAGTGGTATCTGACATTTGAGAATGTTGTTTGAGTTTCCCCCACGTTCTCCTGACTTAACCTCCCTTAACTTCTACTTATAGGGGACATTAAAGGATGTGGTATACCATAGAAAAGTGGCTACACTGGCAGTACTTCAGGAAGAAATTGAAACAGCATGGGCAGTGATGCAAGTGGATGCTTTGGTCAACGTTGCTCAAGCAGTAGTTCGCCATAATCAGAAGTGTCTGGACACTGATGGTCACCACTTAGAGCACCTCCTGTAATTGGAGAAGCCAAATGTGACTTGCATTCATCTTTTGTTGTTGGTATATATTGAGTATTACAATTTTAATAAAGGTTTTTTCCTTTCTATACATTTTTTGGGACCCTCTGGATACTTGAATCTCACAACAACCACTCTCTATTAAATGGTTTATAGAACCAGTCAGATGAGGCCCTAAAGGAATAAAAATCAGTATTGACAACAGTCCCTGACCTTCCTAAAGCCTGTGTGAAAGATTTAGAACTTATAGATCAAAATCTTATGTATTCTAATACCTTATACTAGTAGTCTTATTTTTAAAGCTTGAATGATCTCAGCCAAGATTATTATCGTACTATGAATAAAGCCAAGAGCATCAGTGAGATATTTCTCATTCCATCAAGTTTATTGGCCAAGCAAGTAGTTCTCAGAGTGTATATGGCCCAGGGACCTCTGGAAGTCCCCGTTAAGGGTATCTATAATGTCAAATTATCTTAACAATAATTCTAAAATGCTATATTTCTTTCATTTCCATGAGTTAACAGTGTTGTTTTGCAGAGTCAACATTAAGTGTGATGACAGATTGAATTTGGAAGCAGACATGAGAATCCATCTGTCTTCTATAAAGCCATTAAAGAGATTTACAAAAATGCTGAGCAATGCCACTCTCCTCACTAAACATTTTTGTTTTAGAAAATATAGTTATTTTTTATTAAAAATGCTATTTTTATTAATGTTGATTTGCATTAACAGGTAATGGGTTTATTATTGGTATTTTCAAATGAAAAATTTCTGAATTTAAATTTTTAATATGGAACCCAGAAGTAGTCATGTAACATACAAAACAATAGATGTGTAACATATATAACACACATTTTGGGGTCCTCAACACTTTTTAAGAGCATAATGAGGATCTGAGGCCAAAAAGTTTGAGATCCACTAGACTAAGTTATTAAGCTGCCAGTTCCTGGAGGGATAATTTTATCTGTAGTTTAAATTTTCTGGTATTGGCTTGAAAAACGGTTATAACTTTAATAGCAGATTCGAATAGGTAGCAGCTGAACTAACATTTGTGAATTTGTGTGAAACTGCAGAACACACAGAGAGGAACCTGTTTTCTGATTTGCTCTGCCCATGCTGAGCTCCAGAACCTTCACTACAACTGTCTTTTGGAATTTATCTGTTAGCTATAAAAATGTAGCAACACTTGAGAAGATTTTTAAATCTGTGATTTTAAAATAACCAGTTTTTATTAGAAATGGCTGAATCTGTAGTACGGTATGAAAACTGCAGACAGGTTTTTATACAATTATGTTAGGCCAAATTATATATATCATGAATATAAAGATTATGTAATAGAATTCTGACAGTGATTTAAATCCTTACTCACTAGGAACTAGTGAACACTTAGAAAAGAGTATCATGCAAAGGTGGAGTTCAGACCCTAGAGTCAGGCAGTGTGGGTTTGAATACCATGTCCTGTACTTTTAACAATATGAATTTCAGAATTGTAATTAATTTTAATTTTAATTATTTCTATAAGGCTCAGTTGCCTCATCTATAGAATGAGAAATAATAGTTTCACTTCACAGAGTAATTTGAAAATTAAATGAGACAGTATGCAATGTACTTGGTGTAGCACATTATTTCATTTAACCCTCACAGCAACTTTAAGATGTATATTCTGCTATCATTTTCATTTTACAGACAGGAAAACCAATATTTAGAAAAATCAACTAGTTTTCCGAAAATCATGCTGTCATAAGTGGCAAGGTAGGGAATTGCTTTTGACCATCACTCTATAAACGGCTGTATCATTATGTTTTCTTAGCAGCAAAGATTAGAAAATGGTCAGCTTCTCTCTTTTCCGGGCTTTAGCCCAACACTTAGCTTTATGGGAAATATATACAATCTCAGGTTTCTCGTAAAGCAGGGCAAGAAAATGGCAATGGAGTCAGTATGGGGGAGGAAGGGAAAAGGTATTTTACAATATCCCAAGATATGGGAGCTGGCAACTCTTCTTTTATAGACTTTTTTTTTTGTATCCACACAGCATACATATATTCTACAAGTTTCCTGTAAGATGGTGCATTTGTGACAGATAGACGTAAATGTTGGTTTATATACTGAACGATAAATGATAAGTGATCTTAAAAAGGAAAAAGATGATTTTCTCATAAAAATCTCTCACTGAAACATTAGATGAGAGGGCTTGAAGCAGTGCAGGTTCCCCTTGCTGTAACACCAGGTCAATAAGCTGAGAATGTCCTAGATCTAGAATATTCTATGCCTTGATATTGTAATGGAGATGCAGAGTAGCTGTGACTATATTCCAGATGTTGTTATTTAAGAAGCAATTCTATTTGGAGGAACATTCCATTTATATGCCTAAGTTAGAAAAACAAAACAAAAAAAAAAACAAAACCTTAATGGCTTTTTCAAAGACATTTATTGTAAATTCAGAGTAATTACAAAGGTATTACAAAGATAATAATCTATGTATCTCTTTATATTATGTGGATGTGCATGGCCAGAAACCTTCTTCATTTCTGAACTGGCAATCTAAAATTATAAATAACATTTTATAGTTAATGTCTGTGGTTACCCCCTTTCTCTGAGCTAGTTAGCAGGATGCTTACAGTGTGAATCATCTGATATGAGTGATCATCCCCTTTCCCTTCCTTTCATCCTTCAGTTGTAGTTCTGACTGCTGTGTGAATTAGTGCTGAACCTGACTGGGTCATGCTCCAAGGAAGAGCTGCAGCTCCACAATGAATCGCGGCCATAACCCATGAGTCAGACTCTCCTTTAGTTCAGTAGACCATAATTTTTATTTTATTTTCCACCAGGATAGCAATAAGAAATTACATCTGTCCATGAAAAAGTTGATACTTTTATGTTGCCCTTGTTATTATTGCAGATTGATATTTGGAGTTACCATGTGTCTGTTTCTTATTCAGGTTATTTCTGCTATTTAAATTGCACAGAAGTTATTCATGTATTAGAGGAGGCCCGTTGTAATAAACTCCAACTTTAGTTTTCCATCTTGCATTCCAAGGAAGCATAGTTCAGAACTGTGAAAATAACAGGCTGACGTCCTGCATTTCTGTAACAGCTTTTACCCGAGTAGAAAATGACCCTGTATCTTTCTTTGACTTCATTTTAGAGGTAAGAGAAAGGAGACACCATGGTTTTGCTAAACATCAGATACCAAATTATGACTTCACACTTTCTAGTTCATTCACACGTACTTCCTCTAGAGAAAAAAATTATCAAAATATTGTACTTAGGTGCCAATCAAATATTCTTCAAGATCAAAGCAACAATTAAAAAAATGGCCAAGGTGTAACAGCTAGAGCTCACCCACGGTATCCAGTGCTTTTGACAGAACAAGAAACTAAATGCCTCATCCCATTGGATTCCTTTGAATCAGCACCTCCACTGCCTTCCAAATGCTACAGAAAAATTAGAACTTCAGCTCTGTCTCTCTCTTTCCCAGAAGTTCAGCTTTTCCTGACATTGTCTTACTCTTGATATCCCATGGCCCATGGCTCCTAACTCACCTCACTTTTTAGAATTGACCCTGAACACCATCTTCCCAGGTTTAAGCTTGCTGCCTCTTTGGACATGATTTTTATTTTTGTATTTCCTCCGGCAATGCTCTCCCTGACTTCAAGAGCAAATCTTAGTATAATGTATTTTTTTATTTACAACATTTCATTTACTTCAAAATCGTCTCCATTGCAGCCAAAATTAACTGTACATAATAAAGTATTAAATATACATATACATGCCTATGTACTTTTTAAATTATAAGAAATAAAGTTTATTTTAGCAGATAGTAAATACAATTAAAGTTACATACATTAGTAGCATTAGTCAATATCCTTAATTTGGTGTAAGTGTGACATATTTTCTTGCTTTCCTGTATACTGCTAAATTTCCATAATCTAAACTGCTTTATAAAGCTGATATGCTAAAATTTAGCTGTATTATTTTTGCTTACACTCTGATTCCAAACTTCTTCTGTCTCGGGGTCCCTCTCATCATCAATATCATCCAAGTATGGATCTCTAGCACCCAATACATCTGTTTCATGTTATTCATACTCTGGGAAAAAATCTTCTCTTTCAAGTCACTCTTGATATTACTTCTAAAAAATTATTAAGTAAACTACTAATTGCTTTCAATAAATCTCCCACTTCAATGAAGCCCTAGAAGTTTCTTTGTTATGAACATCCCTGTGGGTTATCCTAGTGGTTTTGGTTTTGAATATGGCTAAATTACTTACAAGGAGAAAATGAAAATAAAAAGGAAGGAAAATAAAGCTCAACATAAACTTGTAAACGTTTTCTGAGCTAAAAACTCTTTGGACTTCCTAGGCAGCCAAAAGAAAAACACAAATCAGGACTTACTTTACAAATTCAGAAGTGTCAGGGTAGCCTCCATCTGATTTTGTTAGTAGAATTCCAGCTCAACCATCACCACTAGTATCTATTGTTAATCCACATTTTGTCAAGAACTGTTTCCTGATATATATGAAAATGTGGAGTCAGCTAGGAAAATTTCCTAACTCCTCTCATTCATATTTCCCATAGAATCGGGAAAGCTCACACCAGTAACTTTGGGCTTTACTCTGAGCCTCAATATTCTGCTGACAGCCATTGTTCTTTTTACTTCCAACAAAGGGATCACTCTTTCTCCGGACCCACAGATAGCACTTGGTAGAGATCATGCTCTCAAACATCATGCTCTATTACTTGTTGACAGAAAAGATTTTAGGAAAGTACAGACATGGATTCAGACCTCAGGCTTGATCCTTACTATGTGCTATGGGGAATGTTTCTTCATCTGTAAAGTTAGTAATGATAATACTTTCAGATATGTTTTGAGATTAAAATAGGAAAAGTGTGTGTGTATGCACTGTCAAAGTGCCTAGCACTTAGTACGTGCTCATATAATCTGTCTCTAAGCAACTAAAGGAGGCACCAAGTTCACTATTGATACGCTATTGGTGTCTTCCCCATCCAGTTTATTAAACCAGTGCATCATGCTTCAGTAAGAACAGAAAAATCTCTTCACTTTGGAGACAAGTGAGTTCGCTCAACCATGATAGAGTCCAGGATTGAAGTGTATTAGTTTCCATCTGAACATTCTTAAGTGGCCAACTTAAATGGAAATGCTTGTTTTTTAATTTAGCAGATATCTTATTTCTCGTACACTTTTATTAAATTAGAGATGCATCATTTTTATCTTTTCTACAGCGAAGATAGAAAGTTTACTAATCCCATAAAAATTACTTCTACACATGTTTTCTGCACTTCCACCTCGTCTTTCATGGGTTTAACTGATCTGAGATCAAAAGCTCAATACAAAATATAATTTTTTCAATGTTATGTAATCCAAAGAAAGTTTTTTTTTTAAACACATGATAAATCTAACTGGATACTGCCTCCTTGGAATCAATCTGACAGTAACCAAAAACAGACTGAGAGAGAACTAGATTGCACAAGGGGGAGAAACACGAGCAAACCTTCATACTTCTCTGTTTCTATCTCTCCTTTTGAAAAGCTGCTAATTAATGAAATAAATGAGTCAGAGACCTAATAATACAGCTCACATTTCCATGTAATGACCTGACTATATCTGACCATCTTTGATTCAATCAGGTTTGTTAAGAAAAAAAGCAGCTACTTATGTAAGATGCCTTATTTTATTCTTCAAGTCATTAAATATAAATAGAACAGTGACAACGAATATTTATGGAATTAAGGTTTCATGTGTCTTTGGGTTAAATAAACAATTCACTTCAAAGGGAGAGTCATGCACCTACCTTTATCATCTTTAATATTTCATACCTAAACTATGCAGTCCATGCTGCAGGCATTTGTTACTTCTGCTGGGAATGTCCCTGTAGCCTTGATATTTTCTCCTTTCTCACAAGCATGACTCTTGCACAAAGCATTACATAGAACAAAATATCACAATTGGGTAAGATTCACCTCTACTCTCTCTATCCTGCTATCTATCCTGTGCAACCTTTCCGGATTCTTATTCATAAAACACAAACTTGGCAGCACTCTACCTTGTAATGACACTTTTAAAAAGCCTTCCAATCTATAGCACTTTAGCACCCAATACTTCACTGCAAAAACCCTTTAGTTCAACCTACTTTGTCTTCTCATTGCTACCCAATTATTCATGAGTATGTACAATGATTTATGCCATGGGCCATTCTCAGAACTGAAGCACCATTATCTTCACTGTACATTCCAATAAATGTATTTGAGGTTTGGGAGAAGCTTTTCAGTGTGGTGTGTTTCCTCAGATATGCTAATTTGAGATGAATACTCCAAAGAACTAAAGATGGAAATCAACAAAATAAGCAGCTTCAAACCTCATCCATATAAAACTTTAAAAGGCAAACAGAAGTTATTAAAAGCAATTTTGTCAGAATTCTAGAAAATAGTCAAAGCTTTACAGCAAACTAGTAAATGCTGAGCCAGGAAAAATGCAACTTTAAAGCAGTAGGAGAGCTTTGTGGCATTTTTCTTTGCTTCACCTGCTCCTCAGTGTGGTGGCAGCCCGTTTTCCTAGAGTAGGGTGATGGTCCTCGATTCTGGAGGGACCAAAGCAGACCGTCCTTGCAAACTATTGTGTAGATTTGGTCTAACCTATCTGAGAGCTTAACTCTCTTTTGTTTAACTCAGATTTCAGTCCTAAAAGCAGCAGCCCTTGCTCGAAAATGCTGCAGGGCAAACTAACAATGTGCAGAAACCTAGTATGAAGATTATAGTACAGATACACAATAAACGATCAAAAGGCCAGGAGAAAAAACTGAGGGAAAGTCATTGGAAAGTTAGGATGTTTAAAAGAACCATTTATATGGAGAATTTTAAAAGTCAGGCACTTTCCCACGGAAAAACACACGCTCAGAAAAGACTCCAGGCTTTTAGTTTGCATTGATTCCTACGCTCACTGAATACCTGCCTAAGTACTTAAGTGACCCAGCAACAGAACCAATCTGCCCAAACTGGAAGAATTGGTTTTTGTCATGTTATTTCTTGTTCTCAGCATTCAAGGAAATCTCTGTCAAAATATTAGAACATAAACTAAAGGAACAGAAGCTTCAATTACCAAAATGTTAAGAATACAGTCTTTGCAAGGAAATTTGAAAACGTCACTGAACCCATGGACTCCTATAGTCTTCAACAATCAAAGAGGGAAAAAAGGCAAACTCTGGGAATGGGGAGAATCTGACTTCTGGAGTGATTACATTATAATATTCAAATGTCCTGTTTTCTACAACAAAAATATAAAACATAAAAGAAACAAGAAAGTATGACCCACTCTAAGGTACAAAATTTATTGACAGAAATTATACTCAGAAGCCCAGATATCAGAATTACTAGATAAAATATTTTATTTTATTTTTTAAATTTATTTTTATTGTTAGACTTATTGGGGTGACATCTGTTAGCAAGGATTACATAGGTTTCAGGCATACAATTCTACAGTGCATTGTCAGCTTGTTCTATAATAAGTTCACCACCCAGTGTGACTTCTCTTTCCATCACCTTATATTTAGCTTCCCCCCTTCTCTCCCACCCCCTCCCCTTTCTCCCCTCCCTAACCCACTTGTCCCCAAATAAACACTAAACTATTGATTGTGTCCATGGGTTATTTGTTTGTTCATTTCTTTTTTTCTTTGCTTTCAGTTTTATATTCCGCATATGAGTAAAGTCATACAGTTCTTTGTTTTTTCTGTCTGGCTTATTTCACTAAGCATGATGATCTCCAGGTCCATCCATTTTGTTGCAAATGGCAATATTTCATCTTTTCTTACAGCGGAGTAATATTCCATTGTGTATATGTACCACAGCTTCTTTATCCAGTCATCTGTCACAGGGCACTTTGGTTGTTTCCATGTTTTGGCCACTGTGAACAGCGCTGCGATGAACACTGGGGTACATGAGTCTTTGCGGACAAAGGTTTTCAAGTTCTTTGGGTAGATCCCCAGAAGGGGGATTGCTGGGTCATGTGGTAGCTCCATTCCCAATTTTCTGAGGAACCTCCACACTGCCTTCCATAGTGGTTGTACCAGTTTGCAGTCCCACCAGCAGTGTACCAGAGTTCCTTTTTCTCCACATGCTCTCCAGCACTTGTTATTCCTTGTCTTGTTGAAAAATACTTTAAATAACTGTCTTTGGAATGCCCAAAGAGCTAAAGAAAAACATGGACAAATAAGGAAGGAAATCAGGAAAGTGACAGAATAACAAAATGAGAATATCATAAAACAGAAATCATATTAAATTAAACCAGACAGAAATTCCAGAGCTGAAAAGTACAATAATTGCAATGAAAAGTCTAGTAGAGAGGTTCAAGAACAGATATGAACAGGCAGAAGAATCAGAAAACTTGAAGTTAAACAACTGTAATTATCAGGTCTTGGGAGCAGAAAGAAAAAAAGAATAAAGGAAAGTAAACAGAGCTTAAGAGACCTGTTGAACACCATCAAGCAGAATGACATACCCATTATGAGAGTTTCAGAAGGAAAAGAAAGAGAAAGAGTGGCAGAAAAAAATACTTGAAGAAATAATGGCTGAAAACTTCACAAATTTGAAGACATGAACTGACAAAGAAGGGATTAAATCTTTGGGTCAAGATTGTCAACACATGTTTTACACAGTTGCAGTCAAATGTTACTTAATGACAGAGATACATTCTGAGAAATGAATTGTTAGGTGACTTCCTTGTTGTACAAAGAATTTTTGGAAACTCTAGATAAGGTATGACAAAATTCCAATTCAGCTTGCTATTCATGTTGGTTTGTTTTGCTGTTTTTTTGTTTTTTTTTTTTTGTACTCCATAGAGCAGGAACTTTGCTTTATTTATTACTGTATCACCAGTTCTTAGGACAATGCCTGTCACAGAATAGATTCTCAACAAATATGTGTTCTATAAATAAATTAATTGTGTAATATTTGAAATTATTTTTGTTAGACATGACAATAAAAAAGAAGCTTTCTAGTTATCCTTTCAGTTTTTTCTAGTTCCAATAATCAGAATCATTCTAAAGAATTTATCTCTGAGATATTGCACAGAAAAGATATTTACTCAAAATAATCCTGTTTTCAAGTTTCTCAAGGAGTATTGCTAAAATGCCCAAAAGGAAATAATTCAAACATCATCCAGTATGATGATATTGGACACCTGAAAATGAATAGTGACCCAAGAGAAAATAGCAGTAAAAAAGGCACAGACCACTGTGTTTCAAGAGCTTCTGACTGTACAGGTATTTTCAAGACTTTGGTCTATAATTGCTTTAATCTTTTGGACCTTAGGAATTTGAAAAATCTCACTGAACACACATGTGCAGTAGATTAAATTAACCAATGAAGATTTTATGTAAATCAACTTTTCAATCTGAACTTTATTTATATATTCCTTTATTTTGTTGCAGTGAGAGGTGAGCTGTAAAACAGAACATAAAAAATTTTTTTCTCCAAAAATTTAAAATCAAATTGAGACATATAAATTTGAAAACTTAATTGTGATAAGGCATATGTAAATAACTATATATATATTTTTACTGATTTATCCTTTTTTGAAATACAAAATTAGGTAAAAGTAATTATATCTAACAAATTATCCATTATGATTTTAAACTTAGAACTTGCACTTATACCGAATTCTGGAAAACTATCTCTTCTACTTTCAATTTTTTTTCAGTTTAATTTTCTAACACCTAACTCTTTGAGTCATGGGCATTTATGATATAACACAATATATGAAAATGCAGATTAATTTATTTTATAATTATTTATCAAATGTTTTACTCTAATCCTGTAGTTTATGTTGTCCTATTATTCATGCTTTTTAATGTATCTATTCTATTTACTCAACCTGATTATAAGTCCCTAAAGAGTAATAATTGCTTTGTCTCATGGAGTAACTAGACATGATTACAGAATTCATGACATTGAATGAGTCATAATCATTAAGCTGGGGGAAAAGCTAGACATAGGACCTCAGAAGAACAGAGAATTAAAGAATAAGATAGCACAAAACATGCAGTGGTTAGCATGGGGGAGTTTACAAAATTTGAGAGGAAATGTCTTGGTACGTGGGCAGAGTAAAGGCGAAGAAAAATGTGAAGCAAAATTCAGAGTCCCCAAAGGGCAGGAAAGCAGTTGATATATATATATATCAGCAGGAGATAAGGAGCCAGGTATAGTTCAGAGTCCTAAGTGGTAAATATTGTTTTTCATAGCTTATGGTAATAAGGAGTCATGGGGAAAGAAAGAAGTAAATTACTGATCACACAGTTTCTGAGGAAGTTACCAAGACCTAGCCTGGATGGAGCTTCAGGTCAAAATCTCAGTAATAGAATTACAGCAGAACAAACTTAATTAGCAATAAGAGTATCTCAATTTGAAGCCCCAGAATAATGAAATCAAGTTCCTTAAAGCTTTTCTATCTAATTTTCAGGGTCATCCCTAAAGATTAATATAGGAGTAAGAGTACACATTTAAGGTTCTTGCTATGTGGACAGGAGGTATATAGCACTAAGCAACCAGTTGAGTCCTGTTAGAAACTTTTGCTCCTTTAAATCCTCTACAGTATTTTATACAGATCACCAAATTTAGTAGCTGCTCAATAAATGAATGTAAATAGAATAATAAAAGTGATCTGGACCTATGAGTCTGTCTCCACTTTGATAATTTCTAATTAGAAAGCTCTGCAACTTCTTAACATTACTTAGACACCCTTTATGAGGAAACAGAATGGAAGAACCAGCTTTTTATTAGTGAAAGCACTTAACCTTGCTCTAAAATAACATAAAAAGAAGACATTTAGTTTTTATGCTGTGTTCAGATCTGAAAACCTACTAAAAAGGGATTCTTCTGATTTTCATTAACAAATAATATTTATCTGGAAAAAAATAAACTTCAGCTAAATGCAAAACCAAGAATAACCTCTGTGTAATATAATTTCTCTATAAAACTTATGGAATTTTGAGACTGGGATTTTAGCCTGGCTAAATACATGAAAAAGTTTAAAATAATGGAAATAAAGAAAACAGACAAGATGTGAAAAGCATTGTAAAAACATATGAGACACAAACTTTCCCATCAAGGTACTTAAAATCTTAATAAGGAAATACATTCGCGAATTTGTCATCACATGCTTACGTTGGCAGCACTGTACAAACAACTCAGTAAATTGTCACAACTTCTATATCTGTGTCTTACAGCTGTGTTCATGTGGACATGTGGCTGTGTCTTGCTAAGTGGTGTTCATTATTGTTGTTGTGTGTTTTTTAATTAGACCAAAAAACAAACATTTAATTTCTTGTTCAACTTGGCAAAAGTGGAAGTGAGATTAGGGACGTCTTAGTCCAAGTTTATGGGGATAAAGCCGTGAAGAAAACAGCAGTATACAAATGGATTAAACGTTTTTCTAAGGGGAGAGAAATTGTCATTGATGTAGAGAGATCAGGGTGGCCAATAACGAGCAGAACTGATGGAAGCATGGCAAAAATTTGTAGAATTGTGAGTTAAAATCATTGACTGACTGTGAGAAGCACAGCTGACCAAGTAAACATTGATAGAGAAAGTTGGGAAAATTTTAGCTGAAAATCTTGGCATGGGAAAGGTGTGTGAACAAATGGTCCCAAAGGAGCTCACTAATGAACAGAAGCAAAGGAAAGTCGAAGTTTCCCAATACCTTTTGGAGAGGCAAGATGATGTTTTGGGCCATGTTATAATATCACTGTTGATGAAACATGGGTGTATCAATATGACTCTGAAACAAAGTGTCAAAGTGCACAATGGAAGTCAGCCAATTCTCTATGACCGAAACAGGACTCAGTCCAAATCAAGAGTTGAAACAATGTTGCTAAACTTTTTTTATGTCAGAGGGATTGTTCATTATGAATTTATACAATTGGACAAACAGTCAACCAAGTTTGCTATTTAGAAGTGCTGAAAAGACTGTGTAAAAGTTAGACTAAAACGACCTGAACTTTTCATCAGCAACTCATGACTCTTGCGTCATGACAATGTACCAGCTCACACGGCACTGTCTGTGAGGGAATTTTTAGCCAGTACACATATAACTGTAGTGGAACACCCTCCCTACTCACCTGATCTGGTCCCCAGTGACTTTTTTCTTTACCTGAAGATAAAAGAAATATTGAAAGGAAGCCCTTTTTAATAACATTCAGGACATCAAAGGTAATATGACAATAGTTCTGATGGCCACTCCAGAAAGAGTTCCAAAATTGCTTTGAAGGATGGACTAGGCACTGGGGTCAGTGCATAGCTTCCCAACAGGAGTACTTTGAAGGTGACCGTAGTGATATTCAGCAATGAGGTATATAGCACTTTTTCTAGGATGAGTTCACAAACAATTGTCAGACCTTGTAAGACATTACAAACACATGTATCCCCGAGATAAAATATAAACTGCATATCTTAGACAATCTCATCATTTCATCTATTTCTGACCATGCTACTATGGCTATCTGGGTTCTTCCCAAAGTTTATTTACATATAGAAGAACTTGATAAGAAGTGAAAATGATGGATCACTTTAAGATTGCCAGGCACAAGACTTCTATATAAATATAGTAGATTAAACACATTCATTTCTTTGAGTTCCCTTCCGAAAATTTCACTAAAATAATATAACATGATTTAAAGGTATAAACACACAAATCAGGGAAAATGGAAGATAAACTTACAGTAACAAAAGTATGAAAGCTGAAAACAGATCTGACAAAAAATAAATAAAAGCTGAATCCAAAGATAACAGTGACAAGTGCTACAAAATAACCTGACTTACAATTCAAAATGTCCCCCAAATCTCAGGAAATGTTGGCACAACAAAGAAGAGAAAATGGCTAAAATGAGAGGATTTTGAAATATCAGCTTAGAGAAGTTAGACGCTCTCTCTTTCTCCCCTTTGAGCAGCCACGTGACTGTACCTCCTTCACTCTCACAGAAGCTCAGAGGAATTTCTGTTTTCTGTTTTCTTCCTTTTTCTTTTTTTCTCCCTTAATAAAGGGTTTAAAATGGGGCTCTTTGAATCATAGCTGACTATCATAACAAAAACAGAGGAAATGAGCACATAGGTATAGATGGCTGCTGAACTTCTCTGGTCTCTTGACTCCATTTGGCTGCAAAATGTTGAAACAAGGCCTTTACCTTCCACGCATAAACTGGAAACTGCTTAAGACAGGGATTTAACCAAGACAATAGGAATCTCCCCTGTACTCCACCACCAGGCTAAGAAGCACCAAAAAACAATCAACAGCACCCTACCACCAGGGGAGGTACGAGAGCATGAAAAGAAACAAGGGAAAGCCTAAAATTTAGGGCAAATAAAGAAAATTGAAAAAAAGTTTCTGAAAAATGCACCTCCCTGCCATGATTAAAAACAAAGTAACTATAAAGAAATTCAAAGCTGTTGGTGCACTAAAGGTAGCTATAGCAATAAAAATTAATTAATTAATTAATTAATTAATTAAAATCCTGACTATATGGACTCAATATTCTACACCAATGGCCCAACAGAAGAAAGAGTGTAGCCATTGTCAGTCATGAATACTATAATAGTAACCTCAGTCTCTCTGCTTCTCTATAAACTATGTCCGACAGTCCATAAGACATTATGAGACACATAAAAGGCAAGGACAAAACAACTCATTGTCAAAAGATAAATCAATCAATAGAACAAGACTCAGAGATAACCTACATAATGTATCCATTAGAGAAGGAATTTAAAGTAACTGTAATTACTATGTTATCTAATGGGAGAGGTAGCCAACATGCAGGAAGCAATGCAGAATTTCAGCATAAATAAGTGGGAAATATAAGGATAAAAAATAATCAAATAGAAATGTTTGCGGGGGGGGACGAGGAACCAGAGTTAGATTAAGAATGCCTTCAGCTGATTTATCATAATAGAGAATAATCACTAGCTATCACTCAACCTAAAATGCACACAGAGAGAGAGAGAGAGAGAGAGAGAGAGAGAGAGAGAACAGAACAGAGCATCTGAGAGTTCTGGGACACTATCAAAGAGTCTAATATACATGTAAGAAAAATTTCAAAAGGAGACAGAGGAGAGAAGGGAAGGGAAGGGAAAGGAAGGGAAGGGGCTGAGAGAGGAGAGGAGAAAAGAGAAGAGAAGGAAAGGGAAGAAAAGAGGGAGGGGAGTGGTAGATGAGGGGAGAGGAGAGGAGAAAAGAGAAGAGAAGAGGATAGAAAAGGAGGGAAAAGGAGGGGAGGGGAGAGGGAAGAGCATAGTGTTGAATAAATATTTGACGAGATAGTGGCTGAAAACTCTTCAAAGAGATTAAAGATATCAAACCACAAGTCCTGGAAGCTCAGAAAAGCCCCCAAAGAATTAAAAGTTAATAATAAAACAAAATTAACACTCCTAGACACATGATACTCAAAACACTGACTACAAAAGCTAAAGAGAAAAATCTTGACATTCAGCGAAAAGGCCACATTGCATAGAAAAAACAAAGATTGAAAGTACATCAGAGATTTGCTGAAAATTTTGCTTGACAAAAGAATATAGATTGATATTTTTTAAATGCTAAAGAAAGAACTGTCAACACTATATGTCACAAAACTATCATTCAAAAATGATGGGAAATATACAATTTTTTCAACAAGCAAGAATTAAGAGAATTCATTAATGGTAGATTTAAACTATAAGAAATGTTAAAGGAAATTTTTCAGAAAAGAATTATAACAACAGACAGAAAGTTGCATCTAAACAAAGAAATATGAATCCTTGGAAATGGTTAAAATAAAGGTAAATATTAAAGACATTTATTTTAACCTTTCTAAAATATCATTGACTATCTAAAGTAAAAACAAGCAATGTTTTATGGACTTTGAACACATATAAAATTAAATATGTATGACAACAGCATACATATTTAAGGTGGAGAGGAGATATTGTGAAAACACTATCATAAGTTCTTACACTAACTGCAAAATGGAATACTATGGCTTATAGGTAGACTGTGATTAACTAAAGATATATATTATAAACACAAAAGTAATCTTTAAAATAAATTAAAATGAGAAAGAAAAAATAAATCAATAGTAGAGAAAAAATCTAATCTTTAAAAGCACTCAGTTCAAATGTAAGCTATAACATAAGAAAAAATGGGAAAACTAACAATATGGTAGATATTAATGACACTGTAACAATACTCAGTATATATGTATAGTCTAAATACAGAAATTAAAACCAGACCTTGTCTGATTGTATAAAAAAATAAACATGCTATTTATTAGAAACCCATAGTTAAATATAAATACTTTGATAGATTAAAAGTAAAAAATGTGTTAAAAGATACAACATGCACACACTAATCTAGAGAAAGCTAGAGTAACTATACTAATATCAATGAACATTTCAGAACAAAGACTATTACTAGGGATAAAGAAGACTATAATGATAAAGGATTCAATTCACCTAAAAGACATAATAATCTTATATTTATTCACCTAACCATAGAGCTCAAAGACTAACTGAAAGAAGAAGTAAACAAATCTGCATTTAACAGTACTGCTCCCTGAATGGCTTATGAAATAGGAAGATGGGAAAAAATCAGAAAGGATATTGAACATCTGAATAACACTAAAAATGAACTTGACCTCTTTGTCATTTATATAACTTTCCACCCAAAAGCTACAGAACATACATTCTTTTCAAGTACACCTAGAACATTCACTATCATAGACCGTATTTGAGGAAATAAACAAAACATCAACAAATTTAGAAAACTTTAAATCATACAAAATCTATTTTCTGATTATAATGAAATTACACTAGAAATCAATAACAGATATCTGAAAAACTCCAAAATACTTGGAAATAGGATAACATTCGTATAAATAAACCACATGTCAAGGAAGATAAAGAACACAAGGGTGGGCTGATAAACTGCCTCCATTGTAATTGGTTTTGTTACATCAGACATATCTGGATATAACCAGTTCTGTGTGGTCACGTGGCATCTCCCCTTCATCATTCTTGACCTTGCACACACAGATGCTTACGTTTTTCAGGCGGTGCACATCAGAATGTGTTCAGATGTTAGCTCCCAACAGCATGATGTTATTGGATTCTTAACAGCAGGCAATGTTGCTCCGACTGAATTCACAGACAAATGGAAGCCGTTTATGGTGACAGGTGTGTTGATGTGAGCACAGTAAGACGCTGGGTAAGGTGGCTCGGAGATGGAGAAGCGGGGCGCTCACATCGGAGTGACAGACCAGGAAGTGGAAGGCCTGTGACTGTAGTAATTGGCTTCATCAAGATCGTGTTAAAAACTGATCCGCTAAATCGTCACATCAAGCAACAAGGAATTGCTAGTAAATTGGGAATTTCTAAGGAGAGAGTGTGATACATTATTAGTGTTCTTGGATTCTACAAAGTTTGTGCCAGGTGAGTACCACACATGCTGTTTGATGAAATGAAAGCTGAAAAAGTTCACATTTCTCAGGAACTCCTGGAACGTTTTGAAAGAGGTGAGGACTTCTTAAAGAAGATCCTTCCAGGTAGGAAACTTGGGTCCATCATTATGACGCCAAGAATGAAAGGGAGTCCATGGAATACTGCCTTAAGGGATCACCTCAGCTGAAAAAATTCAAAACTGAGGCCTCGGCTAAAAAGGTCATGTTGACTGTTTTTTGGTCTGAACACTCTTCTATTTCCATATGCACTGGGTGAAAAAGGTGAGCATCTGTGTGTGCAAGGTCAAGAACAATGGAGGGGAAATACCATGTCACTACACAGAACAGATTATATCCAGATATGTCTAATATTACAAAAAAATATTACAGTGGAGACAAAATTTATCAGCCCATCCTCATAATAAAAATCAATAATGACAGTTACGAGATATAACTAAAGCAATGCTTGGAGAAAGTTAATAGCATTAGATTCTTATATTAAAAATAAAAACAGTTTGTTGAAAACTAAAGTAGAACTAGTTGGAAACCCATAAAAAAACAAGAAGAGCTTCAGCTCAATAATACATGCTTTAATCTAAAATCAGAAAAAGGAGTAAAAAATCAATCTAAAGCAAGCCAAAGTAAATAAATAATAAAGAGTAAAAATAAATAAAATTGAAAATAAAAACCATAGAGAATGCTAATGTAACCAAACTCTAATTTCCAGAAAAAAAAAATGAATAAAATTGTTTACATCCTCTGACTGACCAATAAAAAAGTATAAAACACAAATTTTACTCGAATTGGGTGCCATTGCATTTTTGCTTAATCGTACTTGAGTGATTTTCTATTCCTTGCAACCAAATAAGCTTCACCAAAATATGGATAGATGCATAATGCAACCAACCCTGCAAAGATACAATTCCACAGGAATGTTAGAACTCACAATTAGTTGAAACAATTTAGTTAGAATATATATGCAGTTGGCTTTGTTTCATCTAAAACAAAATTCAGGCAGCAGTGAAGATCAGAGTTGGAGACTACTGGGATGCAGGGATCCACCTTCCACTCCCTGATTTCCAAAAGGAAGCTGCTTGCTAATATTCCATCTTTTCTCACCTTCCCTTCTATACCACCTATTCCTCCAAGAAGATAAGTATGTGGTTCCACCTCTATTTAAGAGCAACATTTGTGAAAGACAGGAGCCAATTGCCAAAAGCATTATTTCTGATTTCTTTTTATATGACATATAAATCATAATATATATCACAAGCAAGGTGATGCTATAATAATTTAATATTGGGAGAAAATCTCATAATATACTCATCACATTAACAGATTAAAGTAAAATAAAACACACGATGCAAAATGCTTAAATGGTGAAAAGGACCTTCAATAATTTAATACTTACTCATGATAGAAATTCTTAGGAAACTAAAAAAAAAATTATTTTTTAATCTGATAAAAATATCTTCTGAAAGTACAGAACTAGTTTCATATTTTACAATTAAAAAAATGAAATTATACTCCTTAGTAATAGTTGTAAAACAAGAATGCTATTTACACTAGCATTATTAAACATTGAATTGGAAGCCATAACCAGAATAATCACACACACACACACACACATATATATATATATTTTTTTTTTATTTTTTGGAAAACAAATTATTCTTTGCAGATGATATTATCTACATAGAACATTCAAGGAACTCTACAGAGAGTCTGGAAAAACTAATAAGAGAGTTCGGAAAGCTAAAATCCCTAAAATCCATAAATAAATGTTGACATACTACATGCATAGGTAAGAAGAATTGTTTTTTAAAAGTTAGGTCTTTTTAAATTCCAACAATATTTTTAGCAAAATTACTAAGCTGATAATAACATTTATATAATGAGAAAAAAACAAAAAATAGACAAGGACATTTTACATAAAAGAAAAAAACAGGAAAGAGGTGTGGGAGAGATTTCATCATATCAAATATCAAGAAATGTAACTACTATAGTAATTAAAACAGAGTAGTCTTAGCATAAGGATAGAAATATACAAATAGGTCTCTGAACAGAGCCAAGGGTTTATGAAAATGTGTGAGCAAAATAGTATAATTCAACAGAAGAAAAGATGCATATATGTGGGAGGAAATTACATCAATGAAAAAAGGTATAGTTAAAACCTTACGTCAAACCTACCTAAAAAATAAGTTAGGTAGAGTAAATAACTATATACAGAAAGCCATTTTTAAAGCTATTATAAGGAAATTGAGGAGAGGACGTTCAAAGAAAAATTATAATAAGCCAGACAGAAAAAAAAAAGAACTGTATGACTTCACTCATATGCGGAATATAAAACTGAAAGCAAAGAAAAAAAGAAATGAACAAACAAATAACCCATGGACACAATCAATAGTTTAATGTTTATTTGGGGACGAGTGGGTTAGGGAGGGGAGAGAGGGGAGTGGGGGAGAGGGGGGGGAAGCTAAATATAAGGTGATGGAAAGAGAAGTCACATTAGATGGTGAACTGATTATACAACAAGCTGACAATGCACTGTAGGATTGTATGCCTGAAACCTATGTAATCCTTGCTAACAGATGTCACCCCAATAAGTCTAACAATAAAAATGAATTAAAAAAAAAAAAACTTAAAAAAAAAATGAACAACAATGGTTAGAAACAATTTAAAATAAAAATATGAAGATCTAAATAAACTATTTGGATTTCAATGGGAAAAAAGAAAAAAAAGAAAAATTATAATTGTAGTGTACAGTATAGTTTTTGATTTTGCAAATTCCCTACAAAACAACTAAAATAATAAAACATTCAGTCAAAATCTACAACAAAAATAAACAAGTGTCTCTATAAACCCCAAAATTTGGGGAGTTGAGGCCAAACTAACTATAGCAAGCCTCACATAGTGCTGGCAACTGTAAGGGAGGAATCAGATAATAGAAAATGGAATTTTTGACAGCTAGGAGAGCTGAAGGACTCAGAAACTGAATTTCTCAAAGATCTCAAACTGAGGGGTTGTTCGGAAAATTCAGTGGGCCATGCTTAGAATAGCATCAAATAGAAACTGGTTTCATGGGCTTCAATTTGTGGCTGAGTGCAAAGGGGCCGAAAAAGCTCAAATAATGCAGGTCAGTTTGTACCTTATGAAAATCTGAAATAAAACACCGAAAGTTCCCTTGTAGGACAAAAATCAGTCTCCAGGAGAATCTCCTGGGAGTAGAATGTAAACTGAGCAGGAGAGAGACACTAACACGAAATGAAAGAGAAGATCCAGATAGAAGTAAGGGAGCACAGAGAAGGCGGGTCGCAGAGAGCACAGCATCTTACATCTGAGTATTCCATGATAATAAGAGGAAGTTCTACACCCGTGAAGCTAGGAAAACTGCTGGGCAACACTCCTTTTCTGAGAGTCTTAAAAGCTTCATCTCACTTAAACATGAACAAAAGAAAAATTTGTGGTTATGTCATATGCAAAGTTAGTGTAAGATAAAAGAAAATAATGCACAGAACCATATACTAAATTGCATTACAAGTTAGTATTTGTTTCTTTTTTATATTCCACATATGAGTGAAATTACATTTTTGTCCTTTTCCATCTGACTTATTTCACTTAGCATAATACCCTCAAGATCCATCAATGTCACAAATGGCCTCAATGCACAAATGGCAATATTTTATCTTTTTATGGCTATGTAGTATTTCATTGTGTGTGTGTGTGTGTGTGTGTGTGTGTGTGTGCGCGTGTGTGTGTGTATACAGAAGGTGCCAAAAACTGTATACACATTTCAAGAAAGGAAAAAACTATATTAAAATTGTAATATTCAACATATGTCAATAATAAAAGATAAATACAAGTCACGTTTGACTTGCACAATTACAAGAGGTGCTCAAAGCCACTGCCATCAGCATTCACACATTTCTATTTACAGTGAACTACTGCTTGAGTAATGTTGACCAAAGTGTCCATTTGTATCACCCTGCATACCATTCCATTTTCTTTCTAAAGTACCACCAGTGTAGCCATTTTTCTATGGTATTCCACATCCTCTAAGGTCCCCCATCCTCATGCCTTCATTGTCGTACTTCTACAACATTCTCAAATTTCAAATACCACTTCAAAGTGGTATTGCACTCCTCGAATGACAACCGTGTTTTTGCCATTTTCTTTGACTGTCCTGTCTGTTGCATGGTGATGCTAGCATTCATTTGATTAATCCTTTGAGTGAATATCATACCACACACTGCTACTACAATTCCATTCAACTTTGAAAAGTAATACACACATAATGTCTCTTAAAATGTGTATGTATTTTTTGGCACCCCTGCTATATCACATATTCATTATATATTCATCTGTTGATGGACACAGTAACAAACAAAACAAGCAAATAAACAAAAAGACTCTTAGATAACAGACAATAAAATTTTGATTACTGAAGGGAAGAGGGCTGGAGAAGGCCAATTGGATAAAAAGGTCAAGTATATGGAAAGGACACTACTTTTGATGGTGAACCCACATATGCAGTATACACACATCTGATTATAATGTTGTAACCTGAAATTTATATAATGTTATCTCAATAAATATGTCCCTTGTCATAGAGCCGGGAAGAGATGGGGCTAAAGAAAGTACATTCTGCATTCAAGTATACTGTTCCTCCCATTTCATCGTGCTGTTCTTCCTCCCTTCTTTATTTCTTCCTGCTCTATATGCCCTTTAAAATACGTATATTTTTTTCTTCCTTTTCTTTTCCTTCTCACCACTTACTATCTTATTTTTATGTAAGTATGAAAGATGGATGGATGGATGGATGGATGGGTCAATGGCTAGATGTACAATTTATTGGATATATGGATACACAGAGCAATAGAAGACAAAGAGCTCGAAAGATAAGAATGTGGTATGTAAGTAATGTGTCATGAAGAAGAAACAGTGAAGCTATCTGTTCTCAACATGGACTATAAATAATAGTGTCAGGGAGAGCCATAGTGTCTAGAACTGGAAAGGAAATTAGAAGGTGAATTCATAGTGCAAAAATCATATAATTTCACTCATATGTAGAATATAAAAAGTAACAAACTAAAAAAACATGTCAGGGAGAGCCATGTTCTACAGCTAACATACCTGGGAAAATCATAATTAGAGCAAGTAAGTTTTGTGCATTCCCCACAGCACTTTCATGCTTCCAAATCTGTCCAGAAAACCTCATCAAAGAAGACGAGGGTAGTTTTCAAACAAAATTATGTTATGGATGCTGGTTTTGTGGGAAAACAGAAGATAAAAATAGTTACTATTATTATTATATTTTTGATCTTCTACCTGTGGCCGAACCATCACAGTTAGTGAACCAATGGCTGGGGATGATTTGCTAGCTTGGGTGTGAACTGTAGATAATTGTTTCTGGCAATAACAAGTTATTGATTACTTGCTGCCGAGTGATGTTCCATTTGTTGGATTTGCTAAGAGTGATTTACTAAAATATTACATAAAACTTTGTGATTCTTACATATTGACTTCTTATTTAAAATATTTTATCTGCTCTCAGGATCATTTGAAAACTCATTGAGAGGTCCATAAGCAATTTCAATAACTATCATGGCTGGCAGAATGATTGCACCTGCTGGCCTGCCTTTCAGGCCTTGATTTTTTTGTGTCCTGCTAAGGAAGAAAATGCCCTTTCTTTCATACATTCAAACTATTAAATTTCTTCTCTGTCAATTGCATTTTGAGTAATAATAGACACTGATTATTACAGAGCAGTGACTTAGCTGCACATGTATGCAATACTGAGTGCAGAAAAAGAGCTCCCGGTAGACTGTGACACTCAGCTGTGCCCCTGAGAGGCTGGGCCCATTGCTTCATGAAGTGGCTCTCTGAGTCTGTGGACAGCCTCACGAGCTCAGCAAACAAACCTGGGCTCAATAAGCTTTGATTGTGCTTACACAATAGAAGTGGATCAGGGTCAGAATCACTGGGCTCTCCTTTTTATTCTCCTACTTTTTGGACTTATCCAAATAGTCAAGCCAAATGTTCAGATAATTTATCTGTGAAACGAGTAAAGAGCCACCAGTTTTTTTCTCCCCATTAAGAAAAGTTGGGCCTGAAAATAAATAAGACAATTTTCTCAAAGCTTCATTTCTTAAATCTCCTGAATCTATAGTGTCTAAGAGAACTTGGAAGTAAATTAGAAGGTAAATTCATAGTGCAGAACATCTAGAATGTCTATATTTTTGTTAGCTAATGCAAAAACAAGATTTTAATACAAAAAAGACTATATATACATATATATCAGTATCAATCACTGAGTATCAACTTTATCCTCAGTTCCAAGATATATATCATTCCTTTTATTGATAAACATGAAAATGGTTTACTATCAACCAGTCAGTTGGTCAGTAAGTCAGTCAGTTGGGCAGTCTCTTTGCTCTTCTCAGAATCATAGGATGGCTGTCTAAAACTCAAGAGAAACTTATGTTCCATTTACTTCATAAACTTGTTTATATTGCCAAAGATCCTTTTTAGATACTCTATTTCCAACACCTCTACTTTCAGGAAAATCAAATAGATGAACATTTTTCTATTCCTCCCATCAAGTACAATTGTACATTACAAGAAAAATGAAAATAGGAAGACTCTGAAAGGTACAAAGAAGCAGCAAACTGGGTAAAGAACTTAAGAGCCAAAGAATAACAGCATGGTGAGTTCCCTGGTTTTTATCTAGCCCATACCTGGAGTTGTAAGCCAGCAACCTAGAGGTGTCAATGGCAATACACAGAGGAGAAGGTGACCAGGAGGAGGAAAAAGAAGGGGGGAAAGAGGAGGGGGAGAAGAACAGGACAAGGAGGAGGAGGAGAAGAAAGAAGGATAAAAAGAGAGAAAAGGAGGGAAGGAAGAACTTGATAGTTTACTCCACTTCGCAGCTGGATACACTTAAGTTTCTTTACTCCTGGGACACAGTTTCTTTCTGTTTGTGATGAAGGGTTTAGTTTGAGTCACCTCTCAGATTACTTGCAACACTAACATTTCATCATGCTGTGCGTTGTGATTCTTCATTTCCCTTGTTTAACGCTAGAAAGAGGGAGATAAATAATTGGTCACAGAGGGAAGGCTGTGCACATCAGGGGGCTCTTCCTCCTGCTCTGATCGTCATGCTTCCTAGTGTGCTGAACACAGCTAGCCTGACTCTAATGAATAACAGCCTTTTCCATGTGGCATTGAGAAATTGCAGGGAAACTGTTGGTTAATCAAAATGTATGTTTCCCCACAAGTTTCTGCTGATACTTAAAATTCTAAGGCAGACAGCATTTCCGTGGGCACTGTCCCTTATCAAATTACAAATTTCTCCTGAAACTTGTTACAGTCACCAATGCACTTGAGGCAGCACTGCAAAAAAATAGAACTTTGGAGTCAAGGAAACCTAGATACAAAGTCTGACTCTGCTACTTGATGGCCCCTGAGAGGCTGGGCCCATTGCTTCATGAAGTGGCTCTCTGAGTCTGTGGACAGCCTCACGAGCTCAGCAAACAAACCTGGGCTCAATAAGCTTTGATTGTGCTTACACAATAGAAGTGGATCAGGGTCAGAATCACTGGGCTCTTTTTTCTCTAAAACTCAGCTTCGCCATCTTAAAATGGGGATAATAATAGTCCTTGCTTAGAACATAATATTGAAAACAACAAAGAAACAAAACTCATGGACACAGTCAATAATTCAGTAGTTACCTGAGGGTAAGAGGGGAGGGGGTGGCGAGAAGGGACAGGGACACGAATATATGGTGATGGAACGAGAACTGACTCTGGGTGATGGACACATGCTGCAGTGCATGGAGGATGTAATGGAGAACTGTGCACCTATGTAATTTTTACTAACCAATGCACCCCAATAAATTTAATAATTAAAAAAATACATATAAAAATACTCCTTGCTTTACAGGGATTTTGTGAGGATTAATGACATGAAGCTTTTAAAGCACTTAAAAAATTGATAAATTATAGCTAGTGTGTTATTTCTAATATGTAGAAGTAATTTTATCTGATCCCAGTGATCAGTTAGCTTCTGGTGTTGTGTTTGTGAATAAGCATATTCTAGATAAAGAAATGAAATACAGATTCAGAACACAAAAGCAGAAGTCTACTAGGGAATCCAAAGATGTTGGTGTGGTGGGAGTGGGAGGCTGGGTAGTCTGAAGTGACAGGGATTCTTAAGGATGAAATGGGTTAAAGGCAAACTGTCATTTGCCATTGGAACTGATTTTTCCAATGGTGTTTTGAACTTTTTGAAATGTACTTGCTGTCTTTTTGGTTAATCAAGGCCACAGATCATTGTAACTCAGCAAATATCACACATCATCTCACATCAAATCAATACACTGTAGCAGACACAAGAAAATCCAGCTGTCTCTGTCACAGACATGACCACCTTTCAGGGACCCTGAGTTCCTGGCTGGGCCTGGAAACTTATCAGCAAAGGTTACAGTTGTTTGGGAAAGGCAAAAGAGGACTTAATTCTAAGTAGTTCATTAATCTACTACTAAATGAAAGCATAGCTTCTGTGTTTAAAGCACTGACATCTTCTGCATAAACTGGAGATTTTTTTCTTTGTAGAAAACAATTTCATTTTTTAGTGATTACATCCATTTCTCAAAACTGATGAAGTACCAAAGAAAGGAGTGGGAAATGATCCAGAAAATATAGCTTTGCACCAAAAATAAAAAGGAATAGTGTTAAGTGTAAATTGAGGATCAGTGTAAATTTCTGCCTATTTATTAAGCCAGCTCCTGTTTTACTGAACATCATGAAAGTTTTTTTCCATATTTTCTCAATCTTTTTCATCAGTTATCTGAAATGTATAATATTCTGTATTAGAAAAGTATAACTGTACTTGATAATAATAATGAAATCTTTAGGGTAATAGAAATAAATAGTAAATCACATTGTCTTAAATGTAGTACCACTTGATATAAACTATATTTATGATGTGATTTCCTCCCAAATAACTCAGATTTGGGTTAATGTGATTTCTGATTCAATGTTTGACTTTTGAAGAGTTTTAACAAATTTGAGGACTTTTTATCCTGCTATAAAATAATTTCTCCAATTAATACACAAATATCAGTCTTTTAGCAGTTTATTATTGAGCGCCCACCATGCCAATGTCAGACTCAGGCACACTCTCCTCTCAGGTCCCACTGCACCTGGGATGCATGGTAGCACGTTTCACATTGCAGTTAAGCTGCCAGCCCTTGAGTGCTAAAATTCCTTAATTTTATCCCCATCATGATGCCTGACTCACATTAAGCACTTCATTGAATATCTTTAAATTAATGAATAATGGATAGATTAGTCACCACTGGGAATCTGAAATTTTATAAGACTCAATTGATCTTATAAATTAGTTGAATAGAAAAGACATGCGAAATTCAACAACAATCCAAGAGCTGAATGATCCCAGAAGCTAAACTTTTCCATAGAGGAGTACGTGGCCAGTAACTACCGTGGGAAGAGAAGAGGCAGGACAGTGTTCTTCGTAAAAGTTTAGATTCTGAAATCAGACGGAATTTGTTTGTTGCTTGACTATATATACTATTTGCCATATGTGTAAACTTGGGTAAGTTCTGTCCAAGGTCAATGAGATCATCACACATTATCTGAAATAAAAAGACAAAGCCGAACGCATTGCTTACTGTTGCAAGAAGGCGTGACACTGGTGAGGCACAGGCTCTGCAGGTCTTTCACAGGATCTGGGGCGAGCATGCACTTCTTTTGAGACTTTTAGAGGCATGTAGAAGCCTGATTACTGAAAATAAAGACTTTTGTTGGTCAGATGAAATTCAAAATTGTTTTTCTTGGAGTAAGACTTGATTGGCTAACTTCCAGAAGCAGAGGGCTGGCTCTGATTGGTTGGCTTAGAAAAGTGCATCCACCACAACAGTTGTTGATCAAGTGACTGGTTTTAAAACCAATTCTGTTGACCATCTGTTGCCATGGCTACAGGAAAATTAATCTTTTCTTATGTTTGTGAAAACCTTTCTAAATTTCAATTTCTTTAAACCTCATAGGAGTTTTATAAGAATTTTAAAATATAATGCTCATAAGGAACTTACACTGTGCTTGCCACATAGTGAGTGTTCAATAAAAGTTATGTTTATATTTTTAAGATACAAAGTATTTTGTCTGTAAAATGGATAGAGTTCCTATAAAATATGGTCTGAATGCTCTTGACAGAACACTATGAAACATTGTCATCTAGTTTTCTCTTCCCTCTGCCCACTCTCAGCAAAAAAGGAACTAAAACAACAACAACAACAACAAGAATGAAGAATAAAAAACAAACCTTAACTAACATGGTATTTTATTCACAAGGTTTAATTTAAATAGGTTTGTATTATCTAAGATTCTGCTTTTCTTCTGTCCTAGCTTTACTCCTCCTAGATCCTGAAAGGCTGAGACAAACAGAATGAATGTGACCCAGGGCTCTAGGAGAACATGTGGAGAAGTGGTAGGCTGGATTATCATCTCCAATTCTTCTCTCTCATTTTGTTACAGAAGTGTACATGACTGGATAGTATCACCCACCACGAAAACAGAGTCTATTCCCATCTCCACCAATAATGGCGTTGGCCATGTAAATTACTTTAGCCAGTGAATTATAGCAGATGTAATGCAAGGAGAAGCTTCAGGCTTGCTTTCAGGATTTGGCTTGGAATTTCGAATCTCTACTGTCTTCCATGAGAGTAGCATACCCCATCTAAGAATGAGGAAACACAGAGAACAGATCTGGACCCAACATGCAGACTGAAGCCAAGCCCAACTCACCAGCAGGCACATAAGTGAGAAAAATAAATATTATATTTGCTTGTGTTAAGTCACTGAGATTTTTGACATTGTTCGTTATGCAGCAAAAGCTGACTAGTATGTAAGAGAAAGACGTGAGGCAGAGCCTGGATGGTTATAGAATGGAAAAGAGAAATGGAGCAGGAGTGGGGAGTAAAGAACCAAAGGAATAGATTAAACTAAGAAAAATATTGCCATTATTTTGTTTTGCTTCAGCTGTACAGGGAACATTATTATATTAATACTTTTTTTTCCTTCTAGGGATAAAACAAAGCTAAGATAAAACAATCTCTTGTCTGCTACATGATTTATATTATAACAATGTTTTCCTAGAAACAGATTCCAAGACTTCTGGGAATAAATTATGTCACAACTTTCAAAGGTTCTATCAGTTAAGTTTCTTTGGTTGAAAGCAATATAATCTGACATTGGTTAACTGAAGTAAAAAGAAAATTTATTATGGAATGTTATCTACCTTGTAGTATCAGACAATCAGAATAGAAGTTGGAGCAGCTTTAAACATCTTTACATGGACTAGTGGACAGTGTCATGAGGGTTGAATAAGATTATTTTTATTCTTGTGTCCTTCCCTACAAGTTTCCAAAATCCAGGCCAGTGAGATTGAATGCCTTGGGTGATGCTATGTCTCTCTGCACCATCAAAATTACAAATAACGGGGAAGCGATAAGTTATCCAGAAAGACATTTTAAATTGCCAAAAGAAGTGGAAATTGGAGCTAGGTAGCAAAAATAACAGATGTACATTCTTGTTTTGGTTCTTTCATTAATCTGTATCTTAGGGTATCTTGCTCAGAGCTTGGCTCAAACTGGACTATTAATAAATGTTTTAAACAAATATTGAGTGAATGAATATGGAAGGAATGACCTGAGTCTCACTAACAATCCCCCTTTTATCATCCTCTATAAAATGGTGATATCAATGTCTGTCCTATCTTCCTCTGGTTTGTGTCAAAACTAATTGGAGTTCTATGACACAAATCATTTTTAAAAATTTAATGCTTTCTTTTAACAAAAGGAAATTGGCTTTTTTTCCTATAATAACTTGCATTTAGTAGGCACTTCTAATGGGCATACCACCATACTGAATACCTTACATAAATCACTTCATTTGCTCTTTAAATCCTATAAGTAATGTTATTATACACTCCGCCCTTGCTTCTATTTTACATATGTAGCAACTAAGGGTTAGGCAGGTATATGAATTAAGGTGTTACAGTAAATGGTGGAGTAAGCATTTGAATCCAGAATCGCATGACTTCAAAGACCACACTCTTAACCATTAAACTCAATACTCTCTCAGGCTTTTCTGATCCAGCAGGATCTTGTGGATTTCAGAATTATCAATGTCAGCAAACACTATCTTTTAAATACTAATGTACAATATTGGAGAAGTGGCAAATCATAGCATTTGAGCCTCTAGGTTAAATTATGAAATAAATACTTATATTATGAAATCAAACACTATGCCTTTTAGAAAGTGTTACCTTCGATTCAGCTAATATTAAAACTCTGGCTAAACTCTAGAATGACTTTGGTTATATAGGTCAGAACCACGTCCATAAGTGTCCTGTTAATTTATGCGTGTCTAGTTAATTTCTTTCATGGCAAAGATCATAATTTTACATCCCAAGGATTTTACAACATCCAAAACAAAGTGTGTTTCAAAACCAAAATATAAACTTAACAGTTTAAATTATGTGCTCCAGATTACTTCCCATAAATTTAGAACACTTTCTCAAAAGATTAGTATGCGATAAAGTTAAACTGTTTATATTTGGAAATTCTGAACTTTTAGATGAAAGGCTAACTGGTCCCTATCAGCTCATCACTATTTAAAACAGTTCATGTGTATTTAATGGCTGTGAGGTTTTCCTTTCATCGCACTATGATGGTGTTGTAATAGTAACAACTTTCAAAAAACAATGTCTACTTTGTTTTCACTTCTGCGTTTTATTTTTTAATAACATTCTTGACTTATCTACACAGTTAAAGGAAAAGCAAAATTAGGATCCTTTTTTTTTCCTCACTCAGACTGCTATTGCTAAAAGAAGACTTTAAAGCTTCAATTATTCTGTTGGATAATAATTCAAACTTCCACTGTGCTTCAGCAAAATAGGCTTTGAGGCATAAATAAATATGGTTTTTGAGGCTGAGGAAGTGCTTTGAACTAGTAACTTTTTATCTACTAGAACTCTTCCAGCTACCATTAAACACACACACACACACACACACACACGCGCGCGCACACACACACACACACACACACACGTCAAAGTTTCTTAAACTATAAGTACTTATACAACTTTGTTTTTTTAAGGGTTTGATCTTGTTGCTCCTGAGCGTCAGGTATTATTAAAGGGGTTTTTTGTTGTTGTTGTTGTTTTTCTTTTTTTGCTTTTTGGTATGTGGGTAGCTCCCTGACTGGGAATCGAACCCAGGCCGCAGCACTGACAGCGCCAGCGCCGAAGCCTTAAGCCACTGCACCACCAGGGAACTCCCTGTACAACTTTTTTAACAAGAAATTCAGGGGTAGGAAAACTCCAGAGTTGGCTAAAACTCTGGTGTCTGCCATACACTGATTTTTGTCCTTGGACAGGTGTTTTCTTGGTGACAAGAGGACTTCAGCAACTCCGGACATCACATTCTCATAGTACAACCGCCACAGGCAGAAAACAAGAATGTTTCTGACTTCTGCCCCATCCCTTTGCCCAAAATATCCCTAGGACAGACTTTCCTCCAAGTCTACTAGCCAGAGAGATTCACTTGACTATTCTTTTTTTTTTTAATTCATTTTTATTGTTAGACTTATTGGGGTGACATCTGTTAGCAAGGATTACGTAGGTTTCAGGCATACAATTCTACAGTGCATTGTCAACTTGATGTATAATAAGTTCACCACCCAGTGTGAGTTCTCTTTCCATCACCTTATATTTAGCTTCCCCCCCCTCCTCTCCCACCCCCACCCCAGGAATGATTATTTAAATTAACAATTACTCTTATGGTTTTCAAGGATATATTACTTCTAGGAATGTACTGTCTAAAAAATACGTGTATATGTACATCAAGGTATATGTGCATATTAATTCATTGCTACGTTGTTGTAAGTGAAAATTTAGGAACAATATAAACTACCATTTAGTAGAAAAACCATTAAATAAATTGTTTTAAACATACATCTATGAAAATGAAACTTTAAATAGTCCTTTAAAATGATGGTGAATATGTATTGATGGAGAAGATGTATATCATAAATCATTATATTTTACCCAAATTCCATTTTTGCTTTAAAAAATACATGGTGTGTGAGCATACAAAATCTCTAGAAGGATACACAGCAAACTGTTAGCATTCAAACTTGTAGGAGAATGGTATTGAAGAATAAAATACTTTTATTCTTTCAAAAATCACTTCATATACTTCTATGTAGTTGGCTAATATTATTTTTATAATTTTTTTTTTTTTTTTTTGCTTTCTGGTATGTGGGTAGCTCCCTGACTGGGAATCGAACCCAGGCCACAGCACTGACCGCGCCAATGCCGAAGCCTGAAGCCGCTACACCATCAGAGAACTCCCTATTTTTATAATTTTAAATAATCTAAAAAAGAAAACATAAAAGTACAATTTCAGAATATTGCAACTCATTATTCCATTGGTTTTCTTTAGAGTGATTTGATAAAAGTTATTGTAGGACATCAGGAGGATGCAGGGATGAGCAAACTGCCAAGGTAAGTGAGATCTGCTACTTACTAACTGTACATCTTCGGACAGGTTACTTTTATGTGTGCGTGTGCAGCAATTTCCTCATCTGTAGAGTGGGGATAATCATAGTACCAGTTGAGATTGTTGTGAGAATAACAGAAAATAACACTGAAAAACTCTAACTTAAAACAGTATCTGAAACATAGTAAGGATTCAATAAATATTAACAATCAATAGAGAAGTACAGAAAGAATAGATGCCTTCATGAAAATGGTCTATCTTATTGGCCCCAAAGTTGGCATGAGAACTTAGGGTGCCTGCTTCCTGGTTCAGCTGCCTTTAAATGATGTTGTTCTCTCTCTTTCACAACGTCACTTGTAAATCTCCAAGATCAATCGAGTTTCCTCCATTCTTTATTGTAGAAGAAAATGTCTTCAGCATTTAAGAGGCATATATAGAAAATCATTTAAAAAGCATCAAGAAAACTGCTCAAGATACAAAGACAATAATTTCGTTTAATAAGTCCAGTAATTTCCTGAAATCTTGTCTTAAATTCACTCTCTAGCAGTTGTCAATAGGATGCGTGTATGGTTAACTATGAGGAAATAGAACTGCTAGCAAAAAAAAAATTTTTAGAGGTGAAACCAAGAAGCAGTTTATTAAATAAAAATAAGGTGAAACAAAGCAATAATTTATTAAAAGGGAAAGGACACTCCAAAGAGGCAGGAGTGGGCTCGAGCAAGAAAATGGCTCAAGAGCTTGTTAACAAAATGTAATCTGAAAAAAATGTTCTAGGAAAAAGAATTTTCCAAAATATGACCAAAATGTCATGTCAGTTTTATAGAACAGCCTAATAGCTCAAGCAGGTGTTTGTTACACATTTGTGTTCTCAAAAAGATGCCACAGAAAGCTATGAAGTGCAATCAGTACATATGAATATCAACACACTTCTGTGAAGGGCTTGAGTTTTGGGAAAATGTAATTTCTTGTCACATATTAGATATTCAATAAGTATCTGTTGAATGAATTAATAAATATGCACAACAAATATGATTACACGTTTGCATACCTGCTGGCTGTCCATTTCTGATGTACTTGAAAATCTTTTTTCTTTAGGATCCTGCAAAGTAAAATGGGATTTTTAAGTTAATACCATCTGAATCAATGACCCGTGTTTTCATTTTCCTGACAGAAACACTAAGCATTGAGATACATAGTTTCCTTACATAAATAAACTTCTGTAATAATTTTCTGATAAAATTTTATGGAAATCTCAAACAGAAAGAAAAATGGACAGAGATAAATATAAAGGAGAGAGAACGAGAAAGGAATTCAGGTACGTCTTCAGCAGGAAGACTCTAGTTCTAGTTCTCAGATCTCAAAACAGTTTCATTTCTGCCTTATTGCTTCTAAGACACACAGTAGCTTAATTTCTTGAGTGGATTGCTGACTTTCTCTGTCTCTGAGTATCATTTTAGTCCCATTCAAATGACCTCACCTAGCACTGATTTTCTCCACACAACACAGGCCTGGGAGAGTGTGCCTTCTTTGACCCATACTAAAAAACAGAAAGCAAAGGATTGAGTTTGTTTTTAAAGAACTATTCTTTCATCTTCTTTTCTTAGCCTGAAGCATGAGGTATAAAGCAGAGTGTATTTTTTTTTAACATTTTTCCACCAAACTCTATCCTTTCTGCAGCAGGCACTAGAAAAAAATCTACAGAATTTTCACACAATAAAAAAAAAAACTGGAAAATTCCACAAAAGACACTTAGCTATTATATATAGCTTTCTTCCTGGCACAGTACTGAAATTTAAAATTAAAAAGAGAAAAGGGAGACAGCTATAAATACAACAAGACTAGAAGCTACTGTTGCTGGAATTAGTTGGCTTTCAAGTGCGTTACTCAAGAACAGTCAATTACCTGGTCTGGACATGTTTGTGATTTTGTACTCTTCTGTTCTGTCATCAGGAAATCATTTTAGATACAGTCATCATTGTCACTGTTATTTTGGTGTAATGCTTTCATGTATGAAATCATCATTTCAATATTTGTTCCATTTTATTTATGCCACCAAATTCTGCTTTCTTTACTCTCTTTTATACTTTATAGTTTATTTTAAAGCCTATACTATATTCCAGTTTATTTCTGGATGTTTCACAACCATCTTTGGGTAAAAGCTTTAAGGATTTGATTAGTTTACTATGAACTGTGTGTCCTGCCCTTCTGGATGGTAACAGGAGGCTCTTCAGAATCTCAGCGGCTATACCCACAGCTCCTGGGAGCCCTGACATCAACTCAGTGGCATAATTTGCAGGTTTACCTGCTTCCTTCGTATTGTACCCAAAGCAAGACAGTTTTGTTATTTGCCATGTTACCTTATTTAAAAGATAAATATTCTTGTTTACTGCAAAAACACCCTAGACAAACACTTAATAAGAAATACTTGTATAATCCAGGGCAATAAATATTTGTTATAGATTAATAGAAACAGTAAAGGAAGCTCCTTCCCCTAATGATTTTATATCTAATTAGAAGAACTAAGATGTCCTAAGTGAAAAAAAAAAAATGCTGGGATGATAACTTTAATTTTTTTCAACTCTATGATGATTTTATGATTATGTTAAGAATAAAAGATGAGTAAATAACTTTAAATACTAGAACAAAATAGATTGAATTCCTTCCAATGTTAACAAAGGAATTGTGGTACCTTTTCTCAGTACCACAGAAGAGGCGAAAAGAAGGAATCTGCCACTCTCTATTTCAAGGGAGAGTGTGAGCCTCCTCATTCCTGGTGGGCCCCACCATGCCCTGAGTGATCTACTTCACCATTTCATTATTTTGGCTCCCCCATGTAGCCCCCATGTCTGGTAGCCCTCAGCACCCTGGTGATCTCTTCTCTAGAAAATACTGAGTTATGAGTCTGTACTATCTCCACCTTACTGTAAATTTCTGAAAAGCAGGGATGTTGGAATTTATCATCACATCAATGAAGAATGCTTCTATATTAGGTGGAAGAGATTTGGGTATGCTTGTATACTGAGAAGAATAAGCCGGTAATCCGGGACTCTATGAATGACTATGTTGTATTTCTACAGTACCTCCGTACCTCTATTTCCTTGTTTTCTCCCAGTGTACATCCTAGATGCTTGTTAGGACTCCTTGCCAAGAATCCTGGCCAGAGAGGACAAGAATATGGAGCCAAGAAGGCTCTAGCACAGCAAGTTATTTAGTGAGATTGCTTCCTCAATCAAAAATCTACTTTAAATCTAACAAATCAAACAAATGAATATTACAGTGAGGCACCAACCAGGGCAGATCCATCATTATTTCTGTGAACCAGTATTCTATTTAAAAGTTGTATATAGGTCAGTGATGAAGGACCTGAGCCTTGGAGTCAGACGGTTTGGAATCCTTTTTCGTCTCTGCACTTCTGGCTGTGTAAACTGGGGCAAGGGTCGTAGTCTTTTCATGCTGTTTTTCAGTCTATGAAATAGTGATACCCATAACAAATTCCTCACGGAGTTGTTGGGAAGAGTAAATAAACTTATTTGTATAAAAATAACTAACAGTGCCTAGCTCCCAAAAGGTGCTCAATAAAAAGTATAGTAATGCAATCATTCCTTAATTTATTCATGCTTTAAACAAATATCAGTGCTAGAAAACACAGTGAAGAAAAGGGATAAATTCACTCTAGTAATGTAGACAACAAACAAGAGTCATAATTATAATGCATGATGTGATTATGCAATGCTACAGGAAAAAACACAGCAGGTACAGAAGATGGAATGGGTGGCAGTGGAAGTGTTTGCCTATTCAAATATGGTGGTCAGGGAAGACTTTATTCCGAAGATGATGATTATATAAAGTCATTACAACTTCTCCAATTTCCTGTGCCTAACTGGAATTATATGTAGAAGTAAAAAATTCAGAATGAATGCTTCATGAGGTCAATAATTGTTTTTACTAGATTTCCTACTATATCCTTAGTAATAGTGTCTAACATGTAGGTGTCTAATAAATAATTTTTAATTTATTGGGGTGACATTTATTAACAAAAATTACATAGATCCCAGGTGTACAATTCTACATTACATCTTCTACGTGTTGTGTCATGTGCTCATCACCCAGAGTCAGTTCTCGTTCCATCACCATATATTTGTGCCCCTGTCCTTTCTCCCTGACTTACCTCCCCGCTTACCCTCAGGGAACTAATAAATCGATTGTACCTATGAATTTTGTTCCTGTGTTGCTTTCAATTTTCTGTTAATACTCATACTAAATTTCTCCATTTCCCTTATTTTACCCACGCTCTCATTCCTCCTCCCATATTAAAGAAGTCCCTCTAACATTCTTTGCAGTACTGGTTTGGTAGTGATGACTTCCTTTAGCTTTTTCTTATCTGAGAAGCTCTTTCTCTGTCCTTCCATTTTGAATGCCAGCCTTGCTGGATACATTATTCCTGGTCGTAGGTCCTTGGTTTTCATCACATTGAATATTTTCTGCCAATCTTTTCTGGCCTGTAAAGTTTCTGGTGAAAAATCAACTGAGAGTCAAATGGGTGTCCCCTTATAAGTTACTACTTGCATTTATCTTGCTGTTTTTAGGATTTTCCCTTTTTCTTTAACTTTTGCCATTTTAATTATGATGTGCCTTGGTGTATTCCTGTTTGGGATCATCTTGCTTGAAATTCTCTGTGCAACCTGGGCTTATATGTCTAGTTCCTTTGCCAGGTTAGGAAAATTTTCAGTCATTTATTTCTTGAAATAATTTCTTGATCCCTTGCTTTTTCTCTGTCCCTTCTGGCACCCCTATAATTCTGATATTTTTTGTTTGATATAGTCCCAGAGGAATCACAATCCATCTTTCTGTTTTTGGAAATAATTTTTTAATTGATCTGGTTGGGTGTTTTCTGCTGGTTTTTCCTGCAATCCACTGCTTTGTGCTTCTATTTTATCTAGTTTAGTGAGTTTTATTTCATTCTTCATTTCAGTTAATGTAGTCATTATCTCTCTGTGTTCTTTTATAATGGTTTGTAAGTCTTTGATGCTTGCTATCTCTCTGTTGAAATTATCATTCAGTTCCTTAACATTTTTTAATGAATATTGCTTAGAACTCTGTTTCTGATAGGTCATCTGTCCCCATCTCTTTCATTTGAGCTGCCTGTCTCTGGTTTCTCACTTTGACAGAAATGCTGCTGTAGTTTCTTTGGTGTTCGCTGCTGATACTGGGCAGTTAGAGGTAGGTGGGGGAGAGCCATTTGCAGCTTTGCTTTTCCTGTTGCTCCGGGGCTCGTACAGGGAATTTGGGTATGCTTGCTCCTTTCTGTTCTCGTTTTGCTCCACATACGGATTCTGCCCTAAGCTTTGGGGTCAGTCCTGCTTGCTGGTCTTTCAGACCAGCTGGTTTTGGTCTGAGAAACGCATGCATGCAGCCCTCTCTCTCCTTCTTCTTCCCAACTGGAGCATGCACATTGTGGCTCCTCACTGCCCAGCTGTTTCCACCCTTCTGGGAACCAGAGTGCAATCCCTCTGCTGCCGTTTGCAGTCTGGTCTGCACCTCCTGGGACCAAGGTGAGGTGGGTTTGGTATCTCACGACCCCACCTATGGGCCTCCTTTCCTCTGCCTTAAAGACCAAGTGAGGTCCATAGCACTCTTCCACCACTTTCTTCCTCCTCCCTCCCCCAGCTGTAGAGTTCCAAGTGGGGACCCGCACAGCCACGTCCATGCTCTTCCCTATGTTTTTCTCCTTTGTTTAACCTTCTGCCCATTTGCAGATACCTTAAAGTGATTAGTGGGTTTCTTAACTGTGGGTTTCTTAACTGTGATGGTGCATTGTCCTTGGTTGAGGTATAGGTGTTTTCTTAGTTGTAATATCAGAGGAGTTTTTCAAGGGTCCCTCTCGTGCTATCATTTTGTTGGCTTCCCAAATATTTAATAAATAATGATCAATAAATATTAGTACTATGGAAAGCATTATGTGGTGTATATTATAAACATTTTTGTTCACTAAAAGAAGTATAATCATTTTGGACAAATATGAAAAAAAAAGATAGACTATAATCAGTATTAAGTAGTTAGGAGTAGTAAACATTTGATTAGAAATCCTAGAAATAGTTTAGGGTATCTGTTCCTCAGCCTTCCCTACTATCACATGTCTATCTCTCTCTCCTTCTTCGGGAATCTGTTTCATTTCTTGCTCTGTATGGTAAGCAGCAGACTAAAGCAACCAGGTAACAAATAAGGGACAAGGGCTGATTTCTGTCAGGGTGGCCCATTCTAGGTAGGTCATTAATATTTGGTGGTCTCATCTGACGAGAAATTAAACCAACCAGATGCTCTCTTTGAAGAATTTGAACTAATAAGACAAAGCAAAACATTACTTGTGTTTGGGTGTTTGAGCTGAAGTTTCATAAAATTTGGGCTGATGTGGTCATTTCTGAGCCAGATGGTATGAGGAAATAGAGACTCAGAGAGAGCTGGCTAAGAGTGAGAGATGAGACTAGCTATGTAGAGAGGAAAGGGAAAGCCATGCACCCGAATGACAAAGATGGGAAAGTGGCTGGCACTTGAGATTACCTCAGTTCCCACTGACTCTGCAGCCTGATTGTTTAGTTTATTGTGGACTATTTGGAGACATCCTCGTGTCCTTAGAATAAACTCATTTTTACTTATTAGAGTTGTTTCTCTTTTTTGTAACCAAGGGAATATAGACTCTTGATCATCTACTGCATGCTATGTACTTCAAATATATAATCTGATTTAATCTTTAACACAATCCTATTACTAATTTACTTAGCAAGAAAAAAATAGGTTCAAGAAATTTCACCAATTTACCCAAAGTTAAATGATTACCAAAAGAAAGATCTGAAATTTGAAGTAAAGTCTGTCCAAGTCTAATGATTTTCATCCTATTCTGGAGGAACAGAATATAAGCACTATGGGATCATGAAAAACAAATTCATTTTTATTAGAATATACTGATAAAGCTTCGTTGTAGAAGGAAGGACTTGAGCAAATCTTAAAAGATGAATAGAATTGAAAAACATGTAGAATATTTTGAAGCAGTGAAGAAATACTACTCCAGGCACAGGTACAATATGACCGAAATCCTGGGATGACAATGAGAACTTTGGGCAAGACCAGAGAGACATGAACAAGTTTTTCATCAGTGAGAAGAAACTTCATTTTGAAAGATGGAATGAAATCAAGTTAAATAGTTAACTCTTGTAAAACCTGAATTCTTGACTTTGCATATTTAACACTGCTAAATGATTGCTAAGTATTTTTTGAGACTTTAGTAAAGCTTTTATTCCTGAAATTTAGAAGTTCAGACTCTATACAAAGATATTATTTTAGAAGGAAACAACAACTACTCCAAATGCTTTTGTCTGTTTCCCATGCTCATTCCTTCACCCACACCCCAAAATAGAAATCTTCTCAATCCTAGGGAAACCATATTTCTAACTTTGGAACTGCTGATAATATCACTATAAAGGTAAATGCCTTGGCTTGCCCTGTGTGCACAGATTCAGTCATTACACTCAAGTATACATAAAGTAGCTTATCCATATAGCTGAGGTACATTTAAACTGTTTATTATAAAAATAAATTTAAAAACAGTAAAAAAATGTCTAACTTTAAAAGTCATGGGGAAAATTTATGATACACTCATACACTCATAAAAATTTATTACTTCTTCAATAGCTTCTATTTCTTCATCACCTACTTATTATTAACCCATGGCATTCTGGCTTATTTACTGTTTGAATATAACAGTGTGTATTAGTTTGCTAGGGTTGCCATAGCAAAATACCACAGACTTAAGTAACATAAATTTTTCCCACAGTTTTAGAGATTAGAAGTCCAATATTTAAGTTTCAGCAGCTTGATCTTCTGAGGTCTCACCCCCTGGCTTTCTGATGGCTGTCTCCACATTGTGTCCTTGCATGGTCTCTTGTCTGTCTTTATTGTGTGCACTACTCTGGTGTCTCCTTTTTGTGTTCAAATTTTTTCTTCCTATAAGGACACTAGTTAGATTGAACTAGTGCTCACCTTTATGGCCTTAATTTAACTTATTTGCCTCTTTGGAGGCCCTATCTCCAAATGCAGTCACATTCTGGGTTTCAACATATACATTTTTGAGGTGACACAAATCAGCCCATAACACTGTGGCTTCCTAATCAACAAATCCAAAGGTTTTTCTCATTCTTCACCATCTTTATACTCTTTGTAACATTTAGTTCCATTGCCCATTTCTTCTCAAAAATTTCCTCCCTTGGCTTGAGGAATACTGCACAGGATCTCTTACCTTTGTACCTTCTTACATGCTTTTGGGTCCTAGGTAGAGCAATTCCCATGCCCTCTCTACCTCCCTTTCCAAGAGAACAACATTCACTTGGGATGCCTTCCATGACCATCTCGGCCACCTCGCATGCCCCCTATACCCCCTTATCATAACAATCATAAAAAGGAGCTAGCATTTATTGAATAGTTTCTGTGTGCTTAGAGCTGTTCAAAGCGCCTTACATGTATTAATTTTTTACAACAACTCGGTAGGCACTATTATCATTCCATGTTATAGATAATAGTATCAAGGCATAAAGCAATAAGAACACATGACTGTAGTAACCAACAGAGCATTTGTTACATTGTATTATATATGTAATTTTATGTTTCTCCTACTAGCCTATAACCTCTGTTTTATTCATTATGATGTTCCCAGAACCTAACATGTTGTCTTATGGTATAATAGCTGCCTGATAAACTGTTTTTTGTTGCACTACACTGATTTGAGTAGAACTGTGACTGTGCTGTACTTACTGTCCTCCTCCCTTTTCAGCAACTTCTCTTCTAAGTGTTTTGTTGACTCACTTTCCTCTTTGCTCATGGTACATGCAGATAGTTTTACCTTAACAGTTTTATAGTCTTCTCTTTCTATATACACACTTTCAAAAGGATGTCGTCTTTTGGAAGGGTCAACCATCATATCTATTCTAATGACTCCCTAATATATATCTATACTTCTGACCACTCTCCTAAAGGTAGGTGCTTTTCCACCTGCCTCCTTGTTGCCTTTGATGGGATGTCATATTACTTTTGCATTTCAATTTTAATATTCAAACTGATATAATTATATTCTCAAAGGCCATTTTTTTGCATTTATTCCCATTTATCTTAATGGCAGCAATACTCTTTCACTCACCCAAGTTGATACCTAAAAATTAATCTCAATCCTTCCCAGTTGTCTCCTCTAGCCAATCAGCTGCTAGTCCTTCCCCTGCAACACCTCTATTCTTCCCCATTTTTACTATGTCTGTTCAGGACCTCGTTACCTCAGGACCAGACTTTCCCACTGCTTCCTTGTTAGACTTCCTTCCTCCAATTCACCCTTGTAAAAGCTGCCGGGTTCATCTTTCTAAGGTGTCACTCTGATTACATCACATTTCCAATTTGCCTTTAGTTGTCTCTCCACTCAAATGAATAATGTATAACTTCCTCAACCCAGCATCTAAAGCCTTCCTCATCAAGTTTTCTTATCCTCTGTTCCTGATTATCTGAACCTTTTGTATTCTCTATATTGCAGTCACACAGACACACTCTTTGGTCCCAGGATACCCCATCTTTCTCACAACTCCAGTAATCAAATTCTACCATACCATCAAATCTCAAATGCACATGTCTCAGTGATATCAACTGAATGTGCTCTCTCCTCCTTTTGAAATTTTAAACTGGAAGATCTCTGGGTCACTGTTATGCAATAGATACTAAATTTTGCTTTATGTTTTGCTGGGCTTTCTTATATACTTATTGTGTCCCCCCTACTTACTATAAACTCCTTAAAGGAAATTGTAAGCTTTTTCTTGCTTAACTATATGTGCAAGATACTAAAAAAATATTTGTTATGTTGAATTAGTGTAGGAAACAAGAATCATTAGCTTTTTCAAAAGGCTAACTTACCTTCTGCAATTCTATTTGTACTAATACTTAACAGAATAATCATAAGCAATCAACCTATGATTCATCTGGACCCCACACTTGTAGGACTGCCTCAGTATAGTTTGTTATACTTTATGCTGGTGAAAAGGCAAGAACAGGAAAAGTGCCACAATCACAAGTACTTTTTGAAGAGATTCTTTCACATAGGGAGAGTTTGGATTTTAATTTTCTCCATAGGATTCAGAACTAAACACCCAAAGTAGAACATCTCTCAGCCAAAGGTAGGCATTTTGCAGAAGAGCCCAAAGACTGGTGTACCTGGAGCACTCTGGTACTTTGATTCATTTCTACTCTTGCAAGATTTTCAAAGAGCTCTGGTATGAGTGACTGCAAATAGCACAAAGAGATTTAATGTTTTTTTGCCTGGTAATGATAGAAATTATCCAAGTCAAGGTTGTCTAACCTGCGGCCCATGGGCCACCTGTAGCCCAGAACAGCTTTAAATGTGGCCCAACATAAATTCATAAACTTGGTTAAAACATTACAAAAATTATGCACGGACCTTTTTTTCTTCTTAGCTCATCAGTTGTCATTCATGTTAGTGTATTTTATGTGTGGCCGAAGCCAATTCTTCTTCCAATGTGGCCCAGGGAAACCAAAAGGTTAAATACTCCTGATCTAAACCAAGCTTCAACTAAGTCTTCTAAAACAAAACTAATATCAACAACAATAACAACTAAAACTCTAAGAGAACAAAAGTGAATATTAAATCAAAATGTTCTTCCCTGAAGGTCCAAAGTAGCTTTCTGACCCCCACACTCAAGACTAACCTTAATCCCGCTTCTGACTTTTTCATCAGAATCATTAATGGTCATACAAAGAAACTGAAGCCTTCTTAATTCTCTAGTTTAAGATAATTTTATAAGTATTAATGGTTTATATCTAGACCTCTTGTGAAATGTGCAATGAGAGCAAATGAGAGAAGAACATGCTATTCATACTTAGCCCACCCAACAAGACTCACAGCATAAACCACTAGGCTGTTCTCACTTCATGTAACTGATTCCTCAAATACGTAGACCTAGAAAACACTTGCTTTGTTCATAGCCTTAGTTACAAGTCATTTGTCCTGATCCAATTCCCCTATGACTTTTCACTTCTACATAATAAATCAGGATTATGCCCAGCATTGTTATGGTCTGGTTCAAATGCTAATTGGTCAATAATATTCTCTTTCTTTATGTCTAGTTATCTAGAGGGATCAGTCTTTGGAGAGTCTTACTCTTTCAAAATCAAGGGATTGGATCAAGATCACAGTGGGACAGACCTGCCACAGAGGACTGTTCAAGCTCAGACAGCTCCAGTCAGCACTTCAGAGCATACTGACTAATATCTGTTCGCCTTCAAATATATTCCTTGCCCTTTGTCTTGTCATGCTCTGTTTGATGGTTTCCTTGTCTTCTAGTTTCCTGGTAATTTTATCCAATGGAAGGAACTGACAGAGAATGGGAGAGCATAGAGAAAAAGCCAGGGTATTTCAATCCCTTTTTTCTCCTTCTATTGGGTCTCTGAAAGCAACTATGTCTCTTCCATCACTCTAACAGTCCTTTCCTCGCTAGCCCAGCCCCTACAAGGCAGACTTCACCAATGGTTCTCGTTCCAGCCAAATGATCTCGGGACCTCCCATTGACACTCCAGACCCAGATGTGCTAGTAGCTTTTGCTTTGCAGATCTCTGGGTTGCCTCTTTATCCATTTGCCTTTTCATTCATCTATTACCTGTACAACTCTTTCCTTCATTTCCTTTGCTTTGAAAATACAGGGTAGTTTGTATCTTCCTAAATGGACTATGACTAACATAGGGAATATTCCAATGGTTTATGATATGATTAAGTTATCATGAGTGATGGCTTTAAAATGGACCTAAATCATTCATTCAGTGCTCCCAGATGTAAGATTTTTAACCTGAAATTAACTTCCAAATCACCTGAATAACTTTTTCAAAATCCAGATTCCTGGCTCTTGTTTAAGATCTCTAGAGGAGGAAATTCAGACACATACAATACTTCGAATCTCCACAAGTGAATCTGAAGTGCACACTCTGGGTAAAAACAACTGTTCTAAGGATATAGTACCAGTTTTTAAAAACCTAATCTTTATTATGTTGGTAGAACAGATGAGAAAATGGACTACTGAAATTGCTTACGCTACTTAACTACACTTTCCATCTGCCCTCCACACGTCCATTCTCTGCTCTTCCATGTTCTGCTCTGTGGCCAGGCAGGATGACTTCTATGAACTCGTCATTTAGACTTCCTTGACGTCCGGCTTCTGGTTTGATTAGGTTGATGGAAGGCATTGGCCAGAGATCAGAGTGTGAGAAGAGAGAGGAGTTGGGTTATTAATTCACCCCATGTCCTCCCTGCCTGACTTGGATTCTGGCCATATTTGCACTCCATAGTTACAGTTTCCTTCCTTCATTGCCCCCAATTCTCTTTCGGTTCCTACCCTATCAGTTTTCCTTGCCCTTCAGGACTTGTGTTAAATAGCTTCCACTAACTCCTGAGCATTTTACCCTCCCTTGTGAGTTCTCTTACCTCCATTTCCCTCTGTAACACAGCTGCTTCATTAGACACTCTGAGTACAGATTCTTTCCTCATGGACTCCAGCAGAGATACTAATCTAAAAATCCTGATAAATCCAATTTCAGATTGTTTTTAAAATTCAGAACCACTTTACAATATTATTAAGGGTTCAAATAATGCTGATATCACAGAATAGACTGTATCCTGTTCTAACGTGGTTTTGGAAGAAATGTTGTTTTGTTCATAGTATATGAAAATTCATTAATATAAAATGCCAAAATGGGATCTCTATTATATTTCACCTATTTCTGATAATGCTTTAAAAATCATTTATAAATATAACTAAGCTTCTCTTGTGAGAGGTACTTTAATAATTGTGATGAATTGATCTGTTGTTTGTCTGAGCTCATTCAGTAGAATTCAAACCATTCTATTCCTTCCTTACTGTAATGGTAAATTTTGGATCCATCTTGATCCATTTACACTGTCCCACAGCAATCTGAAATCCCTCTGAAGCCTGCAACCAACTTAGCTGATTTCTCTTCTCACCACTGTCTGTGTAATAGTACTTCATCTCTTTCTAGTTCACCTAATGTAAGTTTCTCTTCACTTTTCATCAAAATGCTTTACCAAGAACTGTTCTGACTAAATAGAGAAAGAAATGAAAAGAAGGAACAGAGAGAGGATAGAGACCATAGGTGGATAATGTCACCAAAGGAGAAGGGAGCTAACAGACAATAGAATACCAATGACTTGGCCTGCAACCACTTCATTGCAAATGGCTTTAGTTGCCTAGGACTTCCACACAGAGCCCTTGCTGAACAACCTGCCATCTAGAGGGGAAACTTGAAACCATCAAACCTTTACATTATTTTGCAATGACTCTTCACAAGCTAAGGGCCATAAGTAGTCTCAGTGAAGATGGGAAAAATGAAACGTGGTGTAGGGAAAGAGATAGATACGTGTAATACTCTAACTAATCAGAAAGAGGCATATGCGGATAATGCTGAATTCAGCACCAGTTGGAAGAATTGGAATGAGTTTGGACCCTTTATTGGATTACCTGGTACAAAACCTTTCCCATCGCATTTCGAATATTCTCATCAGATCCAAGTGTCATCCGCAGTTGAAGTTTACTTGCTATTCTATTTATTTGTCTGATTGGTAATTCACTTGCTTCACATATTTTCATACTTGATTTTCTTAAACATAATGATTTCAAGCCTATGTCTCATAATTTTCTTACCTGAAGTCCTTTCTTGTCTGTTTCTAGAAACTGTTGTTTTGGCTGGTTTTGTTTTTGTTTTTGTTTTTGTTTTGTTTTGTTTTTTGTCTTTTTTCTTTCTTCTTTTTTTTAATTCATTTTTATTGTTAGATTTATTGGGGTGACATCTGTTAGCAAGGATTACATAGGTTTCAGGCATACCATTCTACAGTGCATTGTCAACTTGATGTATAATAAGTTCACCACCTAATGTGACTTCTCTTTCCATCACCTTGTCTTTTTTCTTATATGCTTATCTCTTCTTTATTTTGAACTGCTAGTGGGAATTTTTGAAGGCTGAGATAAGAGAATTCCAAGAGAATTTTTATTTGCATCAGCCAAGATGCTGAGGCAGAACAAGGTATTAGTCACTTTAAATTTTGGTGTAAAATTTTCTAGGAGCCACATAGATAATATAATTTTATGCTACAAACCCTCATAGGGCCAACTCATGGTTCCAAATTCTAAACAGCATATATTCCTCACTCTGTCCAAAGCCAAGGTTTGAGATCGTTGATTAGCCTTATAGCTTCTTGGGATGTAGATATTGCAATTTTATCATGTTATTGAGAGTGAAGACCTTTGAGGTCAAGGCTTTATACAAATATGATGTACAGTTAGACTCCCCATCTCGAGAAGCCCTGGATTTTCTTTTGTTCCCTGTACCCTAGAAGGGCATATAAAATAAAGTCCAAGTTAACCTCATGTTGCAAATATTCTCCAGGTGAAAGTTAGCTCAGAGCACGATTTAATTCTCTAAGTGTTTGCCTTTACATAGTTTGAGAATTCACTTACTTTCTTATCAGCACACTCATGCTCTTTGAGTGTTCTGTACCCTTTCCCATGAGTTTTAGCTATTTTTAATGAGCTCCAAAACTTAGACCACCACAATTCCAAAAATAGAAGTCTGAGAGAAGCATTTTCATGACTCTGAGCTCTGAGAGAACTTTTTAAATGAGTGTTTTGTAAACAGTATATTGAGTGACTAATCAATTCTTCAAATGCACTTGTATCTTTAAAATAACAAAGCCATTCTTCATATGAGTACTTCTTTTTCTCTCTCGCTCTCTCTCTTTTTTTTTTTTGATGTAACATTTTGTTTTCTTAATTTGTTCCTTGGTGTTAAGAAAAGCAGTTAGCAATTAAAAAGAGGAAATTTCAATTTTAACTATAGTAGTCAAACCTAGTTAAATATTTCCAATAAGAATTAAATCTGCACTTTCCAAAAAAGATATTAGGTCTTCAATTCACACTTTGTTTCACTGTTTTAAATTTTAAAAATAAATTAAAAATCCAGGTGATCATATCAGAAGACAGAATAAATACTGAATGTCAACTGTAACTGAAAAAAATAATTTAAAAAAAGAGAGGAAAAAAACCATTTAAGTAGCATTTTACCCAAACCATATTAGTATTTATGTTACTACTTGGTAAAAATCTAAGGGCATGAAATTTTAAGCAAAGCTTTGTGAAGGAAATTCTCTAAAGAGCCAGAGGAAAGTTATGCAGAATGTTGTTTAAGGAAACAAAGTTTTATATTCTGAATAATTATCCTCTCAATATGTTTCATAATAAAAACAATTTGGATTCTCTGCATTTGAGAAACATTGCATGCAACATTATCCATACTCTATTATCTTAGACATTCATATAATATATTAACGTAGGAAGATGCAAACAGTTCTGAAATAAAGAAATCTGTTTTTCTGTAAGGTAACCGCCTTAAATTCTTGCATGCCACATAAAATATTTTGTGAACCTTGCCTTAAGATATGTTCTGGCATATTTTATGCTAATGCTTAGATAATTTTCATAAAGGAATACATAATACTTTCCTTATACTGCATTTATCAACACATTTTTTAGCAGCAAGTGAATCATAAAGAAATAAAGGCTAAAATTTTCTGTCAAGACTCAGAATAGCAAGTATCCTATGTTTCCTCTTTCTTTCTTGAAACACCTTTTACACTGAACTTCCCAGATACTCTACTCCCCATTTTGCTTCTACCTTACTAGCTGATCATTCTCAGACACCTTTGTAGTTAGTTCTTATCCACCTCATGTCCTAATGGTCATTCCTTAGATATCTCCTTTACTTACGCTCATGAATATGGTGATCTCATCCATTCTTAAATAATACCTATGTGCCAAAGATTTCCAAATAAACATCTCCAAACCAGACCTCTTTCCTGAACCCTAACTTCACATATCTAGCTGTCCACCTGACATTTCCACTTGTGTCTCAGACTCAACATGTTCAAAACTGAATTCCTGAGACTCAGACCTATTTCTCCAGCACTCTTTCCTGTCTTCATTAAAGTTTTTTGTTCCAGGTGCCAAAACCTTAAAGTCATATTTGATTCCTCTCTTTTTCTAACAATACAAATCTAATCCACCAATAAATTCTATTGATTCTAACTTTTAATGTATACCCAGAATAAATCACTTATTTCTGACTCCAGTGCTCTATTCCTGGTCAAGACCACCATCAAGTCTTATCTATATTATTACAATAGCTCCTCATTAATCTTCACAACTCCATCCTTCCTTGCACACTATATTAGTCAGAATTTTCTGGAGAAACAGAATAGGAAATGATAGAGATAAGAGAAAGAAGGGTAGACAAAGATAGAGATGATACAGATAGAGGTAGAAATAGACTTAGATTAATTTCTTATAAGGAATTGATTTATGCATTTTGGAGGCTGACAAGTCCCAGGATTTACTTTCAGTGAGCTGGAGATCTAAGAAAGCCAATGGTATAGTTCCACTCCAAGTTCAAAGGTCTGAAAATCAGTAGAACAAATGATGTAATTCCAGTCTGAAGGCCAGCTAGTCTGACAGTTAAGTTCATGAACTCATCCTAAAAGAAGTGCTACATACCTCACTGCTGAATATCACTATAGTCACCTTCAAAGTACTGCCCTTGGAAAACTATGCACTGACACCAGTGTCTAGTCCACCCTTCAAAACAATTTTGGAACAGCCATCAGAGCTGTCATCATATTATTCTTGAGGTCCTCAATGTCATCAAAATGTCTTCCTTCCAATATTCTCTTTGTTTGGGGGTAAAGAAAAATGTCATTGGGGATCAGATGATATGACTAGGGAAAGTGGTCCAATACAGTTATTTGTTGACTACCTGAAAACTCCCTCACAGACAGTGCCCTGTGAGCTGGTGCATTGTTGTGATACCAGAGTCATGAGTTGGTGAAAAGTTCAGGTCGTTTTTGTCTAACTTTTTCCCACAGCCTTTTTAGCACTCCAAATAGTAAACTTGGTTGAAAATTGAGGATGCAGCATTTTCATGTCTTCTGAAAATAACCAATTAGTTCCAATCAGTTTATTTACACAAGTTCAGATAGTACCTAAAGAATATTCACCTAGAAAACACAGCGTGTTGGACAGTAAGTGATTTTTACCTCTTAAGCTGTAAGAACCCAAAGACTTTACAATTTTATAACAAAAATCCTGCACTACACCCTTCCAGGAAAAGGTGCATCAGACAGGATATTATTCATATTTAATTTTTTATTACTTCTTTTCTAAACCCTTGAGATTTCAATTTCTGAGCTAGGACTTCCTGGTGGCTGGCTTGTTGAGTGAGGAGTAAGAATTTCCCAGACACTTTTAAACAAAGTCTGATTTCACAAGATAACACACTGTATGAAGATTAGAACCTTCAGTTACTAACATGGCTGAGAAATTAGATCTAGAAAACTATAGAATGATCAGTTATGATTTATTTGAACTCAGTTAAAATCTATTTTTAAAAAGTACTAATCCAAGTTTATATGTTTATTTTTTCTTAGACTTTTATACCATTCTCTTTTCTGAGTTTTCTTTTTTTTAATTTAATTTTTTTTTTGAGTTCTCTTTCCATCACCTTATATTTAGCTTCCCCTTCCTCCTCTCCCACCCTTTTCTGATTTTTCTAAGTATGTGTGTGTTTGCATATATACACACACACATGCACATATATATACACATATATATGTATACATATATGTATATATGCTGTCAAATAAAGACATTTATGGCTGGATTTTTTCCAGACAACTCATACCCATGTGTGTGTGTGTGTGTGTGTCTGTGTGTATATATATATATATACATGTTTTATATATACAGACACACACACACACACACACACACACACACACACACACACAATTTTTTTCACCTAAAGGAATCCTTAAATCAAAAAGTTTAAAGTGGAAAGATATGCTTCAACTTCTATTTGATTTTAAAGGCAAAAAAAGTAGAACAACACTGTATTAGCTGTTCTCCACTTCAAATCTCTAAATTTAAAATTGTGAATATACCTGATGAGCTCATAGACTTTCAACCTCTATTTAATCCCCAATTCAACAGGCATTATTCTTAAACTGAGAAAAGCATTTTAAGCATCCTAAATGAAGAACATACAAACCACCATCCTTACCTACAATGATGCCATTTGTAAGGGAGAAGAAAGAGAAGGAAAACTATAGAGAGTTCTATGGCAACAAATACAATATCTTTTCTAAGAAAGGACTTCCATCTGTTTCTGTCTCTTTCTAAAATTTGTTCCTACCAGTGACAGTGTTAGTCAAAACATAACACCAATTTTCAGTTTTAGCCGTTGAGACAATTTTCTTGTTTTTTTAAAATTGTTTTTATTATCCACTTCCCACTAGATACACAATCTTCTCATTTCCCATATACCCCATGAAAGAGGGTTGACCCAAGTCATTGCATGTACAAGTTGCAGACATTCAATTATAGGCTTTTATATTCCTCAAAAGAAATGTGAAATTAAAATTATGCCTTAATTTCCAAAGCCTACGTACTTAATATTGATGAAATGCATGCAAAAGGAAACCTCTGAGACTAAAAAGAAATGGCATGGATTTTATGTAACAAAGTCAAGGTCATCTAAATGTACTTAGAAAGGTAAACTTCTGTCATTCAAAAGGAAAACCGCTTTCTAGCCTAGTCATTGTGATGCTCACCTGGTGGCATACATCTTAAAGAGCATGACTGCTTGATAATATTATTGGAGGCATTTTTTTTATTCTTTTGCTCAACACTTCTTTTTTTTAATTCATTTTTATTGATGGACTTTTTGGGGTGACATCTGTTAGCAAGGATTACATAGGTTTCAGGCATACAATTCTACAGTGCATTGTCAACTTGATGTATAATAAGTTCACCACCGAATGTGACTTCTCTTTCCATCACCTTATATTTAGCTTCCCCGCTCCTCTCCCACCCCTCCCCTTTCTCCCCTCCCTAACCCACTCGTCCCCAAATAAACATTAAACTATTGATTGTGTCCATGGGTTATTTGTTTGTTTGTTCATTTTTTTTCTTGTTGCTTACAGTTTTTTTATTCCACATATGAGTGATGTCATGCAGTTCTTTGTTTTTTCAAAGCTATGGTACATATACACAATGGAATATTACTCAGCTATAAGAAAAGATGAAATATTGCCATTTGCAACAAAATGGATGGACCTGGAGATCATCATGCTAAGTGAAATAAGCCAGACAGAAAAAATACTTTCTTAATCTGTCCATATAAGCAAATCTACCTAACCCACCTAGTTTTTGTTTTCTTCTGAGTTTCCATGAAAAGTTCTTGTTTTCTTTCAAATCTGACAACTTTTTAATAACTATTTGCTTAGATCAGAAAGTAATACTTTGCATAGAAAATCTTCAAGAGTAATAAAAAGAAATAATCTTCTCACAGAAGAATAACCCTACATATTATAGAAATATAATATAGACATTTATTGAGGCTCCTGTGTTCATGCTGGATTCCTGAGCAATAGCTAATTTACTGTCACTATGTGGCTTATGGTCTATTTTGATCATATCTTAAAATTCTCTATATCATCTGAATGTCTTCATTTCTGTTTATTTCCTTTCTGATATTATTATTTTTCATTTTTACAAAAGGGATTTTACTTTGCCTTATTTACAGTTACATAATGTTTGCAGAGCTTCAACAGTAGTTTATAGCCCTAAAGCAAATAGGGCTTAAGGGACAAGGTTGTATAAAGGTGGGAAATTTGTCACCAAACTTGTGCATATTTCATTATGCATGACTCTATGGCTACAAACTACTATGCAAGTAAGTAACTGGATATGAACCAGCATGAGAAGATAGAATAAACTTAAGTAGATGTCAGGGAAATCTAATTCTTTTGAAATAAATATTTCTATTAGGACATAAATCCCAGATAGAAGTTTACAGACCAATAGATAGAGATTTCCAGATAGAAAAGCAGTCCCTTAGGCAATTAGAACTTTATCGACTTTAGGTACTGTAGTTCAATGTGCCAGACTGATTTTCAACAACGCCCTGAATACCCTCCTCCTCGCCATTAATTTTAATGATTCATTCTGTTTAGTTCTATCAGCTATATTAAATAGAAAATTTATTTTTGTACCTGAAAATTCATGAGAAGGTGCATAAAGTGTAATTTAAAATCATTAACACTTATCTCATCTTGTTTTTACAGTAAAATAATTTAATACAGATTATGTTGACCTGGACAGATTTTTATACTGTGTGTTTGTATGGATATTTGCAGCTATATAAACATTGCTATTAACATCTGTGATCAAGTAACAAGTGTAGCATTCCAATGTTCTAATGTTCTTTTACATGAATTCTTTAGGATTGAACTGTTTTTTAAAGCATTTTTATTAATTTGCATCTTTTTTGAAATCTTTAAAAAAACTTGCATGCTTCAATAATTCATGTTTAAAAATTATAAATTAGAGGATTACTAAAGTGAATTTTCTAATTCTGACACCTGGTCTTAATATGGTAATTACAACTTAATAAGAAGAGCTATGGTTGAACAAATGCTCATATTCCACTGGGTGCTTTTTAATACTCTTTCAATGCTAGTGATGAAATTGCAAGGTGAGTATGAATTATAGTCTATTTTACAAATGGAGAAGATGAAATAATTTGCTGAACATGTCACAGAGCTAAGAAATGGCAAAGTAGGAATGTTGAACTATTTTCCATTTATCCATGGCATAACTCATGCAAAATGTATCACAGTAATAATAGTCAATCATTTCTATAGTAGTCAGACCTCACCTTGAATTTGTGCCCAAGTGAATGCCCAGCCCTTCCGGAATTTTAAGTTACAGTCAGTAATTTGATTTCCCAGCAGAATCTCCTTTCCTCCTTCACCTCTAAATGTCCTCTGGCATAATTTTTAAGTTACATAAATTTACTTTTTACATTTTTTTCAAAATTTCTACAAAAATCTCATTAAGTAATTGAAAACACTTTGCTATGTTTCAAATATGACCAAAATTGCTGACTTAAAAAAATTAATATTTTTAAGAATTTAGTCTCTTTCACTTCAGATACCATCATTTGGATTGTGTACATTTTTTTGATTTATTAATAAAGCAATCTATCATTCCTTCAACATAGCATTTTCTATCTCAGATAACAATATCTTTTTAATTTTATCTAACCAATACAGTAATTTTTAAAATTTATGTTGTGCTTGCACATAGAATGTATTAAAAACAATGTTATACATAACCGCAAGTAATTATTGAAAAATTCAATAAATAATATACATTTGCAGGTTGCAACATATTGTATTATCATATATTACTGCTTATGACTTTTCAGTTTTATTTATATGTTTCTACTCAAATATAATATCATCAAATTATACTGAATGCTTTTCCTATAGTCTTCTATGAGGAAAATGCTATCATTTTTAAGATTTGTAGAGTACCTAAAATGAGCTTTAGAAAATTCAATCTGATACCTGACTTTTGAGAGTCTATAACAGAAGGCAACATAACTCACTTTTTTCTTGTTTGTTTGTTTGTTTGTTTTATTTTACTTTTCAATTACATTTAACATACAATATTATATTGGTTTCACGTGTACGGCATAGTGGTGAGATGTTTATATATTTATAACTTACAAAATCTTCATTCTGATACATGTGGTTCCCTTCTGACACCGTGTACAGTTAGTTATTACAGTGTTATTGACTGTATGCCTTATGCTGCACTTCACATCCCTGTGACTATTTTGTGGCTATGGATTTATACTTCTTGATATTCCCTATTTTCACCCACTCCTCCAGCACTCCTCCCACCACCCCCAACAGATCTAGTGCCCATCTGACGCCACACATGGTTATTGCAACATTGACTGCATTCCCACGTTATACCTTATGTCCCCATAACTATTACTTTGTAACCACCAAACTGACCTTCCCAATCTCTTCCCCTTATTTCATCCCTCCCCCCAACCTTTCTCTCATCTGGCAACAAACCAAATATTTTCTATGTCTATAAATTTGTTCCTGTTCCACTTGCTTATTTTCTTCTGTGGATTTCACCTATAAGCAAAGTCAACATGCATCTGTCTTCCTCTGTTTGCCACTCTACTCAGTTCAGTGCTCTCCATGTCTTTTGATTGAAGCTTTTAATCTGTTTAACTTGAAAGTAACTATTGATATATACATAGTTATTGCCATTTTATTACTCATAATTTTTGCATTTTATTTTTCTCCCCTCTTAAAGAAGTCCCTCTAACATACTGGTTTGGTGATGATGAATACCTTTAGCTTTTTCTTGTCTGGGAAGCTCTTTATCTGTCCTTCAACTTTGAATGGTAGCCTTGCTGGATACAGTAATATTGCTTATAAATCCACGGTTTTCATCATGTTGAATATTTTCTGCCAGTCTCTTCTGGCCTGCAAAGTTTCTCTTGAGAAATCTGCTGACAGTCATATGGGTGTTCCCTTATAAATTACTACTTGCCTTTCTCTTGCTGCTTTTAATATTATCTCTTTGTCTTTAATTTTTGCTATGTTAATTATGATGTGTCTCAGTGTGGGTCTGTTTGGGTTCATCTTGTTTGAGACTCTCTGTGCTTCCTAGGCTTGTTTTTCTATTTCCTTCACCAAGTTAAAAACATTTTTAGTTATTATTTCTTCAAATAAGTTCTTGATCCCTTGCTGTTTCTCTTTTCCTTCTGCTACTCCTATGATGCAAATGTTGTTATATTTGATGTTGTCCCAAAGGAATTTTAGACTATCCTCATTTGGGGGGATTCTTTCTTCTTTTCGTTGTTCTGATCGAATCTCTATTATCTTTCCTCCAAATCACTGACTTACACCTCTGCTTCTTCTAGTCTGGTGACTTCTTTTATTGCATTCTTCGTTTTAGTTATTGTAATCTCCATCTCTGCCTGATCTTTTATTATGGTCTCTATGCCTTTTTCATGCTATCTCTCTGCTGAAATTTTTAGCAAGTTTCTTGATCATTCTCATAACATTGTTTTGAGCTCTGCCTTTGATATATTGCCTCCTTCCCATTTTTACTGTGATTTTCTGCTTTTCAAATTTCTTATGAGCTGTATTTCTTTGTTTCCTTACTCTGGCAGCCTCTCTGTTTGTAGATATTCTGTTCCTTAATCCAACACTCATTGCTGCAGTTTCTTCAGGGCTTGCTGTTAATACTGGGAGGAGGTAGAGAAGCAGAGATCTGGCAGACTGGTTCGACCAGGGTACGCAGGTTTGTTTTCCTGCGTGGTGCTGTGGGCATGGGAAGTGTGGGCTTATGCTTTTCTGTTCTTTGTTTGCCCCAAGGTCTCTTCCCTGAGCCTTGGGATCAGGTGTCCTCTGTGCTGCTCCCTAAGACCGGGCTGGTTGTGGGCAGAGAAGCACAACTTCAGCTCCATCTCTCCTTCTCCTTCCCAGGCCACAGCAAGGTCAGGCAGTGGCTTCTCACTGCCCTCATCACTCCATCTCCTGTTAGAACCAGAATGATATCAGGCTGCCTTGGATTGTGACACCAATGCCTGCACCCCCTGGGGTCAAAATGAGGTCTATTGCGGTATCTCACAGCCCCAGCTTTTGAGCCTCTTTTTCTCTGTTCCTCAGACCAAATGAAGCAGGGATGCTCACCCACCACCTTCTTCCTACTCCATCGCCAAGCCACGGAGTTCCAAGCAGGGAGTCACAAGAGGCCTGAATCTTCACTCCCCCTTCCTTCTTCCTCAGTTTGCCCCTGTTTGCTCATCTGCAGGTAATTCGTTATGGTGTATGGATCTCTCAGCTGTGTTTGTGCATGTAAGGAATCCTTTATAGCTGTTGCCATTGATGTAGCCTCTAGGAAAGTTTTCCAGGAATGCCTCTCCAACCATCATTTTTTTTTCTCTAGGACACTTACATTTTAAGAAGTTGAGAAAATAAATGAATTATGACTTGGTGTCCTCATGGATGAATGCTGTGTATGTTATGGTGAAGTAACAAGGAAAACCCAAAATATAGGTGGCTGGACGTGGCAAAAGTTCATTTCTTGCTCAGAAGTCCAACACAGAACTTTCTCCAGAAAATCTCTCTCTAGGCAACATCCATCATCAAAGCTACCATCTCAACTCTTAAGCCCTGAGGCTTATCTTATGTAGGTGTCACAAGCTGAGGTTAGTAGCTCTCTGCCCCTGCCCTCCAGACTCTTAAAAGTTTATACAGTGGGGTTCAGGCAGGAAACAGCCCCAGCAGTCCCAACAAACATCGTTCTCTCAAGCTCCACTTTCTGAAATCAACATAACTCACTTTTTATTCACCATACATATATCCCTGGAATAATGAGGGGGTCATTTATCTTAGCAACTGTCTGAAAAAGAGCTGAAAACTAAAAGAAAAAAATGAAAAATGAAATGAAACAAAAAATTCTTGGAGTGTCTTACCTTTGGGGAAGCCAAACTCAAGGCTATACCCTGTGGCCCATGCTGAGTCACTATTTTCTAATTATAGGATAACCTTGGACCTTAGAAGTAATTTAATTAGATGGTAGAAATAATTCTACTTGTATCTTGCCTTATCTCCATCACTGTCCCACTTCCCTCTTTCCACCCCAACACATTCATTTCGGATCTTTCAGTTTAATTTCCCTGCATATCTGGGATCTGGAGTGCCTTTGCCTAAACTCAAACCTTCAATCTATTTCCCTTGATGATGGCAACTACCTCCTCAGTAGCTCCAGTTTCCATTTCCCTCGCAAATATCCTTCATGTGCTGTAAAGCTATATCATATCATTCTCTGGCTTAAATTTTAATGGATCCCCAATTACCTGTGGAATTGAGTAAGAGCTCCTTAACATGGCCCTTCATTCACTGGCACCTGCTACCTAGAGACCAAGTGAAGGAGAGCAACTAAAGGGGCTGAAAAAACCAACTAAACTTGTTTGTAGTACTACTCAGTCAGATGGGAGATGACTTCTGGCTTTGCATAGAAGTTTGATGTGATGAGTGGCCTTCAGAGACTCCTGGACTTTTCAGATAAAGAGTCATCAGAATTTTAAAAAGCTGTTTTTCTTAGTCTAACATGGTTCTCACTTTTTTATTATTAAATTTATTGGGATGACATTGGTTAGTAAAATTACATAGGTTCCAGGTGTACAATTCTACAATATATTGTCTATATGTTGCATTATATGTTCACCACTCTTTCCATCACCATATAGTTGACTCCCCTCATGCCTCTCCCCACGCTTACCCTCAGGTGACCACTAAACTATGACTGTGTCCATGAGTTTTTGTTTCTTTGTTGCTTTCAGTTTTATATTCCACACGTGAGTAAAGTCATATAGTTCTTGTTTCTTTTCTGTCTGACTTAGTTCCCTTAGCATGATGACCTCGAGGTCCATCCATGTTGTCACAAATGGCAGTATTTCATCTTTTCTTATAGCTGAGTAATATTCCACTGTGTAAATGTACAACTTGTTTATCCAGTTATCTAGCAAAATACTTTGGTTATTTCCATGACTTGGTCACTGTGAATAGTGCTATGATGAACATTGGGGTACATATACCTTTACAAACTAAGGTTTTCAAATTTTGGGGGTAAATATGTATAAGGGAGATTGATGGGTCATATAGTAATTCTAGTCTTAATATTTTGAGGAACCTCCACACTGCCTTCCACAGTGGTTGTACCAGTTTGCACTCCCACCAGCAGTGTACCAGACAGAGTTCCTTTGTCTCCACATCCTCTCCAGCACTTGTTATTCCTTGTCTTGTTGATAACAGCCATTCTCACAGGGGTGAGGTGGTATCTCATTGTGGTTTTGATTTGCATTTCCCTGATAGCTAGTGAAGATGAGCATGTTTTCATATGTCTGTGGCCATTTGTATATCTTTCTGGGTGAAGTGTCTGTTCAGGTCCTCTGCCCATTTTTTAATTGGATTGTTTGTTTTTTTATTGTAGAGTTATACAAGTTCTTTATATATTTTAGATATTAGACCCTTATCTGATGCGTTATTTGCAAATATTTTCTCCCATTCAGTTGGCTGTCTCTTTGCCTTGTTGATGGTTTCTTTTGCTGTGCAGAAGCTTTTTAGTTTGATAGAGTCCCATTCATTTATTTTTGCTTTTACTTCCCTTGCCTTTGAGGTCAGATTCATAAAGTCGTTTTTGAAGCCAAGGTCTATAAATTTAGTACAAATGTTTTCTTGTATAGAGTTTATTGTTTTGGGTCTTTATGGAGGTCTTCAATCCATTTTGAGTTAATTTTGGTATATAGTGACAGTTCACAGTTCAGATTCATTCTTTTGCATGTGACTTTCCAATTTTCTCAGCATCATTTACTGAAGAGGCTTTTTTTCCCCTTTTGTGTATTTTTTTTTATCCTTCACCAAAAACTATCTGTCATATATTTGTGGGTTTATTTCTGGGGTTTTGGTACTGTTCCATTGGTCTGTGTTGTGTTTAACTTGGTTGAATTGAATTGCTTGAATATTTTTATCTCAAAAGCATAAACTTTTCTCTATTAAGTGTAAATCTATAGATTTTTTTTGTCTCCAAACTTCAATAACTTTCATTGATTTAGTAAAAAATATGTTGTATTATGAGTATTTTGAAAATTGTATTTCAATACCTGAAACTGGTATATTGTTGAGTTTTCTTAAGCTTTTATTGAGAATTTATTGGAAGGATTTTAAAATATTTTATTACATAAGATTTAATAAAGGTAATTTTCAAAATGGCAGCATTAAAACAATTTAACAGCTTAGAAACAGCTTTGAGTTAAGGTTTAAGCAAATAAAAATCACTTCGTAATAGCATTCTGATCAAATTGTTCTATTTTTCGCCAAAAGAAAAGAGTAATATCTTTTCCTCTTTGGCTTGACATGTGTTGTTAAAATGCAAGGAAGATAAGAATCAGAAAGTGATATTCTTAATATTCTCCATTATTCTAGAATATGTTATTTATTTGATTTATGGCTTATTTTATCATATTTGTAAGACAGATATCTTGTTAACTATGGATTTTTTTCATTGATTGCACAATAGCTGAAAAAATAAGTTACAGGGCAGCTCAATCTTGTTATAAATCACATATAAGGAAGCCTGAGGCTATGTAGTAGCCTGTGGGTAAGTTTATGCTTTAGGGATTGACAAAGGAATGAGCAGCAACTTAAATTTTATGAAAATTCTGTTTAAGAGTAAATTAAAAGATTCACCTTTTGAGTTAGTAGGGGTCTAAGGGACTCAATAGCTTCCCACGGGAATTTTCTTACTTTTTTTAGTCTTTCACTCTGGACACTGCACCACTTTTATACATAGTATAACCATAACTAACACAATACAATAACCCTATACGTCACAGAAAAGACATTACACGTACGAAATCACAGGAATTTGTCCCTAATAAATAGTGGGAGCACCTAGCCATCCCCATCAGGATGCTTCAGCTAAAAGGGACAGGATAATGGGCTACAAGTAGGGGTTTATGGTCATATAACAGAAGTCGGTAGTAGACAGTTTCAGAAAAAGTTCAGTTTCAAAGAAGCTATCAGAGACCCAGGCTTGTGCTCTCTTTTTTTCCCACCATTGTTAAATTATTTACCATGTTTCCCTTCATGGTTGGAAAACTGATGTCATGCTTCTAACTATTAGCATCATGTTCTCACATAACCATATCCAAAGAGAAGAAAGAACTGTCCTCCGCTCTCCATATATGACCTAAAACTAAGGACACATATTAGGTGCTGGCTTGACATCTGGTGAGACTAAGGGGCTCTCCTAAGTAGAAGCCCCCTCCCTACACTGCTTCCATGGATAAGGTTCCCTGACCAAAAAACCCTCCCTATCAAGGTAATCAGTGCAGTCCCTGCTTATTTTTGAGAAGCAGATTTCAGTTCCCTGACAGTTCATGGAATTATGCAACCAATCCAACCATATCATTTCGCAGGAACCAGAGGCCTCCTCACCCCCTTGACACTACAAAGCCTGTGGCCCACAGCTCCTGGTTATTCACTCTCTTTGGATTGTAATCCTCTGTGTGGCCCTGCGTGTCACCATGTCCTCATCCCCTGGGCCGTAAGTATGTGACTAATAAATGGATGTTATCTCCTCTGCCTAGTGTCAAATGTCATTTGTACAGCCACGGTCCTTGGGTGTGAATCAATCCCTCCTTTGCCAAAGTGAATTGGAGGCAATTAAAACAATCAGTGAAGGATATCATTCCCTGAATTTCCTCAGAAAACGTACCCTAGGTTCCCTTGTATCTCATCCACCAGAAAAAGAATAACATGGCCACGCCTGAACTAATCACTGGCAAAGAGGTCGTGACAATGTTGATTGGCAGACTAATCAGGCACTGACCTCTGCAGGCTGCACAGAGGATGCTTAATGTCATAACAAAACCAGAGTTCTCTTTGCCAGGAAGAAGAGAATGGCTGCCAGGGGGCAATCAGCACTATTACAAACATATCGTCAAAACCCTCTAACCCAACTTTACTAAGACTATCTCTACAAAGAAGAGCAGTACTGTCAGGTCTGCTTCTATCAGGAACATCTGGCACATTTTATTCTTTTTGTCACTGTAGTTGGTGTAGAAATAGGTCAAAAGACTAATTTGTAAAGGAAGACAGGCAATAACAATATGTTTTGCTTGCATTTAATCCAGCCAACCTCTATGTGCAAATGATATTGCTCTCCACATTCTGCTGACAGAGAGTTAAAGTTTTAAGTTCAAGGACACCACATACTAAGTGGTGCATTTGGAATTCAAATGTGAGTCTATCTGACCACAGAGTTCAAGTTCCCTTGTCACCCCACAGTTCAGCCTGGCTGAGGCACGACTCCCAAAGTCACAGGAGGCTACTGAAGCTGAAAGAATAAGGTGTTAGCACCAAAAACCTTGCTCTTTGGGCAGAAGACCTGAGTAAATGAGGCTGCAGATAAATAAGGACCCACAGGAGCAAAAAGTTTTCCTACATAAATGTATTGAACTTAAAGTCCGTTTTCAGTCATCTGTAAACTAATTAAATAGTCTGAAGATCAAGTTCACTCCTGTTTCCTTTCCCACTGGAGTCTTACATTTTGGTCATTCTCCTAAACGGAAGAAAACAGAAACATTCCACTCAGTCATCTTTGTAGTTAATTAATAGATTTGATCGAACTTTTAACGTAAGTTTAATGTAAAGACTTAGCGAATAACCATAGGTACTGAATCACAACTTTTTTGAGAACAAATGTAATGTGTTTAATTCTAATCAATAACTCTAGGTCTCTTATTCCAGTTTTTCAAATCACTTCTGTTCAGAGTTCTTATGTAAATCAATTTCATAATAGATTTAGCAAGATAAATGAGAAAATAAATAATAAGTAAGCATATTTGTGTAATCAAAGTAAATGATGTATTATTTTTTAAAAATGACATCAGGGTGCTCATTTTGTAAGGCATATCAATATCTAATCACTATGTTTTATAACTGAAATTAATATAATTTTTTCAACTGTAATTGAAAAATAAATTTGAAAATAATAAAATAATTGAAAAAAATTTTAATTAAAAGGAAAAAAACAAATCTGAGTGTGGTAGACTGAATCATAGCCTCCAAAGATACTCACAACCTTATCCCTGGGACCTGTGAATGTTACTTTACATAGCTAAAAAGACTTTGCAGATGTGATTAAGTTAAGGATATGAGATGGGAGATTATCCTGGATTATCCAGCAATGCCCTAAATGTAATCACACGTTGCAAGAGGGAGGCAGAAGGAGACTTAATTACAGGTGAGGGACAGGCAAGGTGATGGTAGAAGCAGAGATTGAAGTGATATGCTTTGAAGGTAGGGAAAGAAATCACAAATCAAGGAATCGAGACAGCCCCTAGAAGCTGAAAATGTCAAGGAAATGAATTTTCCCTTTAAAGCTGGGGATTGCAACCCCTGGGCTATGGACCAGTAACCATCTGTGGTCTGTAAAGAACCAGGCCACACAGCAGGAGAGCAGTGGGGGAGGGAGTGAAGCTTCCTCTGTATTTACAGCGGCTTCCCATGCTCCCATTACCGCCTGAGCTCCACCTCCTGCAGATCAGCTGCAGCATTTAGACTCTCACAGGAGCACGAACCCTACTGTGAACTTCACACACAAAGGGTCTAGATTGCATGCTCCTTGTAAGAATGTAATGCTGGATGATCCGCGGTGGAGCTGAGGAAGTGACGCTAGTGCTGAGGAGTGGCTGCAAATGCAGAGTAACATTAGCAGAGAGGTTTGACTGCACACAGACCATAATAAATCAATTGCTTGCAGACGCATATCAAAACCCGACCAGTGAGTGGCAAGTGACAATTAAGCTGAATCTGGTGACAGGCTTTATAGTGGCCAGTGAGTTGTATAACTATGTCATTATATATTATAATGTAGTAATAATAATAGAAATTAAGAGCACAATAACTATAATGCACTTGAATCATCCCAAAACCATCTCCTCCACCCTCCCCCAACCCCAGTCCATGGTAAAATTGTCTTCCATGAAACCAGTCCCTGGTGCCCGAAAGGTTGGGGACTGTTGTTTAGAGCCTCCATCAAGCCCACACTTTGACTTTAGCCCATAAAAGTAATTTTTGGCTTCTGACCCTCAGAAATGTCAGAAATAAATCTGTCTTGTTTTAAGCAACCAAGTTTGTGGTAATTTGTTAAAGTAGCCATAGAAACTAATATACTATGCATTCATTTTTAAAGAATAATTCCTAAGAAGATAGAAAAAAATAATCTTGAAGACAGATAAATCGATTTTGAGTATAAGGTCTTCCAATTATTAGCTATGTGATTGTAGATAGTTTACCAGTTTAAGGGGTACATTATTAAGTTTCTCTAAATCTGTTTACTCACCCACAAAAGTACTAGTCAGAGTTCTCCAGGGACAGAGAGTCAACAGGAAGTGTATGTGTAAATATATGTAGATAGATAGATGATGGATTAATCGATTGATAGATCGATAGATATAGATGATAGAGATAGATATAGATAGAAAAAAGAGAAAGAGATTGATTTTAAGGGATTGACTCACATGATTGGTGAGGCTTGGCAAGTTCAAAGTCTGCAGGGTAGATAGGCAGGCTGGTGTCCCAGAGAAGAGTTTTGGTTCAAGTTCTAAGACCCATCAGCTGGCCAAATTTCCGCTTCCCTTGGGGAGATCAGTCTTTTTCTATTATCACCTTCAACTGACTGTATGAGGCCCACCGACATTATGAAAAGTAATCTGCTTATCTCAAAGTATACTGATTTAAATGTAAAGCTCATTTTTAAAATACTGTCATAGAAATATCTCAATAATATTTGACCAAATATCAGGGCACAATGGTCTAGCCCAGTTGACATAAAATTAACCATGACAACTATATTATGAAGTTAGTATGAAAGTAAATGAGAGAATATATACAAGTCATAAAGCAAGATAAAAACATAGGATACTATTACTATTACTGCTCATGAAGACGTAACATGATATACTACAAGGCATGTGAGTTTTGGAATCAGGAAGCTCTGAATGCAAATTTTAACTTGACCATCTTCTCTGTCTATGACTTTGTTGACCTTAACATCTCTGACCATTAGCTTCCCCATTTATAAAATGTGACTAATAAAACCTAGCCAATTGGGGTATGTGAAGGTTAAATAAAATGTTAATTCAATTTAAAAAATGTACTGTGCTAGTTGGAAACACATGTGAATGTTCCTACCAGCCCTCTTTTCCTTCCATCCTCCTCCTTCCTGCCTCTCAGTCTGCACTGTGCTTTGTGCCCCTCTGGTTTGCAGTGGTGCCGCTGCCCATCTGAAAGGACCTAATGAGAAAGTGAGCGGAGAGGGGGCAAGGTCCAAATGTTTACCATGGAGCATTTGCATTGAAACACAACCCTATTTTAATAAATAGCATTTTAACATAAGATTCCATTTCCTGAAGTGATTCCCATATCCTGGCTGATGGCTCACACTAGCATGGACTTGCTGATCTGGTTTCAACAAATTCTATTAAGAAAAAATGTTGTGAGCAGATGGATTCCCATGATTGTGCATGCTAAAGGCAGCCAACTTGGCAATTACCCCATAATTTTCATTCTCTATTTATACTTTCTACTACAACTAAATGTGGCCAGCTAGATTTTAGTGAAGTTTAAAAACCTGGCAAAGTGGAGTCATTCTGAGACTTGTTTGCATCCAAGCTCAGTCACTTTTGAACTCTGTAACATTGCCAAGGTCGTAGGACTTGATTTTCTCTTTTTAAAATGAAAATATTGTTAATGCTACTGTTCAAGATGGCTGTAGGTGTTAGACATAATGACAGAAGGTAAGTGGCACATAAAAAAATAAATGTTTTGATGATAACTATTGTCATTATAAGGGAATTTTTTAGAGTCTGGAAAGGACTCTAAAAGATAGGTTTGAATGTAAGTGATGTCAACAAGTCTCAGTGAGCTATGGAGTGAAGGATAAATATTAACAGTTAAGTTCAGTGGGCAGCCAACAAACAAAAATTAATTAAGCAGTATCTTTCCTGCTGAGAGATATTCATCTCACAAAACCAAAATAGCAAAGCAGTAGTGAGACATCCTCACATTGTTTATGGTACAAAACCCCTGATATTTAAATAACAGAGAAAATTTCAGTAATTTCTGACTTATCCAAGATGACTAGACAAGAATTTCTCTCTGCATCCACTGACTGTGTGCTGGGGGAGAAGTAGACCTGGACTTGGATTGAAGACTTTTTCTTTAAGCTCTGCCAGTAAACCATACTGGGAAATGATAATTTCCCAAGAAAGAGAATAAATAAAAGACAAGTGGAATCCCAAGGACACAGGCATTAGAACTAGTTTGACTACACACAACAGGAAACTGAAAGTCATTTTGGTTTCAGCAAAATAGAAGAGGTAGTCAAACCAGGGCTGCTTGCTGATTCCACAATCACCACACCTTCGATGTTTTGTGCTTTATGTATTCTTCTGGAGAGCCCATCCTCAGGCTCACATTTCAAAGAACAGGAAAGAGGAAAGAGCAGAAGTGTGAAAAAACAGCGTACCTAGTGTTGAGTCAATAAGTGCTAATATTGCCAAATCAAATATAAAAGATGCAAAAAAATATGGGATTTTATATGGACATACTTCCTATCTAAATAATATTGGGGTATAATTACTAAGAAAAGGGGGATGAAAAAACATTTGATGGCAGTCCAAGAAAGAGATGGGAAAATAGACTAAAGCTCTTTTACTCCATGCTTTAGTGGTCTGTGTTTTTGAAATGTATCCAAAAATGATTTGACACACTTCTCTTCAACAGGTAGAGTCCAATTTTTCTCCCCTTGATTGTGGGCAGTACTTAGTAATTCAATGAATGAAATGAGATCAAAGCAGCGGTGTTAGACTTTTGAAACTAATTTATAAAAAGCATGAGGTCATAAAAAGCATTGTAGTTTTCCCTTTCTGTCTGTCTGTCTGTCTGTCTGTCTCTCTCATGCTGGGGAATTATCCAGCACCAGCCATGTCATGAGGACACACAAGCAAACTATGGAGAGGGTCACATGGCAAAGGACTGAGGCTTCCCACCAAAAGCTATGTCAGTGAGCCATCTTGGAAGCAAATCCTTGAGCCCCAGTTAATACTTCAGATAACTTGGCTACTGTCAATATCTTGATGACAACCTCTTGAGAAACTGGGAGCCAGAATCACTCAGCTAAGCTACTCCCAGGTTCATGACCCATAGTAACTATAGGAGATAATAAATATTTGCTGCTTTAAGCCTCTAAGATTTGGGATAATAATGCATCAAGAGGTAACTAATACCAATGGCTGAAATATTTTAAAAACCAAAAGAGCTTCTGTTAAGTTTAGCCCATTTTTCTAGTCATCAAATATTTATTCCCTGGGGGCATTTGGGAACCCAATTTTCAGACTTGGGTTGATCCTCAAGTCTTATATTTGGGTGAAATGGAAAATAAAAATAGAAGCCTATTGGACAGAATAAAGAGATTACTGACATAAATTTTCCACTTTTGGTGTATTAAATTGCCCACTGCCTCTGTGACATCAAGAGGGAAAATTGCACAAAATACACTCTTTAATGTAGAACAAATAAAGCCGTGGAGGGTCATTACTCAAGATAAAGGTGGCCTGATAGCTACTGAGCTTTGGTTCATACTTCTTTATCCAAATTTCTAGACATAGGGGAAAAAAAGAGTTTCACCTTCAACCAATGTGTTAACTATAGCTGAAAGAGTTACAAAGCACAGATTCTTAATGCTGGGACTGGTATGAAGTATATCTCTTGCATGTGGTATCTATGCACAACACACAATATGAATAGCTATTTGTAGAGCCTCTGTCTTTCTATATAGTTTTCCACAGATTTGGGGAACTGCATACCTTTGCTTTGTGGAAGAAGGAAGGCAACCGAAATTAGCTACACTTCATCAATCACTCAGGCTGTACTCTCAGTTCACTACTTAACCTATCACCACAAAATTCAATTTGCTACCTTTCCATAGCAGTTGTATAAAAAATTATTATACAAATGCTTTACATAACATTTTTTAAATGTTGAAAAATAAGACTCAGAGGATTACTTTAACATATAAGATTTGCTATTTATTCACTCTGTCTACAATAAAAAAAAGTCACTTGCTCTAGTTTTCCTCCTGTTTGGCAGGCGGCAATGCCCAGCTACTGTTTGGCTGTATTGAGCAGCATTTATTCTGCTAAACTTCTGAGGAAATGGCCAGGCCTATGGGGAGTCACATTGCTTGAGCAGAGTCAGTCTCTTTGCAATGTGGCATTCAAATGTTCACAATTTCTACTTGATTTGGGCTACTCAATAATTTTCTGTTGTGGGAGTTCCCTGATGGTGTAGTGGCTTAGGGCTTCGGCGCTGGCACTGTCAGTGCTGCGGCCTGGGTTCGATTCCCAGCCAGGGAGCTACCCACATACCAAAAAGCAAAAAAAAAAAAAAAAAAAAAAGGAATAATTTTCTGTTGAATAAATGAGTGGGTGAAAATCAAGTACATCAGTGACTTCATGCAAGCATAAGGCATACTGCTGGGAAGCAAATAAGCTATACAATTAACTGATTATAATTTTTATGACATTTCATCATATTTTTGTACATATAAAGACATTACATATATGTAATTATCCAAATATACACATGTGTACAGTTAAGAAGTGTATATTTGTGTGTGTGTGTGTGTGTGTGTGTGTGTGTATATATATAAAAGTCTATCTTATAGTGCCAAGAAGATCAAAAATAAAATGAACATTTATTGATCTCTACTGAGCAGTAATTGTTTAATCTACCTTACTTCACTCAATCACATCGATTATTATTCTTGTCATTTTACCGGTAAGGAAAGTCAAGTTCAGTCAGGTCATCTTAACAGCTAATAAGTAAAAGAATTAGAATTTGGACCTATGTCTATTTGGCTCCAAAACTCCAACATTTTCCATGACAATGGCTTTATGCTGCTTCTCTAATTTTTATGACTCCTTTAGAATTTTTTTGTTAAGAATGATCTGTCAAATAAAATATGCTATTTTTGGCTTCCAGGTTGGCAAGATATCAGACATACACCATTTGTCAGATAAAGCTCAGAATTTTCAGTAAGAGCCTAACTCATTATATACATTCTAAATATTTATCAAATATATTAACTAAATAAGAAAACAAATCTTTTGTTTTTATATATGAAGGCTGTCAAGAAAAAAATTCAGCCATAAATGCCTGGATACTTTCCAGACAGCCCTTGTATAAACTGGAATTGAGAATCACAAAACAGAAAAATAAGCACATGGATATCCATCCTCTATTTTCTAGGTCATTTTATCATGGATTCAAACCGTACCTTCATGTATATTATAGCTCCTTGTCCAGAGTCCACAGGTAACCATAGTGACAGAGTGCCATTGACTTCTTGCAGACATAAAGTACACTGACGAAAGAAAAAAGCTACTCAGTCAACAGTACTGGCTATGGTTTGCTTTTTTATAATTCAATTATTTCTTTTTTATCATCATCTTTGCTATTTTTCATGACATTAATGATGTTAGAAATTATCTTCTAAATATCACATTCTGTTTGGGGGGTATGGTCTAGATATTTTTATTGTTAAACTTGTTAGGGTGACATTGGCTAGCAAATATTACATGGGTTCCAGTTGTACGGTTCTACAGTGCATCATCTATGTGTTGCATTATGTGTTCACCACCCAGAGTCAGTTCTCTTTCCATCACCATGTACTTGACTCCCCTTCCCTCCTGTCCTACCCCCTCCCAATCCCCCCTCCCCGTTTGCTCTCAGGGAACCAGTAAACTATCGATCGTATCCATGAGTTTTTGTTGGCTATGGTTTTTATAGTCTCCCCTAAGTTATCAAATAACCAAAGTGAAGTTCATTGGAGTTTATTTGACCTATACATAACTATAAATCAAAATGGATATCAAAAACTTCTCTTGAACAAAATGTTCTTATGAATCAACAAACAGTAAGTAATTTAAAAGGGAAAATACCAGAACTTTCTTATCAGCTAGGACATCCCACTCTCTTTGTTCCTGGGCATAAATAAAAATAGACTCATGTTTAATGATGATAGTAATAGCAACTAAGATTTATTGAGCACTAACCAAGTTGTACTTTACCTATAGTATCTCATTTAACCATCATCTTACAAAGTTCTGTCATTTTACAAATGGAGAAAGTGAGTTTTAGGCTTTACCAAAGTCAGACACCTAGCAAGTCTCATTTGCAGTGAGCCCAAACTAAAGCAGTCTTATTCTTAGTTTCATTAGTAAGTTGAGCAATTTTCAAAGCCCTATAAACAATTTGTAAACAGAACATTAGAATTATAAGAGCTAGGTTAAATCTCTTGCTGGTCAAGTATCTCTGTGCAAGTAACTTAATGAAATAATAATAACATATTAAATATAATTTTTTGTTTATTGTCTACCTCCTTCACTATGATATCAGTTCCATTAGGGTCTTTCTTTTTTAGAGCTGAACAAGTGACATAGTTGTGCCTGCCATAGAATAGCTGCTTAATAGTTGTTGAGTGAGAGTGAGTAAATGATAAGTGAATGATGTATTCTCAAGGATTATAAATTCACAGGAATATTTTTGAATTTTTATTTTAAATGAATAATGACGTCCCTTGCAAATATACACCTTTATTAATGTCAGAGAATATTGAATATATCTTTAAAATGAGAAGCTGCTTTTATTTAAGTGAAGGGAGCATTATGTAGAACATCATTTACAATAAGGAAAATGTCCTTATTCAATGGTTACCATAATTTTATGTTTTAGTAAAATTTCAGAAAATGTTAAATTTTCAGACTATATGACAGGCCTGTAATTGCTAACTTCTTATTTTATAAAGTATGGACATTAGTTTTAAAATCAACCAATCAACAAATCACCTACTTAATCAGCCTTTCATAAAAGAAAGTACATACTACAGCCAAAGAACTAGGGAGTATTTACGGCCAGAATATAAGATAATGTTTCCCCCAAAAAATAAACAGTAAATAATCTAATATTAATATAACTATGTGACACTATTCTTGTTTTTCTCAGTTTCCTAAAGATGGTTAGAATCTCTGACATGGACTGGCACTGATGCACCAATAACTTTTTGTAGTAAAGCCTTTAAAAGTTGCTAATCATTTTTAATGCAAACTCCATTAGTCTATTTTCTTAAAAGTGCAGTTTGGGTTCAAGAACTTGTATTGTGTCAGTCACTATTACAAATATTCAACCCTACCCAAAATGCTGGAAAGTGTATTGGCTTCATTGAGAGCCTTGGAAAAGTGGCACTGAAAAAAAAACCAGTACACAAAGTCACATATAGGATACTGTGTCTACGGCTCTTTCTGCCATGACACATCTGCCTCACCTTTCAAGGTATACATTCCAATGAAATCTTTTCTAACTATGTTATCTTCACATTCCCTCTATTAAAAGAAAAGATTAATCTCTTCCTTTTTTCTGCCTTCATGCTACCTGGTACTTACTTCTATCATAACATTCATTGGCCTTGCATTTGGCATGTGTATTCCCAGGACTAGGCCGTAAGTTTCCTGAAGGGCCTGGATAACTTTACAGTAACTTTCTCTCTCCAAAAGCAAACATACATGCCTGGAATGTACTGCAGGTCCTTCAATAATGTAGTATTCAACATTGTTTCATTATAATTGTTATGAGAAAAAAAAGATTTTGTCTGTGTGGAGTTTGCATGTTCTCCCCATGTCTGAGTGGGTTTTCTCCAGGGACTCTGGTTTCTGCCCCCAAACCACAGATGTACACATTGGGTGAAATGGCAATCTAATTGTCACTGTCTGAGTGTGTGTGGCTGTGTGTGTGGGTGTGACTTGCAATGAAAGGGCATCCTATACAGAGTGGATTCCTGCTTTATGACTTGAGCTGTTGGGGCAGGCTCTAGCCACTCACTACCTGGAACTAGAATAAGTGGGTTGGAAAGTAAATTGCCTTACTAGCTTTATTAATCTTTCTTAAATAAAAATATAGCTCACATTTATTCCAATGTTTAATATTAAAAGTGTTTTGAGTCTTTATTTAGAAAGTTAGTGATGTTTTAGGACCAAAAATATGCCATAGAAATTTAATTCTTATTAAGTAGCCTGTGGTAAAATTGGCTTCATTATACATAATTTTCCTTGAAGTCACAGTTTCCAAGAAGCTATCAACAACATCCAGTGTGTTGCAATCAGTTCTGGTTGAATGAATAAAACAATATCTCATTGTGCAGGAAAAATAAAATTTAAAAGATAAACTAACAAACTGACGTGTAAGTTTATATTTGCCAATAACCTGCCCACACAGTTTTATAACCATGGCAAAATATACACCATTTTTAGCAGATTCTTTATCATCTAGGTATGTATATTCTCAATACAAGGCAAGGGAGGTTTTACTTCAAAGAATTTTAGAAATTAAAGAGTCCAACACCATTAATTTACAGAGGAAGAAATTAAGACAGTATGGCCTTGTGACGCAACTCTTCACATAACTGAATAGACAATGAAAGGTTACAACCCATACCTCCAAACTCCTGATCTAGCCTTCCCCCTTCTATATCATGTCAATTAAATAATATTCACATTGCTAGCTGATTATCTCTATCTATAAATAATTTATCCCTGATATTTATTATTAATTAAATATGCTATGCCTGGATTAAAACCCTTTGGTATTATGTTCTTAAATATTTGTTATGCAGAGTTATAGATGCTGCTTCGAATAGTCTTTATATTAACTAAAGAGCACACATGAAAAATCTACCCCCAAATAGACCTATTAGCTAGCATCTTATAATACTGGACTGAGGGTGGAGAAGTTCATTTTCAAATTTAGTTAGTTGAGTGCCCACTCTATAGGAAAAATTGGTTATCATCTAGGTAATGGCTTCTAATACTTAACAAATATTAGCTATTTTCCCTTATTCCAGGTTAAAATTTATTAATTCATCAGATTGCCAGATAAATTGTGGACAATATTTGGGACATGCTTATACAAAAACAATTATTTGCTCTTTATCTAAAATTTAAATTTAACTAGAACTTTTATTTTTTTACTTACTAAATTTGAAAACTTTATTAGCTCAACAAATATTTAGTGGGGCATTACTATGTATCAGGTCCTTAGAATATTAAATAAATCAGATAGAATAAACCCCTGCCTCAATGGAGGTCACATCCTACTTGGGGGATTTTTATTACTGGTAAATAATGCATCAGATGAAAATTAGCAGTATGAAGAATATGAGGAAGCAGCTACCCAGTTTGCAAGTCTCCCTTCTTCAAATTTAGCAAGTAATTATTAGCCAGGAATAAAGGCAAAGTATCAACTAAATGTTAGTATCCATCGCCTAGATGAAAACCAATCTGTCTCCTGACTGACGAGCCAACCTCAGGAAGCAGATCATGCAGGTATTTGTAGGTCTTGGAGAAGTTTTAGATTTTAGTTTAGATGTTATGGGAATAGAGATGTCATTAGATAGTTAGAGCAGCAAAGTGATGTAATCTAATGGTAGAAGCAGGGAGAGATGTCAGGAGAGAGTTACTCAGTCAAGAGATGATGGTAGCTTGGACTCCAAGAGATGAGAAATTGTTATGTTTGGGACATCATTTCCTAATTGTGTCTGGGGATCAGAAAAAGAACAGAGTGAGAAATGATTTCAAAATTTTTGAGCAATTCAGTGAATGAAGTGCTACTTACTACAAAGGGGAATCTATAGGAGGAGCAGGATTAGAGGAGGGCATAAATCAGAAATTTAAGTTTTAGACACTTTAAGTTTGAGATGCCTGTGTGACATCCTATCAGACATTAGAACTAGTTTGTAATTCAGGGCAAATTCTGGGCTGGAGACATAATTTGGGTGTAATCAGTATGTAAATGCTATTAAAGTCTTGGGATGAGATCATCTAGGAGAGGGGTTCCCAACCCCCGGACCACAGACCAGTACAGATCCATGGCCTGTTAGGAACCTGGCCATACAGCAGGAGGTGAACAGTGGGCCAGCTAGTGAAGCTGCATCTGTATTTACACCTGCTCCCCATCACTTACATTGTCACCTGAGCTCTGCCTTCCATCAGATCAGCAGCAACTAGACTCTTATAGGAGCATAAACCCTATTGTGAACTGTGCACGCGAAGGATCTAGGCTGCATGCTCCTTATGAGAATCTAATGCCTGATGATGTGAGATGGAGCTGAGGCTGTGATGCTAGTGCTGGGGAGCGGCTGCAAATACTGATTAACATTAGCAGAGAGGTTTGACTGCACAGAGAACATAATAAATCAATTGCTTCTAGACTCATATCAAAACTCTGTCAGTGAACGGCAAGTGACACTTAAGCTGCATCTGGTGGCAGACTTTATAGGGGCAAGTGAGTTGTATAATTATTTCATTATATATTACAATGTAACAGTAATTAAAATAATAGAAACAAAGTGCACAATAAATGTAAGGCATTTGAATCATCACGAAACCATCCTCCACACCCGGTACATGGAAAAATTGTCTTCCATGAAATTGGTTCCTGATGCCAAAAAGGTTGGAGACCACTGATCTAGGGTATGAGCATAAGTACAGAAAAATGATATCTGAGAGCTGAGTCCTAGGTTCTTCAACATTTGAAAATCTAGAAGAGGAAGATAATGCAAAAAGTAGAGTGATAGTGGCCCTGTGAGAATTCATGTGGGGTATCTCCACAACCAAGGAAAGCAAGGGCTTGAGAAAGAAGGTGAAAAACTGCTCTTGAAATGAGGACTGAATATTTACTTTGACTTCAGCAATATTGAGATCTTAGGTACTTAATAACAATTGTCTGAGCAGAATGATGAGGATGAAAGCTTGGTTGGAGTGACTACACTAGAGATTGGGAGACCAGGAAGGCAACACAGCATCTATAAACAACTTCTTCAGAACATTTTGTATCAAAGGAGAAACTATGAGATCATAGCTAGGAGACATATCATCTGGGACATTTTTTAAATCAAGAATTGAAAATGTTACATCATGACTTTATGCTAATGGGAAAATTTAATGATATGGAAATGACAGTGGATAATTACAGAGGCAAACTTGATGAATAGGCAGAGAGGATCCTCTCTGCGTTCAAGGCATAGAGTGTCCTAAGATGGGCACCTTGACTGCTCCAGAAGAACAATAAGAAGGGACAAAGTATATATGAGCTAAGAATCATGAAGGTTAGTGGATTTGGTGGTAGAATAGGATTTTTCTTTGGATTGCTTCTATTTTCTTAATGAGATCAGAAGCAAAGTCACCTACCGAGAATATAAAGGAAAAGGCTTAAGGACAGGAAATGCCTTCTCTGGCCATGGAAGAGTGATTAGTTTAAAAATGTGATAGAATTCACATTTTAATATTTTATTCAAATCATTCATTTTACATAGGATTGTACTCGTATGTATGAAGAAAACACCTGAGAATGAGCTAGAATGTGAGCAGTATGAGAGAAAGCATTGTTGTCTACCTCATTTCCAACTAAAATGCCTATACATAGTAGATGCCTAAGAAACATTTGGTGACTTCATTAGTTAATGAGGAGCCACTGTATCTAACTTTTTGTTGTTGTTACCAATAATTTTCTCACACACAAATACACCTTCTCAGCTTATTCTAGTATGTTTTTATTAAACTGATAAGAACAGATACTACACTTGATCTTAGCCAAAAGGCCGAGAAGCGATCTAGTATGTTTTTAGTAGTACTTTTCCAATTGATTTTTTTAAAATATGTGGTCACTTTTGAGAAAACATTTTGTGGTTTACATTCATCTATTTTTAATTCTCTGAAACATTGTTTTGCAGTATCTAAGGGAGAGTTTAAAAGCTTCATGAACTAAAAGGCACATATTGCCAAAATTAAATGAACTAAAAAGAATGAAAACTTTGGGTAGAGTTCAAAATTTTAAGCTCTCAAGTAAAACGAATACACAAATCTTGGGATTTTGTTTCTCATATTCTCATATTAAAAGATCTAGATTAGATTAAAGAAACAAAAATTTTAAGCCAAGCTTCCAATTGTAAAATGTACTGAAAGACTCTTAAATCAAAATTCCACTAAATAGCTTGCCTAGTAACCACATTTTTTTCAATGTGTTTATTTATTTACAAAAACAGTAAAAAGTTTACTAAATCCCAAGATATTTCTAATCATGTCACAGAAATGGATGATTTTGTGTGTTTATTGAAAGAGAAGAACAGATGGTCTGCTACTCTTCAACCACTATAAGATATTAATCTTATTCTTCCCATAAAACTTGTTATTAAACATGTAAAAAAATACAATTCTGGTAGCAAACATAGAAATCCCAATAAAAGCAATTAGGCAGCATTTTCACCTATTAAAAAGGTGATACATGTCTATGCACATAGGTTTCCCACATTTTTTACAATTTTCTTACAATAAATTCTTCAGTATGAGGTTATTGGATGAAAAGCTATAGCCATTTTATGGCTTTGCAAATATATAGCTAAGTTACTTTAGAAGAGTGTAACAAATTGTTATATCAAAAGTACAAATTTTATAACATTGGCTTCCTGGCATTTAAAAATTATTTTTTACTTAATATACAGTAAAATTCACTCTTCTTGGTATATGTTCTATGATTATTATTGATACATGTATATAGTAACGCAACCACACCACAATCAAGATATAAGACATTTCCATCACCCCCGTGAAGTGCCCCTTTGTAGTTACCACTTCCACCCCAACTCCGGGAAACCACTAGTCTGTTCTCTGTTCTTATAATCTGTCTTTTCCAAAATGTCATATACTTGGGCACGTACACCATAAAGTCTTTTGAATCTGGCTCATTTCATTTGATACGAGGCATTTAAGTTTCTTCCACATTGTTGCATTGAATCAGTAGTGTGTTCCCTTTTAGTGCTCAGTAGTGTTCTATGGTGTGGATGTACCTCAGTTTGCTTATTAATTGGTAACTTGGGTTATTAGCAGTTGTGATGATTATGAATAAAGCTGCTATAAATATTTCCATGCAAGTTTTTATGTATGGAAATTTCTCTTGGATTAGTTGACTTTTATTTTATACACTTATTTATTCTACATTTATTTTCTGACTTTTAAATTCATACTCCCCCAGAAAATATTGAAACCCTAGGTTGAGCAATATAGGCTTAGGTAAAGTTTTATCCAAGACAACGTACATAAAACCGTTAGTTGAAATTTGGATAGTATTAAGGATACAAAGATACTCTCATAAATAAAATTAATTGTGAAACTTTAAAATATTCACACTAGGTGATTTTTTAAAAAAATCGTTAAGTCCAACTTTTAAAACTTTCAAACTTACTTTGAATGCCGCAACTAATTATAGGGAAACATGTAAGAAGACACAAAAACTTCTCACATTTAAAATTCTCTGAAATGCTTGAAATCTCAATGATCTACATCTATTTCTAATAATCTTTTTTCATTCTAAAAATAAAATAATAATAATTGTTCTTGCCCACAAGTTTACAAATTCCCTAAAGAAGGTCATCTTGTGCCTAAAGAGATACACAGCAATCCAGGACAGAAGGTTAAGTATTATATATCAAAGGAGTGCAATAGCTAATAAGTACTAATGGAGTTCAGAGTTGGGAGCCAAGGGAAAGCCTTAAGGGAAGGGGAAAGTAAGGGTAAAATTTGCTGTGCCTTCAAGGAAAAATAGGATATTTCATTTGAAGTTGTAGCTTCCTTCTATAACTGGTAAACCTTGGAGTATGAAGTCAATTTAGACAGGCTCCTGGCACAGATTCTTCTCCCTGTCCTTGTACAGAGCTATGATGAGTCATAATACCCCCATGATAATTAGAAAACCCCTTTGTCACCCAAATAGCAAAATACTGCTGTCTGTGTATACTGACCACATTGTTAAGTGTACTCTTCTAAGTCTGTCTGACAATAACTGAATGATAGATTACAAAACACCACTATTAAATTTGGAGAACATTAACAAAGAAAAATGAAGGACTAATGAGTCATTTCCAAGTAAAGCCATCTGATTCCATCACAACAAACTAATCAAAGTCAGATGAAGCTAAAGCTTAATTCACATATAATTTTGCAGGCAGCAAATTAGTGTCTTTTTGGAATATCAAGAAGAATACACTTTTAGCAAGTTCCCCAGAATGTGTCCAGCAAGCATATCACATTTTTAAAAGTCATGAGTTTAAATAAAAATACTTTAGCATAAAAAGAAATAAACAAGCACACACCCCTTTCCACTTTCAATCTCTCCTTCTCTTTTATAGTTTTCTTACTTCCTACTATGTCATCTCTACCCCCCACTACTCCTTTCCCTTCCTATAGACACATACCATCATGGAAGTTTATTTACTTTTTAACGTAGAATATTTTGTTCCCAGACATCTAAACACCGAAAGGTACAAAAGTATTCATTATTAATTGCTGCAGTTTAAGTGTAAATAAATCATATATGTACATATATACATATGTATAATTAAGTCATGAATGTATTCATTCATTAATCAATATGGCAAATACTTATTACATGTGTACCATGCGCCAGGCACTGAGAATACAGAGATGAAATGTACAACCCTGCCCTTACTGTGTCCAGAGTCTAACAATGGAGACAAAGAGAGAGAATACAGTTGTAATAGAGTTCAATGTGCAGTAAAAGAGGGAGAGTAATGCTCAGTTTGCTATGTGAACATAGAGAAGATTCACTCAACCCAGAATAAGTAAAATCTCTAAGTGGGATAATCCTTTAACTGAGTCTTAAAAAGTAGAAAGAAGCCAGATAAGGAAACTTAAAAAAGAAGTATTTCAATTAGAAGATGCAGCAAACAAGAAAACATGTTTGTGTGGAACTAAAAATGATTTTATAAGGCTGACATATACGTTACATTTGGCGAACTTCTATAATAAATTTGCACACTTTTATTGATGAGATTCCCAATTTTTCTGTCATTGCATGTGTCTGTTTTTTCTACAAATCAAGCATTTCTAAATGAATGTGGAGTTAATTTAGTTTGTCTGGGGGTTAAATTTGTGTACATACCTTCTCATAGGTCCTGGCCACACTGTATGGTGTGAGTTAGGGATCCCTACCCCAAGAGGCCCTCTGAAGCCCGGCCTTCCAGTGCTCATCAACTCACCTCTACTCCTTTTTTAGGTGGGCATATAGCTAAATCACTTCCCTAGCCTCTTTGCTGATAGGTTGGTATCATGAAACTAAGCTCTGGGGAAATGGAACATGGACAAAAGTGATGTATTCTGCCCCCAAACCTGGCCTATAAAAAGCTTTCACACTTAAAGCTCCTCTCTCACATTTTCCATTCTATAGTGATTTAAGATACTGACGGTAGCAGTATTACTAGATAGAAGGAAACTGTGTCTCAGAATAGCTTTTTAAAACAGTCACAACACTAGATTGTGACATGGGCACAAAATAAACCTTTATTGTGTTAAGCCACTGAGATTTTAGGATTGTGTCATCATAGCAGTTAACTTGAGCTTAGAGTTTTGTTGTATCCACTAACCTTACACTCTCCAGTATACGTATTTTTGACTTGACTTTTTATCATAATACTAGATGTCATTAGAAAGTATCAGTGTACTGAGCAACATGATTCATTTTTACCACCTGCTTCATAGAAACCTGATAGACCCATTGCTCCATACTGAATGTCTGTGCCCTACTAAACACCTGCTCTAAACAAGGAAACCTCTTAGTTTCAAGTTCTTCGAGCATTTCAGAAAAAAAAACCTTCTGAAAGTAAATTTACCATTTATGCGGACTGCTAGAGACTTCTTCCTGGATATTGTTCATTATTTTCCTTAGTGATTATGGTATGTTTTCTCTTTATTTCTCTATGATATTCTTACACTGTGTCTTCCCTTGATCAGAAAGCAATTTTTCATTTTGCATTTAGCACAATAACAAGTAACTCACAATTTATCAGTTTATGGTTTAACAAAAGTTAATTATTATTAACAAGAAAACAACCTTTTAAAACTTTTATTTAAATTGTTTGTATAAGAATATATTTAATATTAATAATAAAAATATCAATGCTTGTTGTAAAACCTGAAAGAAAAAATAATCTCTTCCCTGGTCTCCCTAATTCCCACCAAGCACAATCAACTTAAATTCATTACTTTTTACCTTCAAAATTCACTTTATAAGATTATTTTATTACAAATGTTAAACATGATTACTGAAACATGTGAAACAAAGCAACAAAATAATAAAGGTAATCTTACTTTTATCCTTTTTCAAATCCCACTACCTAGGATTAGCCATGTTCATAGTGTATTATATATCCTCCCAACCTTCTCCCTGCTTAAATGACAAAATATACACATTTAAAAAACTTTTTTTATAAAATATGATCCATAATTTTATCCTTAACTTGTTTTTGTTACTTAACTATAGATCTTGGATATCTCTCAAGAACAGCAGATATAGATTCTAATTCAATTTTTAAAGTAATGATTTCAAATTCTCTGGCAGGAATGAAACAGATGTTTTCAACCTTTCCCTATTGATGTCTACTTTTTTAATGCATTTCCTGTGAATGTGTGTGTGTCTTTGTGTGTGTGTGTGTGTCCGTGAGTTTAGCAAGGATATTGGGGAAAGGGATCACCACTACAAACAATACAGTCATAAACATATTTTTACATAGGAATTATAACTAAAATATTTGATGGCTGGCATGGTAAAGAAACTGTATATTCAGAACTGATATCCAATCAGTCAACTGGTACCCCATGCCCATGCACAATTTGAGTATCAGCTCTACTTTTGCATTTTCTATTTTATATTGCTTGCATTACTTACTATAGGTTTGTCTCCACAAAGACTATTGTCCAGGTTCCAGTTGTTTATTGCTGCATAATAAATCACCCCAAAATGTAACTATTTAAAAGAACATTAATTATTTTATTATCTCTCACAATGCCTGTGCTCGGGAATTCAGGAAGGGTTCAGCTGCCAAGTCCTGACTTGTGATCTCCAATGCAGTTGCCATTAGTCTGTGACTGGTGCCAAAACAAGAGGCTAGAAGAGCTGAGGACCAGTCAGAACCTTTCGTCTCTTCATGTAGTCTCAGAACCTTTCCATGTGGTCTCTAGCATGAGTTAGTTTAGGCTTTTTCATAGCATGTGGTCTTAAAACAATTGGGTTATGTATGAGGTAGCTGAAGTCATCAAGAGAAAGTATTTTGTGAACAAAGAAGGTGTATGGTCTTGTATTATCTAGCCATGGAAGTTAGCTTTATTTCTGTCTTATTCTGTTGATTATAGGTGAGTCATGGCCAGCCCAATTCAAGAAGTATTATTGTAGCCATCTTTGAAAAATAAAACACGCCACAGTTTGCTCTCTGGCCACAAATTACATCCCTCCTACATGCAAATTACACTCAGCCTCTCCTAAAACTCTTCAAAAGTTTCATCTCATTATGGCATCAGGAGTTTACCATCTAAATTAAATATTCTGGGCTCAGATGAGGTTATTTGTGTATGATTTCTCAGATACAGATTGTTTAGTATTCTTCTTTAGCTGAAGACCTGTTGAAGGAGGAGGCCCTGCCATAAGGAGTTATCTGATTCAGCTGATGGTTCTGCTGACTCATTTTCCTGTAATAACCCCACCCCTACTGCCTGGAACTAGTGATTCTGTTGATTCATTTCATCTGTAACAACCCACCAATGCATTAGGACCACCAATCAAAAGGCGAGACGGTTACTCCTGTAAGCCTGTACCTCCTATAAAAGGACAGGAACAGACGGAGTAGGGGAGCTTGGACATTTTAGACTTTTGTCTGCGGTGGCTCCGCCGGCTGAATAAAGAATCCCTTTCTCTTCTATCTTTGGTGTTCAGGTGATCCTTTCTCTCTGCCCGGCCTAGTTTCCTGCAACATATTTTGGTTCCCTGACTGGGAAGTGGGCCTACCTGCAGAGAGAAAGAGCGAAGTCAGAATCACATGGTGCCCTCCGGAGCACCTTGGGAGGGCCCCAGTCGGCCTGGGCAACGTGAACACTAAGCATGCCAGGGACGGCTAGCTTTGCCTCCCTGTGTGGGCGCCTCAACACGGTGCAGAAAGAACCCCCTCCACAGGTTCCCGAGGAGTCGAACACCAAGAGGAACAGACACAAGGACCAGGTAGGAACAGTTTGGGGAAAAATGCCAGGGTTTGCTCTGTCTGAGCAGAAGTCAGCACCACCCTGGTACATCCCGAGTACTGTTCAAGGTAGTTTGAGCAGGAAACCAAGGCTGCCCCAGGACAGGAATTTGGGAATTTTGGATTTGAGTGAATGTGAGTGCTTGGAGAGTGAACGAGATGGACACTGAGGGGAGGGTTCTGACTCCTCCTCAAAGGGCTGAGCGAGAGTCGAGTCCCGATCCACGGTTCGGGCGTGACCTCAGCTGGTTTATGGTGGTACCGGACTAAGTCCATCTGAGTCAGGGGTTTATACCGACCCGCTTATTGCTAAGAGGCACCCACGTCCCTGCAAGGGGAGCAGGCAGAGACGAACGAAGCGATTGTGCATCCCCTCCCAATTTACCCCTCTCTCCCCTCAAACCTCTTTGCAGCATGAGTGTTGCTGTCCAATGGAGGGTTATGGGAAGTGTGCAAGGGAAACCTTTCCCCTTGGCAACCATGCTGAAGAATTTTAAGAGAGCATTTTCTGGAGATTATGGGGTTGCTATGACCCTGGAGAAACTAAGAACTTCGTATGAATTAGAGTGGCCTACATTTGTGGTGGGATGGCCTTCAGAAGGGAGCCTGGACCGAGCTATTGTACAGAACATGTGGCCTGTCATTACTGGAGACCTGGGATGCCCTGACTGGTTCCCATATGTAGATAGTTGGCTCCAGCTAATTTTACAGCCACCCCCCTGGCTCAGAGGCCAAGCCTCCAAGGTACTGTTAGCACCCTGCCCAGCCTGACAAGCCTCAGCTGCTACATAAATTCAGGTGTGACTAAGGTATAGCCTTCCTAGCAAGAGTGCAGGTGCAATGGAGTTGTAGTCCCCACAGAGAAAAAGATGACATCTCAGGAACAGCTGGCACAGCATGTGCTGCAAGAGGCAGTGGAGTCTGAGGGCCTGGAGGGTCTCATGGGTGCAGCTTTGGAGGCCAAGCAGGTCCTGTCCTCCTATACCCTCTCCAGCTGCTGGGAATGGGCCTCCCCCCGGCAGGTGCTGTAGGTGGACTCGGTGGCCCTGAGTCTGTACCCAGAGGATGCTCCCCAGCACGTGCTGCTGCTAGTAGAGCCCCAAGCACTCATTGACTTAATGCAGTCCATATTCCAGACTTCTAACCTCAAATGGGTGGACCGCCACCAGCTTCTCCTAACTCTAGTTAATATAGAAGAATGGCGACAAATAATCCAGGCTGCCACCAAGTGGCTACAGGAAAATGCTCCAGAGGAGGCATTAGATCCCAGAGAATTTGCCCAAAACTCCTTATCCAAGGAGGACCCACAAGGGGACCCAAATGATAGAGATGATATGGAAAGAGGGGGAGAGTGGGGAGGCCCTTCTCCGGGGGCTGCAACAGAGAGGTCGGAGGGTCACTGGCATACGGGTGCCAGATGAAGGTCCTGGAGGCTTTTGTGAGGGACACGTTGGGTTTGCACTTCCTTTGATCCAGGGAGTTAAGGGAACCAGAGGATGGTGGATTCGGCCTTTGTGGGCCGGAGCACAGGGCATGTCAGGCGCAGACTCTGGGGGCTGGAGGGCTTTGTGAGGGTGGGTGCTCCCCAGCTCCTGGAGGTGGTAGGTGGGGTTTTCATAAATAAGGAGGCGGAGGGAAAGAGGGAGGAGGATCGGAAGATGAGACGAAAGGTGGGCCTCATAGCTGCTGCTTTGAATCAGAATAGGAGAAGGGGCCCCGTGCTGTTTAGGTGATGAAGAAGGAAAGCTGAAGGTCAGAGGGGTCAGCAGAGAAAGCCCCCTTTATGGCATGACCAATGTGCCATCTGCCGGGCATTGGGGCGCTGGAGAAATGAGTGTCCTTGGTGAGGAAGGAGCCCTGTGGCCCTGCCGGGAGTGGGTCCCAAGGAGGAGGCAGCCCTGTTCAGCATGGCTGGGGGTTCCCAATTTGGTGATGGGGGTTGGCTAGGCTCAGAGGCCCCTGATGAGTCCACGGTCTGGGTAAAAATAGGGGAACAAGAATTGGACATTTTGGTTGGTGCTAGAACTGATCATTTCATGGTTGCCAGCCCTGTGGCACCCCTCTCCTCCTGAGGAACTGGCATGATTGGGGTGACTGGAGCCCTGGGCTGGCAGTCTTTTTGCCTCCCATGAAACGCACTGTCAGAGGCCATGAAGGGATGCATCGGTTTCTGTATATGCTGGATTGCCCCTCCCATTATTGGGGCGAGATTTGTTGGGAAAATCACAAGCTACTGTCTCCTTTTCTAATGAAGGCCAGCTGAACTTGGCAGTTGCCTAAGCCAGGACTTGTTCTGGCCCTCACTGTCCCCAGGGAGGAGGAGTGGAAGAGTTTACAGAGCAGGAAATGGAGAAGTTAGCCTCTGTGACCATGCACTGAGCTGGACCTGGTGCAGGCTGTGGAGGAGGCCTGACAGCTGCTGGTGGAAGAACACTGCCGGCACTTGCAGTTGACGTCAGACAGGGGGTCCCCCATTGTCATGTCAGACTCCTTGAAAGAGTAAGGTAACCAGAACTGAAGTTCTGTGCTTACCCCATAGTAACACAAAAAAATGCCCACACACTCGGGCTGAGTTGGTAGAGTTGGGTAAGCAATTTCGGCAGAAGGACAGTGAGACCTGGCACCTGGCTTTTGCAGCAATGGGACTTGGGAATAGAAGGTACTAGCCTCTGAAAGTCACAAATTGTTTGCCTTCCAGTGGGAAAACCCCTCCATAGGAGCGAAAATACAACACACCCGAACGTGACTTCCTTAAGTATTTAAAAATGCACCAACCCTCTTTGGAGAGACCCTCGCTCGGTATCTTCATTAATTCCCAGCACGAGCCACCAGATGTGTCCTCCTTCAGTATGTGGATGACCTACTGCTAGGCCATGGGACTCTCAAGGGGTGTGCAAAAGGAACAGATACACTCCTACATCTGGAGGCTTGTGGTATAACGTCCCCAGGAAGAAGACCCAGACCTCAGGAGCAGGTGAAGTACCTGGGGTTCATCTTCCAGCAAGGGGACAGAAGGCTGGGGGTGGAAAGAAAACAGGTTATTCAGGACATCCCGGTCCCAAAGACAAGAAGATAGATTAGAGAGTTCCTAGGAGCAGTGTGATTTTGCTGCATATAGATCCCAAACTTTGTGGTTCTGGCCAAACTGTTCTACGAGGCCACAAAGCGGGGCAGAGAGGGAGCCAACAGCAAAAGGCATTGGGCCTCCCTGATCTGGCCAAACCCTCTGTGCTATATGTATCAGAAAGGACCCGAACAGCTGTTGGAGTACTGACCCAGAAAGTAGGGTCATGGGTGGGGCCGGTCACCTACATTTCCAAACAACTCAATGGAGTCCCAAAAGGATGACCCCCACCCTGGTGCAAGAGACCCATGGGTTAAGTCTGGGTTGGGACTTGGGGGTGCAGGTGCCACATACAGTGGTGGTTCTGATGGACGCCAAGAGGCACCACTGGCTGACAGATGCACATCTTGCCCAATACCAAGCCCTGCTGTGTAAATATCTGAGACTGACAGTATAGGTTGTGTCCTCCTTGAACCCAGCCACCCTGCTCCCGGTGGGAGATGGGGAGCCTGAGCTTGGAAGTTGTCGAGGCAGCGTATTCGAGCTGGTCTGACCTGCTTGACCAGCCACTAGGGGACCCAGATTTGGAGCTTTTTGTAGATGGAAGCGGTTTTATCAATTCCGGGGGAGAAAGGCAGGCAGGGTGTACAGTAGTGACTCTGACCAAGGTAATTGAAGCCAAGCCCCTGCCCCAGGGAACGTCTGCCCAGAAGACTAAGCTAATAGCCCTGACTTAGGCCCTAGAATTGAGTGAAGGAAAGAATGTAAATATCTTCACAGACTCATGATTCGCTTTTCTCACCCTCCATGTACTTGGGGCCATCTACAAAGAAAGGGGACTTTCAAAGGCAGAAGAGAAGGATCTAAAATATCCCAGAGAGATTTTGCAGCTCCTGGAGGCTATATGGAAGCCTAAGCGAGTAGCAGTTGTCACTGCTGAGGGCTTCAAAACACAGGGACTACTGAAGCACAGGGAAATGCAAAGGCAGACACCGAGGCAATGAGGACTGTCACCCTTCCATACCAGGCTGCCACCGTGGTCCCTCTAATTCCATGGGCTCCAGATATGACTCCTGTGTATTCAGAGGGACACAAGGAATGCATGAAACAGAAAGGAACTAAAGAGGTTGGGGAAGGATGGAGGAAACTGCCAGATGGGAAAATTATAGTCCCCCATCTCCTGGGGTCAGCAGTTGTCCTTGCAATGCACAGGGTCATCCACTTGGGGCAGGAAAAGACTAAGAAATTATTGAGAAGGTACTTCTACATTCCCCTTCTTGTCAACTCTTGCTAAAAAGGTCAGTCAATGTTGTGTGACATGCAGTCAGCACAATGCAAGGCAGGGGCCACCCCTGCCACCTGGAATCCAGTCCAATGAGGTAGCCCGTTTTGAGGACGTGCAAGTGGATTTTCCTGAGATGCCCCAGTGTGGAGGAAACTGGTATGTTCTAGTTTTGGTCTGCACACACACGGAGTGGGTAGAGGCCTTCCCTATGAGAACTGAAAAGGCTCGAGAGGTGGTGAGAATAATACTGAGAGTAATCACTCCCCAGTGTGGATTGCCATTTCAGATTGGATTGGACAATGGATGAGCTTTTGTGGCTGAGGTGGTGCAAGAGACTGCCAAGATTTTAAATATCACATGGAAGCACCATGTGGCATATTGGCCTCAGAGCTCGGGTGGGGTAGATCGCATGAATAGAACCCTAAGGACGGGAATTGTAAGCTCTGCCTGGAGGCAAAGCTTAAGTGGATACAGGCCCTACCATTAGTTCTGTTCAGGATTAGGTGTGCTCCTTCTAAGAGGTCAGGATATTCTCCTTATGAGATACTGTATAGTAGGACCCCTCCAATCCTCTGCAATTTGCCAGGGACCCCCAGATAGTTAGAGACAGAATTACACAGACAATTAGAAGCTCTAGGTAAAATAGCAGAATAGATCTCCACTTGGGTGATAGAAAGGGCCTTGTTAGTCTTTTTGTGCCTGTTTATGTTTTCTCTCCAGGAGACCAGGTCTGGGTCAAAGATTGGAATTTGACCCTGCTCAAACCGAAGTGGAAGGGTCCCTACACTGTCATCCTGACCACGCCTACTTCAGCCAAAGTGGAAGCAAACCTGCCTGGATCCACCACAGCAGATTGAAGATGACTACGCCCGCCCAGGGGAAAGTGGAGACAGACCCCGCCAATCCATGCAGGGTGACACTGTGGAGATTGACATGCCCTGCTCTAGCCACAAAGCGGGAGCAGGCTGGTCAACGCATGGCCGAAGCTTGAGGAACTTCCTCGTGGGACTCATTCTGATTCAACTTAGAACTCTGGGTAAAGGGGAGGAAGAGTATAATTTGTATATGCATGTTCCTGAGGTGAGACAAAAGGTAACAATCATATTGCTATTTTATAGGTTTTGTGAATGTAAGGTACTCTCAAGGAAACTTCCACTTACAATCAAACTCAATACTCAGTATGCGACCCAGGAAATAATCAACCGTATATTTGCTACAATCCTCAGAGCTTATGAGGAGGACGGTTTGCAGCGGTTCTCAACCTTCCTAATGCCACAGCCCTTTGATATAGATCCAAGGGGTCATGACCCACAGGTTGAGAACCGCTGGTTTTGGGGCCTTTGGAGGATTTAAAACCCTAGTGGGAGGAATGCTAGCCATCGTTGGGCTATGTTTAATTGTTTCTTATCTCCTCCCACTAGCATTAACCAAAAGACAGCCTCATGTATGTTCTGTGTGGGGCACTGTCAGCCCCCGCAGCAGCATGTAGATGATGAGACCGCAAATCGAAAATCATATGTGGTCTCAATGTGGGGAATGAAGGAGCAGGCCCCACCATAAAGAGTTATCTGATTCAGTTGATGATTCTGCTGACTCATTTTCCTGTATTAACCCTACCTCCACTGCCTGGAACTAGTGATTCTGCTGACTCATTTCATCTGTAACAACCCACCAATGCATTAGGACCACCAATCAAAAGGCAACACAGTTGCTGCTTTAAGCCTGTAAGTCCTATAAAAGAATAGGACCAGAGGGAGTCAGGGAGCTTGGCCATATTAGGCTTTTGTCTGCCATGGCTCTGCCTGCTGAATAAAAAAATCCCCTTCTCATCTATCTTTGGGTAATTATTTCTCTCTGCCAGACCTAGTTTCCTGCAATTCTGTGACCTAAAGAGACAAGTTATCTGCCCCACATGCCCCCAATATAGAAATGGGACAGTCATAAAATAACCTCTATAGATGGCTCATAAAAATGGGGGCAAACGAAGGCACAGAGCAGGCACTGGTATGTACCAACATTGAAAATCTTCACAAGTACCTTGTTGCAGTTTCCTGATTAAAGTCCAGCATTTCTCCCTTAGGCTAATTTTCTGCAGCTCTGGGTGTTGCTCTCTGAGGTCTTAATTCTGCACCTGGGTCATCATTTTGGCTTTTTTCCCCATACAGAGTAACATATTTTCAGCTAAGTTTAATAGTTTTCTTAGCCTATAGAAATTCTTGCCTATAAAATATCAAGAGTCTAAAGATCTCTTCATTTTGTACTACTGATCATTTCAGTCCCACTGATTTAATTTTTTTTAATTTTGTGGACTTTTAAAATACAAGTTTATAATGTACTTTATTATACAAAAATCACACCCAAAATATCTTTGTGGTAAATTCCTCTCTACCAAAGGTTCCCATGAGTCTTCTATAAAATAACACCCTTACAATTCTCAGAAGTTCCACTATTTAATGGGGAAGATGTGTGAAGCAGTCCCTTAGAAAGTTCTCTGAAGGCCTTTGTTAAAACAGGTCTATGAGGCACCTTACTCACAGGGGTGGCCTCAGAGGCTAACTCAGATTTTAGTTACAACTCTTATAGTCATGGCTGTCCAATTTTCTGGTTCCTAAAGAAAAGAGTGGAAGTAAGTAAGGGTCAGGCAAAGTGCCAATAATGAGATATTACAGACGAAGTATACACTGAGGAGCATGCTGAAATACTATAAAGGAAAAAGAATAACTCAAACTATGCAACAATCTGAGCTATTTAATTTTGTAATAAATGATAATATATTCTTAAGTCATACTGAGATCGTGAAAGCTTCAAGTGTTCACAGAAAAATGATTTGACATTCATTTTGGCATTGTGGTGAGAGCTCTGGAGCTAGGGCCTGAGTTTTAATCCCAGCTCCAATGTTTTCCTAATTATACATCTTTAGGAAAATTATTTTATGACTGTGCTTCAATTATTTCATATGTAGGGATAATAGCAGAAACTATCTTATGAGGTTATTACTAGGGTTAAGTAATATTATGTACATAAAATGCTTAGGAAATTACCTCAAACACAGTAAGCATCCAATAAATGTTAGCTATTGTCCTCATTATTATTATTTACTTTAGGTGATTTTAGAAGATAAAATATTTAGAAATCATTTCATCACAAATAGGTAAAATATACATTATTTAGAGCTGAACGAAGTATGTTTTACTTACCTGAAAAATCTACTCATGTGGAATTTCTCGTTCTAGTAAAGTCAGACCTAATAGTACGTAAATGTCCCCATCTCAGAGATAAGGAGGCAAACACAGCTGAAACGAGTAGCCAAAGGCCCCACATGAGGTCTATTCTGAGTTCTAGAACTCTGCTCACTAGACCAGGGAAAGATTTTGTTGTTTTATGTTGCCCCCTCTCCACCATTCCTTTTTGAATGGCGTCTTTGCATACCAATAGCCAATTTGATCTTCCCATTGCTGTCTTCTTACAATTTGGTGCAGGTTACATTTCCTTATGTTTGTGATTCAAAATCTTCTGACAGTTCTTCTGCTTACCATCATCTGGGGGATATTTGAATCAAAAACCATCCTAGGACCCAAAAAATCAGAACTTTCCAAATAATCATTTGGAGTAGTTTCTTGAAATTTAAAGGATCACAAATATCTCTACTAACCCATTGAAGCTTTTGCTCTTTTCTCCATTGAAAAATGTGTCTGTGGGTTTTTCTTACCTATTTATTGATATATCAAGTGGAACATTCATGAACCACAGTTTAAGAATCTTTGATTCAAAGGCTGTAAGGTGTGACTTCCTAAAGAAGCAGAACAGTTTTATTTTTCTAATAGGGTTTTCTTCTTTCTAAAAGTCATAAGCAAAAACAATTGCTAATACAAGATATTTGGTTTATTTCCCCCAGAGCTGAGTCAGAATCCTCATCATATACATCTATTTTTTCTAACCTAAAACACTTTACAACTTCTGTGTTTCTGTAACTATTATTGGATTATCAAGCCATTCTTAAATTTGACCCTTGTGTAATTGCAGAATATGTCTTTCAGGATTATTTTTCAAAATTTGATTTTTGTTTGGGACTTGGTTTTTAACCAACAATTCAAATATTCAAAATATCTTATAATACTCTGAAAACTTTATTTCAGTCCTGCTTTTAGCTTTTCCTTTTACATAGTGTTCCTGGGGATGAAAATGCCTTTATCTTGAATCTAATTATTTCTTTTTGTCTGTTTGGAAGAGTCAATGATTGCATACCCTACATCAGACAAGGAAATATAGCATTTCTTGTAAATTGTTAGACTGATTCATTCATTAAAAATATGTCATTTATACACCTCTACATTAATTGAATTTATATCTCCTATACTTAAGTTTGCCAAATTTGCCAAGAAATATCTTTTAAGTATTTATTATATTTTATTTATAATATTTTATGTATACATTTTATTTTCTCTAAAAAATTGAAATTCCCTAAGAGAAGGAAATAAAGAAAAATATTATCTATAGACGGTACATAAAAGCTAGAGCTAAAAGAGCAGAGGTTGTTAGTCAGACACCCTTATTTTATGGGTTAAGGAAACTGGGTCCTAACAAATTTTGACAGCTTACCTAAGGTAAAGACTTAATGGAAAAATTTTGATGGACAGAATTGATACATATAAGGATATAATGAAATGCTTGGTTTTGACAGTTCTTTTTTAATGATAAATACAAAACTAAACTTTTGGTGTGACAAATTATCTTCTAATTCAGTGTCTCAAAGACCACTTAGTTATTCCACCCTTGGGAGAGGGTAGGAGAAGTATGATAGAAAATTTCCCATTCATACATGTCTTATTGCATTTTTATTAATATCTCTATTTTCTCTTAATATACTACTGACATTAACCTTAAAATAGGAAGAAATACAGTATTGGGGAGAGTCCAAGAGCTGGGTTATTTTCTGTATCACCTATAAAAATTCAGCTTTCCTGACTGAGATAAAACCAGGGATAGAGATGAAAAAGTTTTATACTTTAGTAGGCCTTAAAAATTCTGCTAATTGAAGCCCAAAGCCTAATTTTTTTACTTCTTTTATTTTCTTTACAATCATCACCTGAATCTTTGAAGAATTCAATGAAACTTTTCTTTTTCCCTAAGGCTGTATCAACTGCTGCTTTGATAGTGATGCAGCATGCTTAGTAATGGGAAAGACTTGGCAAAAGTTGTTTTAGTAGAAAGTTGTTTTATTAGAACATAAATTTTTTTTATTACAAAGATTTTTTACCCAACACAATAAACTACCCCAATGTCTGGAACCACCAGGCCCCTAACACCTTAAATTACTGCAAGTGTTAGACCTGTCATCTCCTGTCTTTTAAGTTTGGCAATATATATAAATATATTTGCTTATGTTCTTGATGGTAGATGCAGAGTAGTACATTTTTATTAGAATCTTTTTTTTTTTTTTTTAGAATTCAAAATACGCCTTTTGTGGCTTGAACAGCTTAGAACTGATGCTAGACTTTACACTACAGTGTTAGATGTTTGCTCAGTGGTTTCAGGAAGATAGAATAGTTCTGCTTCTATTCTAATGCTGACAAAATCTAAGTATCAATATTACTTTCTCCTGGAGTTAACTATGATTTTACCTTTCCTACAGCACTAAGGACAAGCAAATAGACTTCTCTAATGATAGCAATTTATAAACACTGATTTGCCATGAACTTGAAGACTCATTATCTAAAGGTTGCATTCCTATTATGCTCTATTATCAGCCAAAAAATTCCCTAGCATTGATAATAACTTCAATGCATGTTCTCTATCTCCCTGTGATAATTTTCAAGAAGCACTTTCAGGATACTTCTTACTTAGTGCCATTATTACCTTTTCGGAGGTAAGATATCTATGCAATATTTGCTTTCATCCATCTATAATGATCTTGAATTGGGTCATTTAACACCTGCTTGCTGGGAGAGGTTGAAATGTACTACCAGGCATCCAGGTGTAACAACAACAAAACTCTTACAGGTTATCAGGTATTAAATGGGGGAACCGCTATGAGAACTTAATTTACATAAATGACAGGGAACCATCCATTGCACAGCAACAAATTAAGATTAACAAGACAGGAACCAGAACTGAGAAATATTTAGGGACAATGGTAGCCTCCAATGTCTTGGAGGTGGGCCAGATTGCAAAGCAATTACCACCTATAAAGAGTGCAAATGACCATCTCCTATCAACAGCAAAAGAAGACATTTTAAAGGTCAGTCATCATGGTAGCTATGAAAATATTGGGCGAACGGGACTATATATCAAGCTTGGCTCTCCCCAAGTCTAAAGGATGTTTTCATCATTTGTTTGTTTGTTTGTTTATTAACTTTCATGGGAAATTGGTCATTTGAATGTCTCCAGAAAGACTTGCACCCTACTTCAGGACCAAGTAATTGAAAATATTTACTGCTTTTCACCCAGTAATGTGGTTATTTTAAGGATTATATTTGATAAATTAAAAGTGAAAAAAAACAAGGTTTTATTCAAGAAAGCCTTTTCACATAATAATTTATACATTAATATAATGAATAATGGAATAAGGCTACAGTTCGTTTGATCTCTAAATCCCAACCATTGCTCACAGAGGGTCCAGAAGACAACTGAAAACCTTGGGCAAAAAGGAGTGTGAGACTAAAAATCAACCCTAGATCCATTTGTGAAATCCACACAATTCTGTTTTCCTTCTCTAAACATCGTTGACTTTTGCACGTATCTGAGCGCCTCTTGCTGCCCCCTGGTGGCCCAGGGTTCCCCACAACAGAACCTCTTTTCTCTTCTCAGTAAAAGCTCAACCTGCCACTGTGCAGAGCACTCTATTTTCTCTATTCAGTTACAAGAGCGGATTTTTGAAGATTTACATATCATTTATATATTACACTCTTTTTCAAGCCAAAACAACAAAACTCAACAAACATATACAAAATGTAATCATTTCAAGTAACAAAATATATGTATGAATTATATTCACATGTTGTTTGATTTTGTGTTTATGAGGTCTGACAATTAAGTTCACAAACTCATCCTGCAAAAAGTTCTGCGTACCTCATTGCTGAATATTATTAGGGTCACCTTCAAAGTACTCCCCTTGGGAAGCTATGCACTGACATCAGTGTCTAGTCCATCCTTCAAAGCAATTTCAGAACCCCTTTTCTGTAATGGCCATCAGAGCTGCCATTATATTACCCTTGATGTTCTGAATATTATCAAAAAAAGTCTTCCTTTCAATATTTTCTTTATCTTTGGGTAAAGAAAAAAGTCATTGGGGGCCAGATGAGGTGAGTAGGGAGAGTGTTCCAATACAGTTATTTGTGTACTGGCACAAAACTCCCTCACAGAGTGCCATGGAGCTTATGCATTGTTGTGATGCAAGAGGCATGAGTTCTTGGCAAAAAGTTCAGGTTGTTTTCATCTAACTTTTTAATGTAGCCTTTTCAGCACTTTCAAACTTAGTTGGCTATTTGTCCAGTTGGTACAAATTCATAAAGAACAATCCCGCTAACAGCAAAAAATGTTAACAACATCATTTTGACTCTTGATTTGGACAGACGGAATATTTTTGGTTATGGAGAATTAACTGATTTCCATTGTGCCCTTTGACACTTTGTTTAAGGGTTCGTATTGGTACACTCATGTTTCATCACCAGTGATAACACAGCCCAAAACATTGTCTTGCTTCCCCAAAGATCTTGGCAGAGTTCAAGTCTTATTTGCTTTTATTCAATGGTGCACTCCTTCAGGGCCATGTTTGCACACACCTTTCTCATGCCAAGGTTTTCAGTTAAGATTTCTGTTTCTCTATGTTTACTTGGTCTGCTATGCTTCTCAGAGTCAGGTGACAATTTTGATGCACAATTTGACAAGTTTTTGCAATGTTTTCATAGTTCTGCTCGTTACTGGTCACCCTGACCTTTTTTTCATCAGTGCTGCTTTCTCTCCCCTCAGAAACATATTTAATCCATTTGTACACTGCCGTTTTCTTCATGGCATTATCCCCATATATTTGAACTGGCATGTCTCTGATTTCACTTCCACTTCTGCCAAGTTTAACAAGAAATTTAATGTTTGTTTATTACTCTAGTTCAAGCTCCAACATTCTCATGATGGCACACAAAAACACAAGAATAATGAACGCCACTCATCACGACACCACCACATGTTGACAAGAACACAGCTTTGAGACACAGATGGGTATCAAGGCTATGAATCCTTACCAAATTGTTTGTACAATGCTGCCTACATAGGTGCATGATGGCAAGTTTGTGAACTTAATTGTCAGACCTTCATGTGTGTGCCTCTGTGTACATGCATGCATACACCATTACATATATATGTATGTATGTATGTAATGGTAGAGACTCAAAGGCAGGCAGAGGCATTGGAAAGCTTTATAGTTAAAAAAAAAAGAGAAGGCTTTTATTGAAATTTTGTTGACATGGGGAAAATGTAGGTGGACTAGCTAGAAATGTGGCATCCCATTAGTTGGAGATACATATTTGGCTTTCTCTGGTTGATTGCAAATTGAAAGCAGGAACAAAAAAATAAGAAAGCTGATGAATAAAATCCTGGACATTGTGGGCTGATATTAGAGAATTTTTTGTTTAACTTCCTGGATTACTACTACAAATAGCTGTCTGACTTCCTATAAATATGGCTTATAGCAAGCTGACTTCCTCGAGTAAGAAAAAAAATGAGGAAAGTTAATGGAAAAATATGTTTTCTGGGATCACAAGTGAGATTAAAAAAAAGTTTCAATGATGTTCATATTAGTTTTTTTAAACATTTTTATTAAAAATATAGTGAGGGCTTCCCTGGTGGTGTAGCGGCTAGCCTTTGGCATGCTCAGTGCCATTGCCCAGGTTCGATTCCCAGCCAGGGAACTACCCTCACCCACCCAAAAAAATATATATATATTGTGAACATACAATATTATATTAATTTCAGGGGTGCACCATAATTACTTAAGATTGATATACCTAAAGAAGTGATCACTATGATAAATTCAGCAACCATCTGACACGATACTATCAATGTTATTTTATATTAATTTTAGGTGTACAGCATAGTGGTTAGACATTTATATAACTTAAGAAGTTGTTATCTCCCTAACTAGTCTAATACCCCCCTGACACTATACATAGTTATTACCGTATCATTTTCTATGCTTTATTTTATATCCCCATGACTATTTTATAACTACCAATTTGTACTTCTTAATCCCTTCACCTGTTCATCCTGGCCCCTAACCCTCTCCCAATTATCACCCCAACAAATCTAGTACCCATCTGAGGTGTCATATTGTAATACATAGTACAGTATTATTGACTTTATTCCTTATGTTATACCCTACATTCCCATAACTACTTTGTAACAACACATTTGTATTTCTTTATCCCTTCCTCTTTTTTCATCCACACCCCGAAACCCCCATTCATCTGGCAACCATCCAAATGTTTCCTGTATCTGTTAGTTTGTTTCTGTTTTGTTTATTTTCTTCTTTAGATTCCACATATAAGTGAAATCACATTGCATCTGTCTTTCTCTGTCAGATACTCCACTCAATGCAATATCCTTTATGACTTTTGATTAGAGCTCTTAATCTATTTAAATAGAAATTCATTGTTGATAGATACATAGTTATTGCCACTTTTTTATTCATAATTTTGCTATTTTTTCTCACATCTTAAAGAAGTCCATCTAACATTTCTTGTAATACTGGATTGGGGGTGATGACCTCTTTTAGCTTTTCCATCTGTCCTTCAATTTTAAATGACAGCCATGCTGGGTAGAGTCATTTTTTTTTTTTAGAGGTGAAACCAAGAAGCAATCTATTGAAAGGAAAATAGGGTGAAACAAAGAGATAGTTTATTAAAAGGGAAAGTACACTCCTAAGAGGTAGGACCAGGCTGGAGCAGGATGGGTGGAGTAATCTTGGTTGTAAGCCCTTGCTCTTCATTATGTTGAATATTTTCTGCTAATCTCTTTTAGCCTGCAAAGTTGCTGTTGAGAAATTTTGATAGCTGAAGATCTTCCAAGCTCCCTTATAAATTACTAGTTCCCTTTCTTGTGCTGCCTTGAAGATTCCCTTTTTGTCTTTAAACTTTACCATATTAATTATGCTGTGTCTTGGTGTGGGCCTATTTGAATTCGTCTTGTTTAGGACTCTCCGTGCTTCCTAGGCTTGTATGTCTATTTCCTTTGCCAGTTTAGGGAAGTTTTCAGTCATTTTTTTTTCCCAATAGGTTCTCAATTCCTTGCTTTCTCTTCTTCTTCTGGTACCCCTATGATGCAAATGTTGTTATGCTTGATGTTGTCCCGAAGATCTCTTAAAGTATCTTCATTTTTTGGATTCTTTTTTTTTTCTTTTTTGTTCTGATTTGGTGCTTTCTACTTCCTTATCTTCCAAACTGCTAATTTGATCATCTGCTTCATCTAGTCTGCTGGTGATTCTTTCTAATGTATTCTTCATTTCAGTTATTGTATTCTTTATTTCTGACTGGTTCTTTTTTTTTTTTTTTTTTTTTTGTTTTTTTTTTTTTTTTTTTTTTTTTTTTTTTTTTTTTTTTTTTTTTTTTTTTTTTTTTTTTTTTTTTTTTTTTTTTTTTTTTTTTTTTTTTTTTTTGGACTGGTTCTTTTTTATGGTTTTTATGTCCTGTTTTATGCTTGCTAGCTCCTTTTTGAAATTCTCACTAAGTTCTTTGAGCATCTTTATAACCATTGTTTTGAACTCTGTGTCTGGTAGGCTGCTTGCCTCCATTTTGTTTAGTTGTTTTCTTGGAGTTGTCTCCTGTTCTTTTATTTGAGATGTATATCTGTTTTCTCATTTTGGCTGTGTCTCTGTGCTTGTTTCTATGTATTAGGTAATCTCCTACATCTCCCTGTCTTGGCCAGGTCACCTTATGTATTAGGAGTCCTGTGGGCCCTGGCACAGTCTCCTTAGTCACATGACCCAGGTGTTCCAAGAGTGTCCCTTGTGTCATTCTTGATAGAATACATAGTTATCTATGTATGAGTTGTGTGTGTTCTGTTTTTATAATTGAGCCTTGATTGCTGTTGGCACATCAGTGATTGGAATGACCCTCAGGCTGATTGGTTATGGGATTTGACCATGTCCATTACTTATGAGATGCCATACAGGGGGCTTACCCCATGGAGCAAGATTTGCCCTAGCAGGCTCTGGTGCCTGTTTGAACTGCCCTTTGGGTGTGCCTCTTGTGGGACTAATTGAGTGGTGTGCTGCTGTCATCTGAAGTCAATCTCCAATTATGTTTGTTTTAGGGCCTCTTGGGAAGCGCTCTGGTGCAGGCCCAAATCATCCACTGACTGTGACTGGTCAGGGACTACCTGATAGAAGCTAGAAAGTGATCCACAATTGTTCACTGCCTGTGCTGTACCTGGAGGCAAGTGGGTGAGGCCACTCTTTGAACTGAGAACAGCTGTCACCAGTACCAGGCTGGGTAGCTCTGCAAAAAACCAGGACACATTGAGGTCTGATGCCACCTGCCAGCTCCCTTCAGGTTGAGCCACTAATAAAGGCTCATGCAGTATGCAAATTGAGTGAGGCAGGGTGGCAGGGAGTCACGTGTTCACCAGGTTAATGTAGATTCTGTTTTTGTGCCAGTGCTGAGACTGGAGCTGCTCAGCAAAAGTCTCAGAGCACACCAAAGCACACCTGAGGCCCATGAACCACCAAGAGTTTTCTAAGAAAGTTTGCAATGGGGGCAGGGTTGGCTGATCCCTGGAGAAAGTGCCCATAGCACTGCAGCAGTGGGGTGGGATGGGGATTCAGTGGAGCTCACCAGGCCAATCAGATTCAAATTTGGCCCTGTGTGGAGAGGGTGCAACACAGGAAAGATGTTGCCTGCCCACCTACATGAAGGAGGACACCACTCATGGAAAGTGGTGACTGTCCTTCAGCCCTCACCCCAATACCACACACCTCAGTCTGTCCCCACCCCTGTATGCCTTCAACATCCCCTGAATCACCATTCCTTTACAAGAGCCCAGGTGAGTACCCGTGAGTGGCTGAGTCTGCATGTGGGCACTTTAAGAAAATGCCTGGTCTTTCCGCAGCCTTCCATCCTATCCAAATGGTGGGAATTCCAACTGTTTTTCACAGCCAGTTGTGTGGGGCTTCTCTTCCAAGCACCAGTATGCTGGGTTGGGAAGCATGTTGTGGGGATGGGGTCTCTCACTCCTCCGGGGGAACCTCAGAAGCCAAGATATTTCTTCTGATTCTACTGCCACCTGAAGGTTTGGGGCCAGCAACTTCACTCCTTCTAACAGTCTCACCCCTTCTACCAGTCTCCACATGGCTTCTTCTTTGTATCTTTAGTTGTAAAACTTCTGTTCAGCCAGAGTTGAACAGGTTAATTGTTCTATGATTTAGTTGTAATTTTAACATGTTCACAGAATGAAGCAGGCACCTTTTTTATTATCTACTCCATCATCTTCTATGTTAGTTTTACTATTGCTAAACTGCAGCAAAAAAAGAAAAAGACCCCAAATACATTAGTTCAAACAAAATAGAAGAGTCTCTATCTCATAACAATCCAGAGATTGATAGGTGATCCAAGAGTATCATCATCATCTTTCTATTTATCTACCTAAGATGGAACTTCTGCTTTCAAAATCATTCATGACTCAGGTTCATTCATTGTTATTATTCATTCTACTCATTGTTTTTTATGTTCTTATAGGTTGTTTCTTTACCTCCATGGCCATGGTTGGCTCACCACCATTTCATTTATGTTACAACCCATGGAACAGAGAAGAAGAAATAGAGGGAAAGTAGCTTTCCTTAAAAATATGGTGTGGAAGTTCCAGTCACACTCACATCCCCCTTTGCATAGCCACATGTACATAAAGGGGAGTTTGAGAAATGTAGTGTCTAGGTGCACTGCCAACTTGACTAAGGAGATTTATAACAAAAGGGGGGGGGGGGCAAATAAATACAAGAAAAACTTTCTGCCACAGATGCTATAATGGCTATAAATTTTATGCTTAGAGAATTATTAAAGACCACAAAATACTTTTTCTTCTTTGAAGCATTGTCCTCTCTAGCCCATGAGGTGTGTTAATGGGTTTCAGGCAAAGCCACACCTATCTATTTCTTCATCTTGGGGATTCCAAAATTTCTTAGACATTTGATATAGAAAGCTTACTATAAGAGGGCTGCATAGTGCATATGATACCTAAATATTTAAAAAATATTTTATGCTTTATTGAATAGTATAAAGAAAACAGTAGAAAAATCTTTGCTTGTTCTCTGCCCCTTGGTGTCCTGAAAATTATTTCAGACCTAACAAAGAGAAGAGAAGCATGTCAGATTTTGACAAGTTCCTGAATCATAACCTTCTTAGGTATTCTAACTTATTTTCTCAAATAATAAGCTGTCTAATAAGTTTTGGTGCACTTTAAAAATGCAAATATAAGTGATTAAAAAGCTCTGATCATATTTATGTCAAAGAATTTGGATGGTATTAATTTAACTAATGAATAATTGGGTTCCCACATAAGTACCAGACAGCTGGAATTATGACTGCCCCAGGATTAAGAATGTTATACATATACAGGTAACTCCCATATAAAATGGTTGTTGGGTTTCTAAAAAAATCTGTGTTATGCTAATTCATGTTATACAAAACAAAGAACTAGTACAAAAAAGGGGGTTCTGAAAATTTAAAAAACCTACTATTATATTTTTATAAGAGAAATATTTTTATTAAAGCAATTTATACCAAAAGTGTAACATATTAATATGCATTAACTGATGTTTTCTTAGTCATCACTACTAAGCACCATTAACCAAGGGCATTTTCTTTTTGACAAGGTATCTTCATCTTCTCAACTTTTTTCAGCATAAAATTGACTTCTATTCTGTACTTTTGGTAAAAACTCTGTTATTTTAGATTGCTTGCTTTTAGCTGAGAGATCTTTATAAATTTTGTTATATGATGCTAAGCACTTGCTTGTAAAGTTCCCTCTTAAACTTTGTGCTTCTTTCAGAGGATGGATCTTCATTTAAGACATACAGCTTCAACTGTTTGGCTAAGTCTAGGGCTTTCTTTATGTTTTTTAGAGTAAAGTGTTTAAACTTGTTTGTTTTCAAAGAAGCATCATCCCCTAAATTATCTTGGCATATTGCAGATGTCATTTCCACCAAATTTGTTTCATCAGTTCCTTCTTACACCAGTAATTCTTGGATATCTTAAGAGTTCTTGTTATGCTTCATGTTCTGGGATTTCTCTAATTCCCAAAGCGTGATCGAGTGAAACCATGTTCTAGGATGCTGTGTTGTTTGAGGGTTTTCCCAGTTCACAAGCCGTGTTATGGAAGTGCCATGTTGGGCAGTGGGGGAGTTATCAGTACAGTCTACATTTGCCTGCCTACAATGTATAACCACCTCCACATCTATTGTTCTAGAATGGTTTTTTACCTCTTTTTTAGGTGATACATCGAATATATCATGTTCTAGTGGGCATAGGTAAGAGGTCCAAATGCCCATGTGTAGACTATAATTCTGATCCTGAGAACTTTGGGGAAAAATTTATTTTGTTGGAGAAAGCTACAAGAAGAGACCAGCACTCTAGGCCTCACATGTATAAGAGAACTCAAATTTAGACTTTAAAATTATCTCCAAATGAAGTCCTGCATATGGATATTTTATTTGTACATTTATTTTAGATCCATAATTCTTTCTAATAAAACACAATTTTTATAGCATTGTTCTTTTTCATTTTCAACTCCCTGGGAACCACAGATGTTTACAGGTAGAAGATTATAAGATTCCGTAAGCATTAGCGGTCACACACCCCCACTGAAAAGAACAAAGAGATTTATAGAAGCAATGTTATTACTTAATCTGTTTTAAAATGTTCTCTCTAAACCACTTTCAAAAAGATAAGTAGCAATCATATTGTGTTTGGAGAAAGTTGAAAGTAGAAAAAGATCTTTTAATGTACTAAAAGAAGACTTAGAGAGGCACCTTGTTCTTCGGAGCCACTAATTCTTGAATAGGATCTGGTGATGACATGTCATGGTCTGCTTAGTTCTCTCCCTGTTGGAACAGGAATCAACCTCTGATGAGTGTTTTCCAATAAAATGCAGACAAGTGAGATTGGCTTCTTATTTTAGCATGGCTTTTATTCTATTGTGGAGAAGAACGTTTTGTCCTTAGGAAAGACATTTAGAATACTCACTCATCCGATAACAAAAATAGCTTGGTTTTCATCACATCGTTTTCCTGTGCTCCCGACATATATCTATTTCTTAGTTTAATGGGTTATATACACTTAAAACTTTCACATGACAACTTGTGTAATATTGACAATCAAATTTTATCTTGTTGAAATGTTAATATTAACATTTAGTGTTGAGACTGAGAAAGTATTTTAATACACCTGACTGCTTACCTGTTTTAATAGCAGAATCAAATTTTACAGATGAGATTTTTTTCATAAGAACAGAAAGGAGTTAATTCCGACATCATTTAGCAGACTACCTCCTATAACAAAAGCAAATATTCAAAGAGAGAAAACTCAATTTTAAAAGTTTCCAAGCAGTATACTGAAATCACAGAAGTGATGTTTAAGTACAGTATATGTTTAAGAAAATACAATAAAACTGAGTAACTAACTAGCAGATGACAGAAGACTAAATAAAAGTTTCTTTCCCCTTCCTCTTTTCCTTCCTTCCTTTCTTTCCCTCCCTTCCTCCTCATTTGCTTCCTTTCTGTCTTCTCCCCTCTTCTCCCTCTCCTGTCCTCTCCTCCTCCTCCTCTTTCCTCCCTCCTCCCTTTCTCTCTCCCTCTCTTTTCTCTTTCTCTCCACTCCTCTTTTATCACTGATATTCCAAAAACCATGAAGGTTATTTTGGTTACATGGGATTTCTCAATCTTCATTTAAGCCATTAGCAAGATTTCAGAGGTTATCGAGATACTTATGTGGTGTTACTCCACTTAGCTTATAACAATTCTGTAAATACTTAATTACTAATATAAAATTTTATAGCAAATTAATTGTGTAAAATTAATTCAACTGAAGTTTTCATTTACAAGTATCTGGATGTCTAAATTTGGATCTTTTATATTTTTTCTCATTTGGAAGAATGGGGGCACAGAGAGATTAGGTCACATGGCTAGGAAGTGCAAGAACTGGGACTTGAACCCAGGCTGGCCAACGCTCAAGCTCTTACACAAATGAGATGTTCAATTATAAGGAAGTGTATGTCTCTGCCCCAAGCCCCAAATGCTCCATCCATTTATTTCCCTAGTGACAAAAGAAGGAAAGATGAAAAAAAGATAAAGCATGTGTTCAGGTCACAGCCCCTGGAAGACTTCTTCTCCTGGAAGGTGAACAGGGACAGGAAGAGGGTCCACATGGGGGTGCGAGCATATAAAATACACTTCAGGCTATTTATCCAACAATGCAATTAATGCATAATAAATGCTGATGCTAGGACTAGTTATAACAACTTTAAGTAACCTCAAACATTTCCCACATTGGCACTCAAGTTCCATCAATCTAAGACATATTGGTGGCTCTCTGATGCACATCAGCAATAAGCTTATCATGAGCTGCATTCATTAGAAGTGATGTGAAGGAGAGGTTGGACTACATGTTCTGTGTAGCATCTTGGGTGATATTAGAAACAGGAAACCTAAATTAATGACACAAAACAAACCAGTGATTCACTGGGAGTTCCCTCTTTGAGCTTGAGTGTCCACCCAAAATGGCTCCTGCTTCCTTTGCACATACACTGACCACGTTTTCTCCAACAATGGGTAAACTTTTGTTCCTGGTCACTGCCCTTCTGGAAAGAGCTTTAAGAGGTGGGAGCTTTCCTAAATTGATAACATCTCAGGGGATGTCTTTAAGGGTGAAAGCACTCCCACCCAACCCCCATTCCCACTTCTGAAAAGAAGGCTCATTGTTAGGCTGGGGTGGGTTGGGAATTCCTGTCCAAGTGAGCAGCCTAGACATATTTTATAAGCCCAGTCTATATTGTAAAAGTCAAGAACAACAAAAAACATTAAGTTAAAATGCCTATTAATTTTGGGGAACCCACATCTCTGTGTATTAGCTGTGGTAGAACATCTGGACTTCTATGCATTTTTTTGGAAATGGTTTCTCTGAATATTTAGTTTTCCACATCTTAACTTTCATTTGATTCTTCTTTTGCACTATCCTAAGTATTAATCAACTCCAACCATTTATACCAGTTACTACAGAATTTTACTACCTTATTTGTTACCCTTATTTCACTTTGTTTTACATGGCACAGGCCAATTAATTAAATTTTTTTCTAGAAATCTAAGCCCTTGAAAGATTTATTCTCAAGGACTCTAATGATTGTTTTTAGAGAATTGCTCATTTATTCCAAGATTTTATTTTAACAGTATGTGCTCATCTTCTCAAGAGATCTGGGTCCTTTTTTCTTGGGTCACATTTCACATTGGTTGCGACTTTGTAGTGGATGACATGAGAGTCCCTGATGAGCCAGCCCAATTAGTTTCATAAGAGGGACTACATGGGGGCAATGGCATCTGTTTGTACCCTTAGGTTGCATTTTCTTAGTGTTTTTGAAATACCAAAATCAATAACATAATCAGAATGTGTATCCTACTTTAAGGTTCATCTCTCTAGCCTAGAAATTTTTGTTTTGAAGTTTCTCTCATACCCTATTGCTTAGGCAAATATTCTCTGAGGAAAGGATTTGAAAGCAATAGTAGGACATATACTGGACTTCAGTGAACAATGTCAATCCCTTAAAAATAAAGCAGGCAATCAAAATGAATCTTTGTTTGAGATGGGACATTCCCAAGACAGATTTTGGAGTTCTATTTTTTGCCAGAACATTATGTTTTTCAATTTTTTTGGTGGACTAAGTAGTTATTTAAA
>PVJL010001837.1:8423-111260 GCA_004026885.1 Lyroderma lyra
GTTCACCACCTAATGTGACTTCTCTTTCCATCACCTTATATTTAGCTTCCCCTCCCTCCTCTCCCACCCCCTCCCCTTTCTCCCCTCCCTAACCCACTCGTCCCCAAATAAACATTAAACTATTGATTGTGTCCATGGGTTATTTGTTTGTTCATTTCTTTTTTCTTTGCTTTCAGTTTTATATTCCGCATATGAGTGAGGTCATACAGTTCTTTGTTTTTTCTGTCTGGCGTATTTCACTAAGCATGATGATCTCCAGGTCCATCCATTTTGTTGCAAATGGCAATATTTCATCTCTTCTTATAGCTGAGTAATATTCCATTGTGTATATGTACCACAGCTTCTTTATCCAGTCGTCTGTCGCAGGGCACTTTGGTTGTTTCCATGTTTTGGCCACTGTGAACAGCACATAATAGCTTTTCTTTTTCATAATTTTGGTAGGAAAAGATCATTCTATGCTTCTGGAAAATGACAGTGTCGTTTTTGGCACGTGCCCACCATTAATACTTCCATCTTTCAGCCACATAGACAGAGCTTCACCTCGGTAGGCTTCTAACGCCATGTTACGATTTTTATGGCCAGAAGCCTAAGCAAATTCTTCTGTTGCTAATGGCAGGTCAGGGTTCCCACCCTGAGTTAGACAATCACACCATCCCATAGTTCACTGCATTTCAACACTTCAGCTGGTGAAGTGACAACTTACTCCTCTGAGAAACATCTCACATGCTGCTGACTGTGGTTCAGCAACCAGCTTGTGTCCCAGATCTGAGCACCACCCCTGGGCCTGGGCGAATCTGCTGAGGATGAAGTGGTCTCAGCCCACAGACAGTGGGCACCAGGGGAAGGATAGTACGTGGCCCTCCTTGCTGCCCTCCATGGCCTAACCCTCCAGAAGTCTTGCAGAGAAGCCTCTGAAGCCCTGGCCTCACCTCCTGCAAGGGGCCAATGTCAAGCACAGAGGGCATGAGCGAGGTGGAGCAAAGGCATCTCCCAGGACACAGTCTGGAGAGCAGGGGAGGAAGAGGGGCTGAGGCTCTTCTGGTTAAAGGCAGGCAAGTGAAATGTCCAGTAAGTCAGCAGCTTGGAGCCTCATGTCTGAGTCAGACCATAAGCTTTTAAAAATCCATAAAGTGTAAGCACCACACTACAGTCTCTGATGCTAGAGCTCTGATGCCCTGGTCCTGTGAAAACCACCAGGGCCTCTAAGTGGTGGGGCGGGGCGCGGGGGTAGGTGGGAAGAGTGCAGGCAGCCAGCCCAGGAGATGCGGGCCTGGACAGGCAGCTCAGCCAGGCCTGCTTCACTGACACAGGCTCCTAATGAGCAGGATAAACACCATTTGGGACCATTTGCTGTGAAATGGACTGGGGTTTATGAGAAATCAGCCTCGTATAAGCAGAAAACACATACATTGGCAGAAAATAATGTGCTGGGAAAGTTTTAAATTGAAGACATGCTGTTCTGAGTGTGCAGAGGCGTTAATGCTTATGTAATTAATCATTTCATATTTGAAGATTGGAATTTTTTTCCTTTTAATTAATTAGCCAGTAGACTCATTATAGTACATTTTTCATGTCAAAAAGGCAGTGGGTTCAAAGAGAAGGGTGAGGAACCATGACGGTAGCACCAGTGATGTCGTGTGCTGTGACAAATACAGGGAACCACCATCATCTCTGCCAAAAAATTCCCTGTGGAGGGACTGGGAACCCAGAACTGGTCACAATGCAGGGGGCTTATCCGAGTGCCACGAATGCAAGACTCCACTGGTGCTCACTTTTCCAGAACCTGTACTCAGCCCTTACCAGGAGTTGTGAATGGGTCTGTCTTTTACTAGAGAGTGGAGCAGGAGGGCTAAAGATTGGGCTCTGAAGCCAACTACCCTGGGTTCCAGTTCTGACTGTATCTTCTTTGCTAGAGACTTTAGGCAAGTGACATAAACCTCTTTCGTGCCTTAGCGTGCTGCGCTGTACAATGAGGATAATTGTAGTACCCACTTCTGTATTGTTGAGAGAAGAAAACAAAATAATGCCTATGCACTGCTTACTTAGGGGCCTAGCACATATAGAAAGCGCAAAAAATGATTACATCTTATTGCAAGAAGAGTTGCACTTTGTGCAACAGACCATGACCCTCGACTACTTCTTCACAAAGCTGAGTGTGTGTGTGTGTGTGTGTGTGTGTGTGTGTGTGAGGGTTACAGCAAAACACAAAAATAAAAGTAAAACACCTTTAATTCCACCCCCACCATCCCTTTTCATGAAACATATAAAGTAAAACACAGAGAAATAACCCTTGAGCACATCTGTCTTTCTGCTCAGAATCAGCCAGCACCTGCCTGGGGTCTGCAAGTAGGCCGAAGGGAAGACCACGGAAGTGCAAGGTGCTGTGGTCTTGCTGCAGCTCTAGGCACCTCAGAGGGCTTAACAAGAGGGTACAATTGTGTGTGTGGACATGATCCCGTCACTGTGGGGACAAGATAGCCCAGGGTCTGCCACAATTTGGGAACCTCTCCAGGAGTGATAGCGGTGGTGGTGAGTCCTGAGCTGACCTTGAAGGATGAGAAGTAAATGGGTATGTTGTGGGAGGGAGTCGGGCAGCACGCTGGCCTTGGGGACAGCCTGATTAAAGGCCCTGAGGTGAGATAAGCTGTGGCTGAGTGGGGTGAGGGCACTGGAAGGACACTGCCTGCCAGGAAATGAGGCAGAAATTTAGAAGGACTTGAATAATTAGACAGGAATGACAGTAACGTCTTTGCCTTGACTTCAAAAATACCTGTTCATTAAAGAATTTTTGATACATAAATTGTAGATAGGGAAATTCTTTTACCCAAATAAAATGTTATATTGTTCTACAACTTTTTATTTTCTCAATGATACTCATACATCATAGTCAAGACATGCCCACACTCACCTTTATTGACATGCCCCATTTGTATGAATGTGACATAATTTATTTTAACCAGGTTCCTACTGATGAACAATTGTTGTCTACTTTTTATCATTTTAAAGAACGCGATGATAAATATTTTTGTGTACACACCTTTACACACTCACACTATTAGAAATGAGATTGCTGGGCTCACGAGGATGTGCATTTACACTTTGTTATGTAATGTCAAGTTACCTCCTAGAAAGGCAGCCGCCATCCCCCACCCCCACCCCCAGGCTGTGTGGGGAGGAGTGCAGGCTGCCCTACGGAGCCCAGCCTGTCCTCTTAGTGTCTATGCCACCTGCTTGACCTCAGTAAGCCTGATCCCCTGTCAGGAATGAAGATGACAGAGCTGACATCAAAGGTTGCTGTGATTGCTACATCAGAGAAGCCATCTCAAAGTAGGTGGACTAGACACATTGTTTTTAAAAGGACAGAAAACAGCAGCATTGCCCCGTTTCAAACAGTACGTATGGTCAGCCTACGGATACCTTGAATGTAGCCCAGTGAGACGAGGCTGGCCACACATCCCGTTTGAAACAGGACAGTGCCATTGTTTTCTGTCCTGTTTAAAACAGTACATCTAGGGACTACCCTGGCTGTGTAGTGGCTTAAGGCTTCGGCACTGGGCCAATGCTGTGGCCCGGGTTTGATTCCCAGCCAGGGAACTACCCACATCCCAAAAACAAAACAAAACAAAAAAATCCTTTCAAAAAATAAATAAATAAAAAATAAAACAGTACATCCGGTCAGCCTATCTTAAAGTCATTACCACAGTGCCTGGGTAATGACATCAAAAGCACCCAGAGTCAGCTGTCATTATTATCTTTCAAATTTTAGCTAACTTGATAGGTAAAAACCATTTTGCTGTTGTTTTAATTTGCACTTCTTGAACCACAAAAATGATTATGGGCAACTTCTCCTAAGAGTGCTGCTGGCTTCCCGGTGATGACTTCATTTAGCCATCAGAGTGTGACAGTCACATGCCAATCTAGTCACATGCCAATCTAGTCACAGCTGTCTGTTCCCCGGGGCTGACTCAGGGAGTGCCTGCATTTGCTGCAGTGGTGCCTCTAGGGGGCCTTGCTTACTCCCTGGCTCTTTATCTTCAGAGCCAACACTTGGGGTAGCTCAGTTTTCTGAGGGAAGATCTCAGGAGGCCTGGGGACTCGGGCCTGCCCTTGATGGGGCCACTGCCCATTCAGCTGCTGGTAGGGTTGCCAGATTTAACAAATATGTAGTAATATGGGACACTGTTAAATTTGAAGTTCAGATAAACAACAAATAATTTCTCAGAATACTTACACCAAAACAAATTTTATTAAAACATTATTCATTGTTTATCTGAACTTCAAATTTAATTGAATGTCCTGTATTTTATCTGGTAACAGGTTTTTTTATTAACCTGCTGTATTAGTTTCCTATTGCTGCTGTAGCAAATCACCACAAAATTCAGGGCCTTAAAACAACACAGAATTACCCTTTCATAATTCTGGAGGCCAGAAGTCCAAAATCAGTTTCACTGGACTAAAGTCAAGGGCTGGTTCCTTTTCAGATTCTTTAGGCGCCTCCATTCTTTGGCTCATGGCACCTTCCTCTATCTACAAAGCTAGCAGCACGGCGTCTTTCAATCAATCTCTCTCTCTCTCTCTCTCACACACACACATTTCTGCCTCTCTCTTATAAGGACCCTTGTGAATATGGTGGGATACTAACATTTGTCTGCTCCATATGGTTATTACTATGAGGTAGGGTTTACACAGATACACACTTTATTTATTTGTGTAGTATTTTAAAAAATTTATGAAATTTTACAAAAGGGGAATATTTACCTTGGACCCACCTGGATAATGCAGGATAATTCTTCCATCTCCAGATCGGTAATTAAATCACACCAGCTGACCCTCTCACCATGTGAAATAACATAGGCACAGACTCTGGAGATTAGGACATGGTGGAGGGGGGGGATTATTTAACCTATTACACCTGCCTCACAACCAGCATGTGTTAGAATACATTATTTCTACTGCAAAAGGCATTCTGAGTTCCAAACTCCAACACCAACTTACTCCCCCAATCTGTACAATAGCACTTGGCATACTGTGTGGTAACATTCACAGATGTCTGTCTCTGTCTCCCCACTCCCTTGATTTGAGGCTAGAAACAAGAGCTCTTCATCTCAGTCTGCCCTGCGCTTGACACAATGATGATTGACACATGTGCTTGAGCAAACGACGATTGAATGCATGTTGAATTGTGAATTAGGGTGTGTCTCTCAAATGTATTTGCATTATGGAAATAAGCAAGCAAACCTGCGCGTGGGGTGCAACTGTGAGTTGGTGGGAAGAGAGAAGGGCTCCCAGCTGAACAGCCAATGGGGCGCACTGACCAGAGGGCCCTGGAAAGGAGAGAGGAGAATGAGTGGCAGAGCAGGAGCACCCCAAACCCTAGCCTTCCCCCGGGTCTCGAGTGCAGACAGCATAAATGTAGGGGGAAATTATGAGTGTGATAGGGCTCCGCAAGCACACCCTGAGGCAAGTATGTGGGTGCAAGCAGTTTATTTGGGAGATGACCCAGGAAGCACAGAAAGGGAGTGGAGTATGAGGCTGGAAGGGAGAAAGCCAGCTAAGGGTGTGTGGATGGAGGCTGTGGGCACCTGGGCCTTCACCTCCTGGGGACCCTTCAGAATTGCCCCCACAGGAATGGATCTACAGGGACTTTGTTTGTCCCTTACTTGGGCTGTGCATATGAGACTTGACATAGGTGTGTTGGGGCGGTGGGGGGCAAAGGGATATGGTGGGATACCAACATTGTCTGCTCCATATGATTATTATTACTATGAGGTAGGGTTACACAGACATATACTTTATTTACTTTTGTAATATTTTAAAAATCATATGAAATTCTACAAAAGAGGGGAATATTTCCACTTTGTAAAAAATATAGATAATTGTAGGAAATATATACTCTCCATCCCTTAAGGTCCTACTCTGCAGTTGGGCCCTCCAGAGAATGACCGGTTTTCAGCCAAGGCGGCCGCCACCTTGGCTCCGCCAGCCTGATGCACGCACAGAAAACACCCCACCGGCACGCCCAACTTGGATCAACTAAAATTCTCCCCTTTCTCCCCCGCCCCTCACTTACCATGATCCTTATACAATTTTCAGTTTCCAGCCATAGTTTGTCAGCGTCAATCTCTGATAATTAATTGTATTTCCTCAAAAGAAAATAAATCTCAGTCATTACAAATTCATAGAGTTCATTCTGCTAGGATGAACTTCTTCTTTTATTTTCTTGCTGTAATTAATTTTTTTCTTCATCTGACTGTTTTCAGACAATGAATACCCCACCCTGGGACTTGTCCATTTGAGTGTCTGCATTTGCTCCTTGGTTCTTGATTTCAGGCCATGAAGAAGAAGGCCATCACACTAGCTGTGGTAAGTGGCAGGACCCTTCTCAGTACAAGAGAAACACTGGAGTCACAGCCAACTGCTGACTGCTGACTACTGATGAGTGACAAAGTTTAGAAATACCTGGTAGCCATGCTATCTAAAATCTTAAGGAGCACAGTGTTTCCATGAATAAGCAACACACATACACACACACACACACACACACACACGCATGCACACACACGCGCACACACATGCACACATGCACACACACACACGCACACATGCACACACACACGCACGCACGCATGCACACACACATGCGCGCGCACACACACACACTCCAGAACACTCTACTGGCCTGTCACACACAGTGGTGAAGGAGCATTGCATCTTTGTTTAGTTTGGCACATCTAAATTTGGATCTGGAATCTCATCACAAAGCCTGCCTCACAGACCCTGGTCCCTGTCGTGCATGTGTCCTTCATACACCAGGCCCTGATAGTGAAGGGAAAAGGCAAACCCACTAACATGGTCTGGAGCCTGGGCCTGGGGTCCTCTGCCAGCTGTCCTCTGACTGCCCACCATTCTGCCCTTCAGCTGTGCAATCTGTCTTTGCAGAAATGATTGGCATTCAGTTTTCAGGGGATAAGCACCAAGTGCTAAATATTTACCATCCGGAAGTTAAGTTTCTGCACAACATTGGTTGCCTGCCCAGAGAATTAAATTCAACTAGCTGCCTCTTTATCTTAGCTGTGCATTGTAATAATTACTGATGCCCACCTCAGTCCGTATCTGTGTAAGGGAGTTCAAGGGGAGGACTAGATGGGCATTTGGTAGGATTCACCATTGGCAGAACATTGCTGCAAGATGCTCATTCCCTCAGAGGCAAAGGAATAGCTGATTTCCCTCCACATTTACTTCCACTAAGGATTTCCCTCCCCGTCACCCTCCTGCCTCTACTCAGCACTTTGAGAGTGGTGGGGAACCACTATGCCCTGACAACTTTCTCTGCCACTGACATTATCTCCTAATTATCTTCCCAGCAGTGGTGGCCTGGTACCCTCCTCAGATGATACAAGGTGATTATAAAACCCGATCTGATTGGATGGAAAGGCAAGTCCGTCATTCTTAGAGTTTCTTGAGGCCATTACCATTTTTCCAAAGGATCCTAAATAATATTCACAACAATCAGAAGGGAAAACACACACACACACACATTACTTAAAATGATCATTACTAAGAAAACAAAAACACATGTTTTTCAGCCAGATGAATATGATTTTGCAACAGGGTAACTTGTCCTCAGCAGAGCTTCCACAAACCAGAGCCATTAAGTTAATGGCCTGACACGGAGCCCAAGGACCTGTGTTTGTTCCATGACTTGCCCCGGGTGGTGGGATGCACTGCAGTCTTCAAAAAGGATTTTTATTTTTTTAGCACAAATGACTTTTTCCTACAGACCTGAGGTACACTGTCTGTGGCAACCTTTGTGAGGGACAGAGGCCAGTTTGGCCCGGAAACCAAGTGGTGATGTTTGAAGGTCATCTTCCATGGGTCTGTCATTGCCCTGTGTCCTTGCATAGAGAAGGAGGGCTGGAAGTCATACCCTAAGTTCCCTCTGCTGTCCCAAGTCCCTTCTCTGGTCTTTCACCAAGCCCCTTCTCTGATCATCTCCTGGGGACCCAACCAAGTGTGTCCCACAGGCTGCATGTGGCCCAGGACGGCTTTGAATGGGGGCAACACAAATTCAAGTTTCTTAAAATAGTGAGATTTTTTTGTGACCTTTTTTTTAGCTCATCACCTACTGTGAGTGTTTGTAGCCCAAGACGATTCTTCTTCCAATGTGACCCAGGGAAGCCAAAAGGTTGGACACCCCTGCCCTAAGACAGTTTCTGTGACCTAAGCCCATTTCTCTTTTCTCCCACCAGTGTGGAGCCTGTTAGTAAATGAAGCCTGAGACCGCTGAGCCTTGGTTAGCCCCAGCTAGGCTTCATAAGCCCAGAATCCTGGCTGCCAAGCTGGTGGCATCAGTGAAACCGATAGAGGGCTGGGAATGGACTTGTGCTTCCACACCAATGGAAAGGCCACCCGAAGTGTTTGTAGGCCTGCCACCTTGGGGTAAGGACCACACACGGTGTCCCACGGCAGGCCAGTACGCTGCCCTCCTGCACTCTCCTTGTTGGGGACTCTCGGGAGACAGTTTGTGGAAGTGCAAAGGCTGAGCGTTCAGTACAAGGCATAACGCAATGCATCTTAGTTCTTAACTAGGTAACGGCAGCTTTTAGGCCTCCAGGCCGCAGCAGCCTTGCAGGTTTCCTGCAACTGCGAGTCAGAGCTGGATCTCCAACTCTGGTTTGAATCTGAAACTATGGTACAGGTCGTCTAAATACCTGCACAGTAGGTTCAGGTATTTGGGGTTCAGGGGCCGTTTTCTTTCATTTTGCAAAAATAAAGTTATTAGAGCAACCTCCCAAACCATCAGCACACTGGTCCTTAAACCTCTTAATTGCTCAGGTGCAAGGGGCTATCTAAATTAAAATCCATCATTAATGATTTTATTACTGGCTTTACGAGAGGAAATGTTGGCGGAGTATGTCGTAAAGCTTAAGGCAAACAGCCTCCCTTCCAAAAATATAGCGGCTGGGTGCTTCTCCAGGCCTCTCTTTCCCCTCCTGCCCACCTGCCCTTCCCCATCTCTGCAGGGTGGCAGCCTCGCCAGTGTCTGGAGTTTCTGGAGTGTGTGCTCCTTAGCAAGGCTACGGCTCCCCTCCCAGAATTCTAGGACATATGGGCCATCAGCTCAGCTGCCAGTTGTCATTTATAACTTCAGGCCTCTGCTAATTCTTGTAAATAATGTAAGGAACAAATGCCTCCCTAATGCTTGTCTTTCCTCATTCCTTCCTCAAATTAATTCGACAAAGATTTGTTAGCCTGTTACTAAGCGTCACACAGTGCAGGGGAGAAAAATTTAATACCAGGGAAGAAATATTTATCTTTACCAAGGATATGCAAGGCACTGAGGTTGGCCCTGAGGATGCCATAATGAATATCACAAGAGCTGCCTTTGAGATGCTGACAAAAAAACACAGTCCTTTCCCTCAAGGAACGTACAGCCCTATAGACAAATGGTGGGTGCTAGTCAACCCGCTGGGATAGGAGGTGAAACCGGCTGGGACTTGCATGGCCAAGTGCTGAGAGGCAGCAGAGGGAGCCCTTCCCAAGACAGGGCCTGGAAAAGCTTCATGGAGGCCGAGGCGTCTGAGCTGGACTAAGAAACATGCAGTGTTTCAGCAGTGGAAAAGAGGTGACATGGGAACGTGATGCAAAAGTCTCAGTGTCAGTAACATGCAAAGGATTTTAAGGAAGGCCAGCAGGGAGTGTGGAGGAGAGCAGAGAGAGATGGGCTGTGTCTGCAGGTCAGGCCACTCAGGGGGGCGGTCTAGGAGGCCATCCGAAACCTGATCTGCCATACTGGGTGTTTTAGAACAGAAGAGGGCCTTCATCAGGTCATTCTTGCTTTGTCTGACTGAAGTCTCCCTCTCTTTCCTGCTGAGGGACTTCTTGCCTTCGAGGTATGAGGAGTAAACTAGGGTGGGGGGCCACAGTCCAGCTCCAGCTCTCTCCTGCCCTGTAGGAGAGTGCATGAGAGACAGAGGCATAGGTCTGGACATCTGGCCAAGTCCTGACTCTGATCACACTGCTCCATTGTGTGACACCAGGCCAGTCCTCCTCTGGTCTGAATTGCTGAGAGTGCTGAGAAAGTTGACCTCTGAGGTTTGTCCCACTCTAAGGACTCCTTTGTGATTTAAGGACAGTCTTTGGGGACAGGGACAGGGTATGGGCTCCAGCTCTGCCTCTCCTAATTCCCCAATGGAAAGGCAGGTCAAGGGGGAAAGACCAGAGCTGTTCTCTCGCAGTCACTAACATGCTTGTGTGCCATGACACATGAGTGTGCACATCTATGGTTAGTTTTATTGGCCAGCAGCTGGTAGATGTAGCTACAGGGACCAATAAACCCAAAACTACAAACGATAACAACCATTTTTATGGGGTTTGTGCAATGTGTGCTGGGCATTTTAGATTATGTCTCATTTAAACCTTACGACAATTTGTGTGCTAGGTAGTTTGCAAATGAGACAACCAAGGCCAAGAGAAGTGAAGTAAAGCTGCCCAAAGTCATGGCCCCCAGAAGAGGTGGAGCAGATTTCTCCATCTGGTCATACACACTGTACCTGGGTTCATCCTTCCTAAGCACAATGTTGCTCTTGTTCCTCTTATTCATGAACTTCCTTCTAGAGCCTCCCCACTCCACAGAAGATAGAATTCAAACTTCCTAGCATGGCACTTCAAGACCTATTATTATATGTTCCCGGTCTTATTTCTATTTCCCAAACCTTGAGCTACCTATCATTCCGAGACTATGTTCTGTTGTGCTCTCACTTCTGGCTTTGGCTCACCTTGCCCCTCCACATACAATATTCTCGTGCCCATATGTGCCTGTCAGAACCCTACCCGCCTATAGGCATCAGCTCAGTACCCTCTGCCCAGGAGCCTCAGCCTCTCCACTCAGCTCTGTTCTTGTTCTTTCTCCAGGTCCTGACGCAGCATTTTGAGCTAGACCATTTTTGTTGTATGGAACTCTTTCCAAGATCATAGAACGTCCAGCATCCCTGGACCTGCCCAAATGCCAGAGATGACCCCTACTGACCATGACAATGAAAGTAGACCCCCTCACCTGAAACCATAAAATTCCTAAAAGAAAACACAGGCAGTAAGCTCCTTTAATCAGTCTTTGCAATGATTTTTTGGATTTGACATCAAAAGCAAGGCAACAAAATAAAAAATAAACAAGTGAGACTACATCAAACTAAAAAGCTTCTGCACAGCAAAGGAAACCATCAACAAAATGAAAAGGCAACCTACTGAATGGGAGAAAGTAATTGCAAATAATATATCTGACAAGGGGTTATTATCCAAACAAAATACATGAGGTCTGACAACGAAGTTCGTGAACTCATCCTAGAAAAAATGCTACCTACCTCATTGCTGAAGATCACTGCAGTCACCTTCGAAGTACTGCCCTTGGGAAGCTATGCACTAACATGAGCACCTAGTCCACCCTTCAAAACAGTTTTGATATTCTTTCTGGAATGGCCATCAGAGCTGTTGTCGCATAATCCTTAATGTCTTGAATGTCATCAAAATGTCTTCCTTTCCATATTTCCTTTATTTGGGGGTAAAGAAAAAAGTCATTGGGGGCCAGATTAGATGAGTAGGTAGGGTATTCCAATACAGTTATTTGTTTACTGGCTAAAAGCTCCCTCACAGACCATGCCACATGAGCTGGTACATTGTGGTGATGCAAAAGCCAGATCATTTTCTTGAAACTTTTTCACACAGCCTTTTCAGCACTTCTAAATAGTGAACTTGGTTGACTGTTTGTCCAGTTGGTACAAATTCATAATGAACAATCCCTCTGATATCAAAAAAGTTTAGCAACATTGTTTGGACTCTTGATTTGGACGCAAGGAATTTTTTTGGTCATGGAGAATTGGCTGATTTCCATTGTGCACTTTGCCACTTTGTTTGAGAGTTGTCTTGGTACACACAGTGATAACACGGCCCAAAACACTGTCTTGCCTCTCCAAAAGGTCTTGGCAAACTTCGACTCTCCTTTGCTTTTGTTCATTGGTGAGTTCCTTTGGGAATTTTTGCAAATACCTTTCTCATGGCAAGATTTTCAGTTAAAATTTTCCTGTTTCTCTATTGATGTTTCCTTGATCTGTTATGCTTCTCACAGTCAGCCAACCATTTTGACGCACAATTCCATGAATTTTTGCAATGTTTTCATCAGTTCTGCTTGTTACTGGCTGCTCTGACCTCTCTTCCTCAGTGACACTTTCTGTCCCCTCAGAAAAAATGTTTTATCCATTTGTACACTACTGTTTTCTTCATGGCATTATCCCCATAAATTTGAACTAACATGTCCCTGATTCACTTTGTCTCTTATCAACTTTAACAAGAAATCCAAGGTTTGTTCATTGTTCTAATTCAAGCTCCCACATTCTTGTGACAGCACACAAAAACATGCAACAACAATGTTCCTCAGGGTGACACTGCCACACATCAGCACAGCTGGGAGACAGATATACCAACGTTACGAAACTTTACTGAGTTGTTTGTACTACAGTGCTGCCCACATAAGCACACGGTGACAAGTTCACAAACTTAATTGTCAGGCCTCGTATACAGAACTTATACAACTCAATAGCAAAAAAAAAAAAAAAATCGGACAGAGTCTCTGAATAGACATTTTTCCAAAGAAGACATATAGTTGGCCAACAGGTACATGAAAAATGTTTTCAACATCACTAATCAGAGAAACGCAAATCGAAACCACGATGAGTTATCACCTCAAACCTTCCAGAATGGCTAATATCAAAAGACAAGGAATTGCAAGTGTTGGTGAAGATGTGGAGGAAAGAGAATCCTCAAAGTGCAGTTTGTGGGAATGTCAATTGGTACAGTCATTGTGAAAAACAGAATGGAATTTCCTCAAAAATTTAAAAACAAAATTATCATACAATTCAGCAATTTCACTTCTGGGTATTTTTCTGAAAAAATTTTTTAAAAACTTAAAAAGATATAAGCACCCCCATGTTCACTGCAGCATTATTTACAATAGCCAAGATATGAAAACAACCTAAGTGTCCATCGATGGACAAATGGATAAAGAAAATGTGACATCTATAACATGTATCACACACACACACACACACACACACACACACACACTAAAATATTATTCAGGCATAAAAAGAATGAAATCTGGCCATTTGCAACAAAATAGATGTAACGTGAGAGCACTACGCTATGTAAAATAAGTCAGAAAGACAAAGTCAAATACCACATGGTCGTGAAATCTAACCAAAAAAAAAACACAAAAAACAAAAAACAAAAAAACAAGACAAACACCCAAGCTCATAGCTACAGAGAACAGATTGCTGGCTGCCAGAGGCAGGGGGTGGAGGGTTGGCAAAATGGATGAAAGAGGTCAAACGGTACAAACTTCCAGCTATCAAATAAAACAAGTCACGGAGATGTAACGTACAGCATGGTGGCCGTAATCAATAATACCCTATTGCATATCTGAAAGTTGCTATAAGAGTAGTCTTAAAAGTTATCACAAGTGGGAGCTCCCTGATGGTGTAGTGGCTTAAGGCTTCGGCGCTGGCGCTGTCAGCGCTGCGGCCTGGGTTCGATTCCCAGCCAGGGAGCTACCCACATACCAAAAAGCAAAAAAGAAGTTATCACAAGAAAAAATGTATTTGTAACTACACATGGTGACTGATGTTAACTAGACTCATTGTGTTAATCGTTTCACAATATATACAAGTGTCCAATCGTTATGTTGTCACCTGAAACGAATAGATGATTACATGTGAATTATACCTCCATTTTTAAAAATCTCATTTAAAAAAATAAATAAATCTTCTCACTTTTCCAACCCCCTTTTGGAATTGAAAACCTGACTACCATGGGTCACAATAATGTGTGTGCCTATCTACCAGTGCACGGCATGCAGAGAGCAGGTACTATTTTTGGGTTCTGCTTTGGATCTCCTATAAGCCTAGCACAATGCCTTGCCTATTTCAAGTGCCGATGTGTCTGTTGAATGCACAAATAGCACAATGTTCTTTTATGTCCTACTTTACAAGTAAACTGATTTTCTAAGTTCCATAGTCAAAGAGAAAAGTAGCAATCCCCATGCCAATATAAACCTATAAACTCTTCCTGGTTCCATTTAGTCACTTAAGTTTTTACTTAACTCCCCGGACATTAGGAAATCTAGCAAATAGTGCTGATGTCTGCAACTGCCGCCATTCACTAATGCAGAAACTGCAAAGTCCCCAAGAAAATTTAAAAATGCTTACTCAAGCTCCGACTTGCCAACACAGACCCAGTACATAAATCCTTGTAGCTAGATCTGAAGCTAAATCCCAACACTGACAGATCCTGCTTTTCCAGATCCAGCGGAGCCATTGTCAGAAACTGTCACTTTCTTCTGGGGCCCAGGGTCCAGGCTTCACATCAGTTGAGTGAATGCACAGAGTAAGTCGAGGCTGGTTGCTCAAGACTCTTTCAATGCCTGCACAGCCTTTGAGGTTCTGGAAGACACATGACCCAGAAATAGCTCATGGTTGGCATGGACGTGGGAAGATGTAACATCTTTCTATTTCCAATGTGACATTGAGGAGGACCAGAATTTGCCTGGGATGGGACTCTGGAGGACTAAGCCAACTCTCTGAATCCTACTCATGATATAGGCTAGTACGGCCCCCAAAGAAAGAACCAGACAGGCAGTAATTGATAGCAGTGACCAGCACTGTTCTTGGAGTCAAGATGCCTAGTTCCTGGTTCTGGCTCCACTTCCACTAGGCATGTGACCTTGGGCAAGTCTCATTACGTACCCAAGCCTCACTCATGAGGAGCGACATCACCTGCTTTGCTTACTATTTACAGCAGTCAACTAAATTATGCATATACAGATGTGCATTTTAAATCCTAAGTCATGTACAAACTGAACTATAGATTACTGGCTATGTAGGGTTCTATCCTGTCCCTGAGGACGGAAATGTAGGGGTTCATCCTGTCCCTGAGGGCTTAGGGCATAAGGATGTGATTTTATTATCCCTTCTCCAAGACTGTTCCCAAAGAAGACCTAGGGAGTCCTGTTTCTTTCTGTCAATAGCAAAGTGAAACTCTAAGAATAAAAATTTCACATTTATTGTTCCTCAAATAATAAAACAATTCATATTCACTGCAGAAAAGCAAGACAGCAAAAATGAGAACATTTAGAATACCCACTGTCTTAGTCAGCTCAGGCTGTCTTAACGAAATACCCTAGACTGGAGGCTTCAAAACAACAGAAATTAATTTTCTCACAGTTCTGGGGGTTGGAGGTCTGAGATCAGGGTGCCAGCAGGGTCAGGGGCTGGCGAGAGCTCTGTTTCTGGCTTGCAGATGGCTGCCTTCTAGCTGTGTGCTCACATGGCCTTTAATCCTTGATGCATGTGCATGGAAGGAGAAATCTCTCTTTCTCCCTCTTCTTAGGAAGCCACCAATCCTATAGAATTAGGATCCTACCCTTATGGCCTCATTTAACCTTAATTACCTCCCTAAAGGCCCTGTCTCCAAATACAGTCACATTGGGAGTTAGGTCTTCAACATAATGGTTTGCGGGGAACAGAATTCGGTCCTTAGCACGCACAATCGCACTCACCTAGAGAAAGCTACTCTTTCTACTTTGGTACATCTTCTCCCATTCTTCTAAGCACATAGATTTACGAGAGAGAGAGAGAGAGAGAGAGAGAGAGAGAGAGAGAGAGAGAGAGAATGGGGGAAAGAGAGAGCGATCATTCATACCATGGGGAATACTTTGCAACCCAATTTTTTCACTCAACAGTATATGGTGACAGTCTTCCCACATTATCAAATTTCCTTCTCTGACAGTTTTTAGTAACTTCATAAATTCCTCAGTGTGGCAACATCATGGTTCCTATGGTGCCTAATTCTGGCCTTGTAGTTCACAGCCAACTTTCCTAATTATGGAAAGAGCTGGGATGAGCACCCTTGACTATTTCCTTAGTACAAATTCTTGGGAGTGAGATTATAGGTCAGTGGGGCATGCACACTTCTAGGGCCTTCCACGTGTAGTGTCAGAACACGTGCACCCATTTACCATCCCACAAATAGCAAATGAAAATGTAGCCTCACTTTTTTTTTTTAAAAAGAAACTTTTTTTTTTTTTTATTTTGGAATACAGTTGTATCTCCAGAAAAGTTGAAAAGATAATATCAAATACCGAGAATGTCTATACACCAACCCTTCACCCGGTTTCTCCTAATGTTAACATAGTCCCCAGGCACGGTGCGGCCATCGAAACTAAGAAGCTAACGTGGGCACATTACTATTAACGAGACTGCAGGCTTTATTCACACTTCACCCTTTTTCCCACGAAGGTCCTCTTACAATTTCAGGATTCAGCCCAGGACACCACATAGTGTTCTGTGTGGCATCACTTTTAAATCTTAGTACTTTTCGACCTCAGGAACGTCCCTGGTGTTTTGGGGGTTTGCATCTCTACTGCTAACTGGTGGTTATCGCTCACTCCTTCGGGGCATGACTTGGTCCAGCCTGTGCTTGCACCATCAGTAAAGTTACTGTTGTACAAGGCAGTGATTTAGAGAAACGGGCCATTGTGGTTTATTTCCCCAAACTTTGTAAAGAGCCAAGGAGAAGGCTCTTTATGTGGGAAAGGGCACGCGTGTATTCCCACGGGGTCTCCCATGCCAGTGTTAGGCAGGAACATAAGCAGCCCCACAATTGGATTTTGCTCTATATTTGGAAAATTTGGCCTTTCATTACAAAGCAGGCTGATGCTATCTTATTTAGTTCTTTCTTTTGCTCATCTCCTGTAATCATTAAATTATAGAGCCATATTTCCAAAGCGCTAGGGGGGGAAAATGGATTAGGAGTAAAATCTTTTAAAGCTCCTGTAGAAAGCCTCTGGATTCGTTTATGAATGGTGGGTGCAGAGCTCTGGGAATGATCTGTTCTGAGCCGTCCTAGGTGAATGATTTGCTTCATTTTCCGTGGCTCCTCAATGGGCTCTCCTTAATGTGGAACAAAGATCTGTTTCTGGATGTATCCCTGATTGCTCCATGACCCTATCCCCAGGGGCAAACGTGCATGAAGGAATGAGAAATCATGAAATACAGAATGATCAGGAGGGAGAAATAAAAACTGAGAAGAAAAGGTGGCTGGGTTGTTTATCATATTCCCCGGGATAAGGCCGTTTTGATAGAGTGAGGCAGCTCTGTGCCTTTCTCAGAACTGCCTATTTGAAAATCTTTGTTCTTCCCTTAGGAAGGCCTATTTCTCTCAGGTGATTCAAAAACTAAACACATATTTAGTGAGCTATCAGAGCAACTCTCGGACCAGCATTTGTAGGCCTAGTTATCTTCTAAGCTCCAAATCTGTCTGAAACCATGATTGATTCACCTGTATTTCATTTTCTCTGAGAGTTCAATTTGGACTTGCTGCAGCAAGGTCCCTTGGGGACACCCATTTGTTTCTCCGGGCAATCCAGCGTTGGCTTAGGATTTCCCCCAGTTGTTGCCATCCCCCTCCTTCAGAGGGAAAGTATTGTGGGCTCAGCTTATGGTTCTCCTGGGGAATCTTCTAGAAAGACTCTTCTGGGGAGAGCTGCTAGCACTGTTTTCTCCCAGGGCAGCTCTGCCAGATGTGGCTCTGCAGGCCAGATTTGCTCTCCAGATGCAGGGCCCGTTTGCACCACCGTATTTTGTGTCTTTATTAAGAATGAGGGGGAAGTCATAGCAGAAGAGCATCTCTAAGAGGAAGTTATTGATCCTTTACCCTACTTGTGGTGCCCCCACAGGAAGTCCCCACTCTTCACCTCTTCTCATTTCTGTGACCAGGAGATAAGCCCCTGAGAGCTGCCTAAGGACCCAGGGCAAACCGACTCACCTAATTCAGCCCCCATGGCTCGCAGCTAATTAGGCTGAGCTCAAACTCAACCCCCAGCACCTTCGAGCTTGCAAAGGTGTCCTTAAGGTTAGTCTACTTACAATCAGCTTGGGGACCCAGGACTGGAACTTATGCCTCGAGTCTTGAAAGTTTCAGAGAGATAAGGCAGCAATGTAAACAGCCCAAATTTCTCACTACAGCTTCCTGAGAAAGCTGCACCTCTGTGCTTCCTCATTAATCAAAGGAGTGCATGTCTCCGTGTAACACTCTACATCTCGTCTTTGATTAACTCGATCAATAAAGATGGCTTTATGGGGCTGCGTACTCTTATTAGTATCTTGAAATTTGGCCCCTACTTTTACCTACCAGGGATACGTATAGGAGAATCTGTGGGGATCACTTTATTCATATTAAGTAGGGCATCTGAATTTGGCTAAAGAATTCATTCATTGATTCAATTCAAATAAAGCCAAGATTACCAAAGCCCACACCTGGGTACCAGTCCTGAGGAAATGATGCTACATGTTGGAACTGCTTTAGAGGCATGAATGCAAGTATCTCTCTGCCGCCTTCCTCTAATGTATTTGGGGAAACTGCTCTTGGTCCATGCTGTAGCCCACCCCTCCTGGCTCTTCCAGGTTACCTGGTCCCTTCCTGAAGTCTCTGCTTCTCCTTGGACCTTTGCTCACACCACACTAGTCACGACCTGAAACTCCTGAATCTCCTTCTTTCACATCGCCAGTGTCATGGGACAGGTGACTGGGGTGGGGGTGTTGGGAAGGTGAGTGGGAGTGTGGTTATTGCCTCGTGTCTTGTTCATCATTGACCAGAAATGTTGAAATTCACTGATAACACATGACTGTGGTGGGTGGCAGATTCATGGGTGGTAGTGCACAACTCTAGTTGCTGGTATGGGATGGTCTCCAGACACACTGTTCAATGAAAAGAAAAGCAAGGCACAGTATATATAGTATGTTACTTTTCATGTGAGAAGGAGAGTTAAGTACTAATATATACAAGCACTGGAAAGACAAGTCATAGACAAATAAAAATGCAGCGGTTCTCACCCTGTGAGTCACAACCCCTTTGCGAGTCGAATGACCCTTTCACAGGGGTCGCCTAAGACCATCGGAAAACACATATCAGATAGTTACATTATGATTCATAACAGTAGCAACATTACAGTTATGAAGTAGCAACGAAAATAATGTTATGGGGGTCACCACCACATGAGGAACTGTATTAAAGGGTCGCAGCACTAGGAAGGTTGAGAACCACTGCGGGGGAAGAAAGGAATCGGGTGGGAGAGGAAGAAGAGTGGCACATGGACTCGTATATACACCTACTATACAGTTCCAACTTCGGGATCATGGTTTATATAATCAAAAAATTAAAATGAAAAGGAAGAAATGGGTTTATAAAGGATAAGATAATGTGAACATGCATTGCTATGTGAGGTATAAAGGTTACATACAACATCTTATGTTCCATATGCTTACAGCAATATAAAAATAAGCCCAAGCCTTTGCATAGAATAACAAACCAAGGACGTACATTACGGTGCTATGTGGTTGCTCTGAATGGTGGGACTCCTCTTTCTACTTGCTTGTATTTTCAAAACTCCCCTCCATGACTCTGAATTCATTTAATAATGGAAAAAAATAGTATTTTTAAGACGACATGGCCAACTATGCTACGTATAATATTAGAAAACCTTGCATTTGTATGGCACTTTTGGCATCTTCTGTTCACCCATAGGCATATCCTCTCATTGAATTCCCAGGACAACTTGAATAGACAGATACTGTCTTTAAAATCAAAGCAAGAAAATAGCACTTGGAGTTGCACTCTGAGATCAGTGCTCTTTGCCATGGCTGCCTCCACCGTTCTAGTGGCCTTTGCTTTGCTCGGTCTACTCCCAAGGGTCTCTCTCCACCTCTGACCAGAGGTGAGATGACAGCCCCCAGAAGGAGCCCTGGCAACTGAGATTTGTTTCCGCCACCCATGATGAATTTAAGTTCTACTGTGAGTTCTTGAGACACATAACATTATGGAAGACTCAGAATGGCTTTGATAATTATTATAACCTTCCAAATCAAATAAACTTCCAGCAAAAGTCAATCTTTTAGGGACAAAGAACACAGAAAACGAGTATTGTAGCAGCTGCTTCCAAAGGAAACCCCATTATAATTTAAAGCACTGGGTATTTCTGACACGTGTAATCTGGTTATTAACTCTGAAATGGCCTTAGAACAATACAATTTGCAACAGTAGAAGGTTTATCCCTTCTGCTCTGCAAGTGAGGGATTTACAAGACGTCAAGAAGCTGCAGATGTGCTCACAAGGATGGGTGAGGGAGGGGAAAAGGTTCCCAAGTGTCTTGGGGACTCCTTCAGGGGACTTGTTCTGGGGATTCAGGAATCCTGCTCACAGTAGGATCCCAGAGCTCTTCAGAAAAATGGGAAAATTTCTGACACATGGCACCATGAACAGTACTTGTCTAAAGAGGAGAGACAAAAGCTGCTCTGACCTCTGGAAGCTCTGTCTGGACAAGAACTTTTTCTTTAACAAGTTTTACATTTTGATGTTAAATGTATTATTTTTCTCATTGATTTTCTTTTTTGTATTCGTTAAAGACATACTTTCCTCTTAATAGTTTTAAAGTTTTGTTTTTCATGCTCAGATCTTTAATTCATCTGGAATTTACTTTCTGTGTATGGTATGGAATCGAAGTTTGTTTTTATCTTTTTACAGAAACTCAATTTTCCTACTACCATTTATCAGATGAATGAGGACACACCTGTCATATACCAAGGTCTCACCATACTTGAGCCCTGTGTTTATGGGCTCTACATTCTGTTTCATTTGTCTGTTTGCTTATTCCCATTCATATCCACCATTTAAGTTATGCTAGATATATTAGACATATGTTGCCTTGACTTCTGGTATTTATTCTTCTTTTTCAGAATTGAGTTTGGAGTGTCATCACCATTCATCTTCTATATGGATTTAAGAAATGTCTATCAAAAGGGCCACAAAAACAAATACATTGTCAGGGTCATATTAAATTGATACATCAATTTGGGCAGAACTGCCATTTATTGATTACTGGTCTTCCCTTCCACAAACATAATTTATTCAGTTTTTTTATATGTCCTTTAAATGCATATATATAGTTTTTTAATAAGAGTCTGCATTTCACGTCTGAGTATCTTATTTAGCTTTCTGTTTTTCTATCCTCTTATTTTTTTTTACATGTGTTCTATTAATAATTGGTTATTTCTCCTGCAAATAAATGTTATTGCTTGTTTTATGTTGAGCTTGAATTCAGCCAACTCGTAAAAACTCTTATTAGAGCTTTCCTGGTTTCTTGGATTTTCTGGTAACACTGTGTGACTAGGACCACTAGCACGGTGCTTGCTATATAGTAGTAATAATCACAAGTGTCCTTGTCATGTTCCTGACTTGAATGGAATGCTTCTAAAGTTTAACCACGAAGAATGTTTGCTGTGAGCTTTTAGGAGATATCCTTGATCAAGTTAAGAAGGCTCCTTTGATTCTTAGTTTGCCAAGAAATGTTATCATGAATGGGTGTTGAAGTGTGCTAAATGCCTTTTCTGAGTCTATTTAAATCACATGATGTTTCTCCATAAGGAAGACATTGAGCGTATGGTCCAGGAAGCTGAGAAGTACAATCTGAAGATGAGAAGCAGTGGGACGAAATGTCTTCCAAGAATCCACATAATCCTATATATTCAACATGAAAGCAACTGTTGAAGATGAAACACTTCCAGGCAAAATCAAAAAGGAAGACAAACAGAAAATTCTTGACAAGTGTAATGAAATCATCAACTGGCTTGATAAGAACCAGACTGCAGAAAAGGAAGAATCTGAACACAGCAGAAAGCTGGAGAGTCTGCAACTCCATCCTTACCCACTGCCCCAGAGTGCAGGAGGCATGCCAAGAGGGCGGCTTGGGGGCTTCCCTGGGGATGGAGCTCCTCCATCTGGTGGTGCCTCTTCTGGGTCCACCCTTGAAGAAGTTAGTTACTAAGCCAACCTTAGCACAGATTTAGCATTGCTCCACACAATGAAACATTGAAAAACTCAAATTTGTAGCAAATTCCATGTCAGCTTTAAAGTTGAGCTGCTCTAGCAAATAACTGAGCAATCCTGATGCTTGAATGTGGAATATGTGCACAGGGAAAGGAAAGAACATTAAACTTTATAAGCTGTATTGTAATAATAACTACATCATAAGGAGAAAATGCAATGTCTTAAATAAAACTGGCACTAAAAAATCTGTTAATTAATTTTTATATATTTTTTCTTTTTGGAGGGTATCTCTCTGGCTGAGAATTGAACCAAAGCCTAGCCACTCACTACACCACTAGGGAACCCCCCAATATTTTTTATTAAGTAATTTACTTAACACTAATTAATTTAATATGTTTTCTAATATTATCCTGAAATCAACTCTGCACAGTCATGAATTTTTTAGTACAATATTGGATTTAATGTACTAATAATTTAATTAGAATTTTTGCATCTATGTTCTTGAGATTAGACTTTAATTTTCTTTTCTTGTCCTCTCCTTATCCAGTTTTGGTACTAAGGTTATATAGTACCTTCACAAAGTTTAAGTAACTTTCCCTTCATTCTAGGACAATTTGTATGACACAAGGGTTATCTTTTTCTTGGCAAAGTGGCCCATAAAACTGTTTAGGTCTAGCAGCCTTTGTATGAGTTAGGATGGGAGCCAGCAGTTTTGACCACTTATTCAGTTTATTATCATCTATTCAGATTTTCATTGTTTCTAGGGTCCGTGTTAGTAATTTATATTTTCTAAGAAATTATCCATTCAAGCAAGTTTTCAATTTTCTTGGCACAGACCTGTTGATAGTATTCTTTTCATCAGTCATGTCTGAGTTCAAGAAATAGGAACCACTGATTTCATACAGGGACCTGGGTGCTTACAAAACTGCTGAGAGGGCTGGAGGAGTAAGCCCTGGGTGGGGCCCCCAGAACAGTCTAGGATTGACCCTTCAGAGGAACTGCCAACCATGCCACCATCAGGAAGGTGGGGAGCTAGATGCTGCCGCGGGGATGACGGAATTCAAGAACACGGCACAAGGGCAGCAACCCAGGGTCAGGAAGCTGTGGTTAAAACTGCCTCCCAACCCTCAAGGTGTGGCTAACTCAAGACACCTGACTCCAACTTCTGACGTGGCTACAACTCACTCTGATGCCTTCAAAGGTGGACCCTGGACTCCGAGTCTCCACAACCCTGTTTGGCAGGAAATAAAAGAAAAAAGTAAGTAAAAAATGGCAGGATTGTGACCTCTGCTTCCCCTCTGCCAACCAAAAACCTCACTCAAGTGCAGGTAGTGGCAAGACCTCTGGTATTTTGCTGTGCATAATGTGCACGTTTTTGCCCAAGTTTGTGAGGGAAAAAGAAGGATGCACATTATACATATATTCCCTATGTTTTTCATTCTTTTATTTATGCTTATGAATTGAAAGTGTAACTCTAGAAATCAATAATGACATCCGTATGCAAAGTAATACCCTGGAATACAATAATCGCTTTTTTTTTAACATAAAAAAGTTTTTACATAGTTTCTTGTACCTTCTATCTGTTCCCATGTTTTGTAATTATTTGCTACATAAAATTTCTTGTACCATATGTTAAAAAAATAAATCCTAAAATTCCTTTAAAATACAAAAAACAAGTACCGATAAACAAAAATTTGAATTAAGAAATGAAAATGAATGATTTTTTTCCCCTGAAAGTTTGGGCCCAAAACGTGAGTGTGCATTATACTCAGCAAAATACAGTAATTCTCATCTAGAAACCTACATATTAATAGTTTAAATGCAGTGTTCAGCTTTCTAGCCTCTGTAGTTAGGAAGACACATGAACAAATGTGTCCAACTCATGGCCCGCAGGCCATATGCACCCCAGGATGGCTTTGACTGCAGCCCAGCACAAATTCACAAACTTTCTTAAAACATTATGAGATTTTTTTGAGACCTTTGTTTTACTATAGCTCAGCAGCTATCGTTATTGTATTTTATATGTGGCCTAAGACAATTCTTCTTCCAGTATAGCCCAGGGACATCCCTACAAAGAAGTGGAAGTAACTGTTGAGTGCCAATCAACTATATCTAATACATCTCCTCATGATTTTTAAAAATCTCTACTATCCATGCAGTTATGTGCACTGTTATCCTACTATTGTTTATCTCTTCCTCCTTTCTCTTCTCTCTCAGTGGGTTTGCTAGCTGTTGATTTTATCTTTTCAAATACCCTGCTTTTGGTTTTATTGATTCTTTCTGTTTTCTGTTTCAATTTGTGCTTTTACCTTTATCCTTTCATCCCTCTGCATTTGTTGGGTTCAGTCTCTAGCCTTTTTATTCTCTAGCCTTAAGCTGAACACTAAATAATGTTTTCAGTCCTATTTCCTAGTAAATGCTGCTTTATCTGCATCCCTCACTGTTTGATATTTTGTTTGGGGTGTTTTATAGGGTTTGGTTGTTATTCCATGTTTTTTCCTAGTTTCTCTTTTGTCTTTTGACTTTGATTTGCTAATGGTTCTTTCTATCTCTCTCTCTCTCTTTCTCTTAGGTAGAACTTGGCAGTGAAAGTTATAAAGACCTTCTTCACTCCCCAGTTAAGAAGAAATTTTCCTGTTTCTTTCTAGTACTTTTATAGTTTTACATTTATCTTTAATCTCTAACCATTTGGAGCTTTTCTGGTGTATGCTTTGTGGTAGGAATTCTACTATTTTTTCCAGATGGTTCCCTGATTTTCACAGTATAATTTATTATCTTTTTTTCCCCTCACTTATTTGACACAGTTCTTTCAGTATATGTATTTTCTTATTTATTTTAATCTTTTAATTTTTATCCTATTTCATTGCTGTGTGTCTATTCATTCATCAATACTCCATTATTTTCATTTTTGAGAGCTTGTGTGCTTTAGGATTCGGTAGGGCCAGTTTCCCTTCATTGATTTACTTTTTCAGTTTTCCACACTATTCTTGTTTATTTTTTCCATATGAATCATAGCATCAGCACTTCTAGTTCTAAATAAGAGTTAGCATTTTTATTGCTTCTGTATTACTTTTATAAATTAACTTACAGAATTGACCTCTTTAGGATGCTGAATCCTCTCGTCCAAGAATATGGAATGTTTTCCATTTGTTTGGGTCTCCTATGGGGTCCTTCAGCAATGTTTTAAAGTTTTCTCCATAAAGATCATTTGTATTTCTTATTACTTTGATTCTTAGGTGTTTGTGTTTAATCCTAGTCAATTGGCACTTACATTCATTTTCATCTACTTCTCTGATGTAATCCCCTCTGAATATCAGGGGCTGAAAGGCCTTGAATGTGACTTAGCTTTGACCAATCACATGCATGCATAGGAGAGGAGACAGGTAGAAGGCAGGTAGAGACTCTGCTGCTGATGCTCTAGTAGCTGGCAGGTGAAGTTGGACTGACACAAGAGTTTGCAGTCCCTGGACTCGATATTCCATTATCCAGTCACCAACTCTACGGACATGAGGAAATTGTGGAGGCAGCAGCAGCAGTGACAGCTTCCTGACCTCTGAATGATAGGTATGGTGATTTGACTTTGAAATTATTAATCTCATGACAGCCCTCGACTTTATATATCCTTTAGAATTTTATCTAATACTCATATAACACATACCATCTGCCAGAAACTAGTATAAGCAATTTTTAAAATTTATATCTGTGATTACTTACACGACTTCCAGGACTGGCAACCGTTTTAGAAGCCCTTAATGTTTGATATTCCTTTGGGCTCGGAATACTTGGGAGCAGTTTGATTTCTTGAATAGCACCCTGACTGATTCGGTATTTTATCTGTGGTGTGATTAGTGAATAATAGGGTGTCCTTCTGTCATTGTATCTTCCGTTTGTATTTGTAAACACAAAGATCTACCAATTCTTTGGATAGCTGGGTTCAAATCTCCCATTATGATGGTAGATTTGTCAAATCTATTAGGTTTGCTTTATATATTTTAATGCTTTTGTGTGATATAAAGTACATGATTATTATACTTTCTTAATACACTCAGTAATATCAAATAACTTTGTGCATATTAATTCATTTCTTCTTAAATAATATTTGGTCTATCATTATTATATTGTTACATATAATATTATGTTGTTACACCAAGTTTCTTTAGGCTAGTAATTGAGGGTTATTTTGCCTTAAAAATAAAAGCAAGGCAAGGGGGTTACTTGGTGGTATAGCGGCTAGGCTTCAGCACCCTCAACACCATGGCCTGGGTTCGATTCCCAGCTAGGGAACCACCCCAATAAATAAATAAATAAATAATAAAAGTAGAACATTCATATGGTTCAAAATTTAAAAGAGTACTCGGTGATGTCTTCCATCCCTGACCCTAGCTACTAGTTCTCCCTCCAGTGGCACATGGAATCTTCCATTCCTTAATTATTTTTTTATTACAATAGTGTTATTGTAAAAAATACAGTAAATAAGGCTAAATGAAAATAAGGGAGGTAACATCACCATTATTATACATCTTTGCAGACCTTCAAAAACACCTCTAAAAAACCGAATATACTTTTTTGTAACTTGTATCTCTGAGCATAGTTTGAACACCTTTCCACATTAGTAAGTAAATATTCATTTCTCAAGTTATTTTAAATGGCTGCACAGCATTTAGACATACCCACAAAATACCCGACCAATTCCTGGTGTTGGGTATTTCGGTCAGTTCCACCTGACTATTATAAATAACTTTGGGAGGTACAGTAACAACTTCTGAGCCTCCAGTATGATGGTGTCCTTCTTTCACAAAAGGGGAATATGTGAGCATTATCATTACCAAAAAAGTACCCATTTTGATGGGCAAAAATGCTATCTCATTACGTTATTTGCACATTTTTTACTATCTGAGAGTCGCTGAGGTGCGAGAGGAGATTCCGTGCACACACCCTGGACCCCGTCCACCTCCCACTGTCTGACCTCTCTGCCAAGGTGATGTGAAAGAAGTTCATTCCTTTATTTTTAACCTTTCCATGTCATGTTTTTAGGAATATTCCTATAAGCAATATATAGCTAGATATTTTTTTTAATCCAGTAATAGAGTCTGTTTTTAAGAGAGGAATTTAACCTCCTGATATTGTGATTACTGGTGTATTGGAATGTATTCATGTATTTGCCGTCTTGCTTTTTCTATTCACTCTACTTTTCTTTCTCTTGCTCTTGAAGTCTATTGAACTGATAAAATTTTTATTCCTTTTCTTTGTCTAATGATTAAGAAGTTAGGTATTCTATTTCTACTCTTCTAATGAAGAATTACCAGCTTGCTTTTAAACACATACACACAAAAACTGTTGAAAAATAGTAATGATTACATTCAAAGTTTAGCAACATGGTTTATCAACTACCTTTTCTCTCCTTTCCCTTTGAGATCATGCTTTTTCCTTTGGATTCATTTTTATTCCTGCTGATGGATAGTTTTTAGCTGTCCATATAGTGAGGGTCTGTAAATTTGCTATCTTTTTTTTTTTTTTTTTTTGTAGTATGTGGGTAGCTCCCTGGCTGGGAATCGAACCCAGGCCACAGCGTTGACAGTGCCAGTGCCGAAGCCTTAAGCCACTACACCACCAGGGAACTCCCAAATTTGCTATCTTGGTAGTAAGTTTTCTTAGTCTTTTCATGTCTTAAAATATCTCTGTTTTACACATGCTATTGATAGTTTAACTGGGCATAGAATTTTATGTCCAAATGATTTTCCCTCAGTAGTTTGAAGGTGATATTTCACTGTCTTTCGGCAACTATTTGTGCTAATAAGAAGCATACTGTTATTCAGATTATTATTCCTTTCTAGGTAATGTCTTTTCCCTGGTAGCTTTTAAGATGATTCTCTTTATTCCTAATATTTTGCAGTTTAATTGCAATGTTCTAAGGGCAGTTTCTTTTCTTTCTTTTTGCTCTTTGTTTCTTTGTATTCTGCCTCAGGGTTCAGTCAATATTTTCAGTCTGATAACCTATACCTATGTTGTCTTCAAATATTGCCTCTTAACTCTTTCTATTCTCTCCTTCTGGAACTCCTAGTTCACATAAGCTGAAGCTTCTCAATCCATCCTCCATATCATTAACTGTTGACTTTTTGTTCTGTACTCTGAGAGGTTTCTTAAGTTCCATCTTCCGATAATACTCTCTTTAAATATGTCCAGATGAGCAGTTTTTCATTCTCATGGCTATCTTTTCCACATATAATTGTTCTTATTTCATAGTCTCTCTCTCTTTTTTTTTTTTTTTTTTTTTGCTGCAAAAAGCTTTATTGTTTCAATTTGGTCCACACAGGGGAGAGGGCTCCAAAGTGTTGTGGTTGCAAGGAGAGGCTCAGGCAGAAGCCCAGTGGCAGGTGAATGCAGAGGGGCCCCCAAAGGCCTCTGGGCTGCAAAGGTTCCTTAGTCGTGCTTGAGGGTAAGCCTTTCCAAGAGATACTCGCCCAGCCCAGCCTGGGGACTGGCCAGCCTGCAGATGTTAGTCAGGTGGTCGCCCAGCTTCTTGATGAGTTTCACCTCTTCATCTAGGAAGTGGTTCTCCAGGAAATCACAAAGATGGGGGTCTGTGCGGGCAGAACCCAGGGCATGCAGATCCAAAAGAGCCTGGTTCAGGTTTTTCTCCATGACCATAGCAGCTTCCATGGCATCCTGAGTTTTACCCCACTCATCTTGGGAAGGTTTCTGCACTTTCTGGAAGAGGGCGCGGCCGCCACGTGGTTTTGCACCTTCAAGAGATGCTCAGCGCCCTCCCGCTTCTTCTCAGCCAGCTCGCAGAAGAAATGGCTCACGCCCTCCAGAGCCACATCATCACGGTCGAAATAGAAGCCCAGAGAGAGGTTAGGTGTAGGAGGCCCGCAGATGCATGTTGACCAGGCGGTTGACGGCAGCCTCCACCTCAGTGGAATAATTCTGACGAACTGGGGAGCTCATGGTTGGTCGGCAGTAAGTTTAGCTCACAAAAAGGTGTTGGCTGGTCTCGGAAGCCGAGGATGGCTGAGATAGGTCTAAAAGCTGAAACTGGAGAAGTTGGAGGGTGGCTGGAAGCTGGAAGCTGGGGCGTCCCTGGGTCTGTTCCGTCCAAGCACTGTTGAAGCAAGAGACAGATTCCCGGGAAGCTCCGAGGGCACAGCTTATTATTTCATAGTCTCTTGATCCTATTTCCCTGATACCAGTTCTTCTATTTTAGCTAAGCATTTTAAATACACTTTTTATTTTAAAGTCTTTTGATTTGGCCTACTATTTCCATTTTCTGATAGAAATTCTCCCACTTGTTAGACTTGTTGATTCTCTTCCATAAGGCTGGATCTCCTCAAGTGTGCTGTCATTTCCATTTGAGAGCTCATCTTGGGGGTTTTTTCCTGCTTGTGCCCCTTTCTGTCAAGTAATTTCTTTGGTGCTATGATCCAGCCCAAGCAGGTGCATGGATCGGAGCTAGAACTCACATTAGGATGTAGGGCTCTTGCCCTGTGTGGGGAGTGTAATTCCAGAGCCTGAACCAGCTCGGTGAGGTCTCATGTATAGATGCCTTCCCTTCCTCCCATTCCCTTCCTGCCACATTTCTGGTTACAACCCTGTATTGTTCCCAAATATTCACTGCCCCTCCCTATAGAATTATATTTTCTCCCCCAGCTAATGCCAGGTTGGGTCATGTAAATAGCTTTATAATTAAATGTGAATAAAAATGAAGCCTTACATTTCCAAGTATAATAGAAACATAGGGAATCTGTAAGCTTCCTCCATCTTCTCTTTTTCCTCTGATGCAAGAACAGCAGCATCCTGGATTTTAGGGTTGTTGCTTATCACGGCATCACTTAGTCCAAGGTGACTAATACGGCCTTCAAGCTGTCAAAGGTACTCGTTTACAAAATACTTTTATCATGTATTTTACATCATCTCTAAGTGCTTAGACGATGTGACAGTTACACATTCACTGTGCTTTCCTTTTTTTTTTATCACTGTAAAATACTACACATAAAACTGACCATTTTAACCATTTTTAAGTGTACAATTCAGGGGCATTGCATACAATCAAAATGTTATACAACCATCACCACTCTCCATTTCCAAAATGTTTTCATCATTCCAAACAGAAACTCAATACCCATTAAACAATAATTCCCCATGCTTTCTCTCTCCCCCAGTCCCTATTTGACTACTCCAGGTACGTCATGTAGGTGGAATCACACAATATTTGTCCTTTTGTGTCTGGCTTATTTCACTTAGCATGATGTTTTCAAAGTTCATCCATGTAGTACCATGTATTAGAATTTCATTCCTTTTCAAGGATGAGTGATATTCCGTTCTGTGTGTGTGTACCACATTTTGTTTATCTATTCATCTGTTGATGGACATTTGTGTTGTTTACACCTTCCTGGCTTTTGTCACTGTGCTTTCTTGATCAAGTCGTAACCAAATACATGTTATTAGAAAAAAAGGCCTGAAATATTACACAATAAACTGCAGCCAGTGGGTACCCATTTGATTCAATTTGAAATGAAGAAAATTTTCACTCTTCATTTTATATATCCCTATATTATTTAAATTTATTGTAACAATTTTATGCAATTTTTAAACCAATAGTTTTTAAAATAAGTGCTTTCTTTTGGTAAGAAGGGGGATGAATAAGAGACATAATGAATCTCTGCAAATGTGTTTTTAAATATTATTAGTAAAAATTTAGGGTGACCCCCCTAACTAGTCAGCCACAGAATCTCCATAAATGAAGGGCATTTATTAAAAACTATTAAAATCACACTGCAGGAAGCTGTATATGACTAAATGAAGACTCTTGCACATAATATTATCACTTTTTTCTCCTTTAATTCTCCTACACAGATTGTTATAGCTCAGCATGATTAAAATGATTAGTAATTAACAGTCCTTTTTGAACAAAGCTTAAGCTTATTACAGTACCACATTCTCCAGTCTAAATGTGATTAAGAATACACTCAGTTTCAGCTTCATCGTTTTTAATAAAATGCTACCCTTGTGTAATTGCCCTTGGTTTTTAACTGAAAATGCACCTGTGATTTTAGCTGTTTAAACTGTGTAACACTGTTCCTGACAGGCCCACAGGAAGTTCTCATGTGCCATGATTTCCCCAGCGATTAGTATGATGTTCAAATGAGGCTTATTAATAGCCTTGGAAGAAAGCTAGACTCAAGGAAATGGAAACTATGAACCAAAGGTTTGCTAAATTAGGTTTGGAAAGCCTGGCCTTAGCACTCAGCTACTTTCATCTTGCATTCAATGCAACTGGAACTTTCAGCCCTTTGATGAAAGGCTCACCCATTTATTTCATGTTCTGGGCTCATTCGACATAGCTGCAACAGTATAAATAACTACTCATGACTAACCAATAGCAGCCCTGAAGAGACAATAGTCACGAGCTTCAGGACTACACCCCAGGACTGATTTCCAGCTCAGCACACCTCACAAGAGCAGAGGCTGCCAGTCACTGTAACCAGGGATTTCCATACTACTATGGGGCAGTGTATATAACATGAGGATTCAGTATTAGAAGACCTAGTTTTGAATTTCAGCTGAGCCACAAAGAGCTAGTGTGCTTCTGAACAAGATAGCTAACTACACTGAGACGGTTTCTGTATCTGTAAAAGGTAGTTAATAATGCTCACCTCAGGAGCACTGCAAAGATCAAGTAATATCACATGTGGGAAAGGGCACTGGAAAGGCTCGTCATCACCATCCTTCCTCCTTGGTCACTTGATCTGGGTCTCCATGGGGCCATCATCCACAGTGACAAATCATCCTGACCTTTCCAACAGCTAAACATTTAGACAGTTGATCTTTTTTAAAAAACTGACTGACTATTTAAATCCTCTGCATCCCAGCTTGTATCTTTAACTCAGATCAGTCACTACTCAAATATGTGTTATTAAAAACATGGGGGATTGTTTTATGAATGACGGTGGATCATCATAGGCTACTATGCAAAAATGACTTGATGGGAGTTAGAAAACAAAAACAAAAAAGGGGTATAAACTGATCTCATTGTTTGAAGGAAAAATTGTCTTAGTACATAGATATATACACAGAGGATAAGCACAAAAGGAAATATGCCACAATATTTTTTAAGATCGATTATCTGAGTTTTTGCATTCAATAACTATTGAGCAGCAATTATGTGCTGGCCTCTGTGCTATCTATTGGTGATATAGTAACTAATTACCCATAGAAGGTCACTGTTCTGATAAAACATATGTAGTTCAGAAGTGATTATAATAAAGGAGGGCCAATGGATAACAGTACATCTAATGAACCTAATCTATTACAGGAGTCAACAAGGCCCTCTGAGAAAAGGACATTTACACTAAGGATATGTGGGAGTTAGCTGGAGAGCAGGGTAGAAGTACAGTAACAGCAATACAGATTATTTTAATTTTCTTCTTTCTGATTATCTATAATTTAGAATTTTTCTTAATGAACACAATACTCAGAGTCCTTATTGTTCCATTGGTAATATCTTCATACTCCAAGGCAGAATATGTTTCTGATCATACCCAAAGTCTTAGTCTGTCGATTTCCTGGTGCTTATTGGGGGCCAGCTAGGCCCTCCATTCTTAGGTACTGGAAGAGACAAAATTAGAACAGACCCCAATAGCCCAGAATCTTAGAATTGGGAAGAACCTTAGAGAATATCAACAGATTGTCTTAGTCCTGAAAGAGACCCAGAGAGATTCAGCCTTTTAACCAGAACCACCTTGCAAGGGTAACCAGCCCCACAACACCAGTCAGAATGATTTGACAAACTTGTTTTTTTGTTTCATTTTAAAATCTGCAATCCTCCAATATGTAGTTTTTGATCTGTTTGGCTAGGGACTGAAGTGACTGAGACACGGCAATCGGTAATCCAGGTGTTATTGCAACTGGCACTTTGAGAAGCCTTTGCTCATTAACTACATTAGGGAAATAACTTAATGAGGTAAAATCCAATGCTAATGAGGGTGTGGTGAAACTGACACTATCAGTTCATTGCTGACAACACTGAGCATCCGTACGCTCCAACCCAAACATCGGTATGGCAGTCTATTTCACAAGCCGTAGGAATAGGACTCCTTGGTTCAGTTATTCCATTTCTGGCCATCTTTTCCTAAGGAAATAGGTATGATCTGCTAGATTTATAAGGAGACATTAAAAATAAAGGCTACGGAGATTGGATAATAATGAAAAAGCTCCCAGACTAATGTTGATGCCATTCTCCATGCCCACTGTGTTTAGGAAGAAGCATATAACCTGCACCTGTGCCATAAGCCTCCCAAGTCCCCTAGGGCGCCTAGTTAGTTACTGAATCCAATGACTACATTTCAGTCGACCACTCACCTGACTGTTGGGAGGCATTTACCACCCTCTCCTCCCTGCTGGACCTCTCAACCTCCTTTCCACTACTTTGCTCCTCTTGCCCCTTGTGGTAGTAGTCTCCTGTAGCCACGCCCAGGTTACTTCATTGATTTCCTCAGCACTCTCTTTTAGAGGGATTTCTTTCTTTCTTTCTTTCTTTTTTAATGTGGGTAGTTCCCTGGCTGGGAATCGAACCCAGGCCGCAGCGTTGAGAGCACCGAAGCCTAGTCAGGGATCTCCTAGAGGAATTTCTTTTATGTCCTATTCCAAATTAGCTTCTATGCCCATCAGTGTGCCAAGGATCGCCAAATCCTGACCATCTGGATGACCCTAAGTCAAACCTCTCCCTAGGACTCAGGGTACAGAGTCACAAGCCTACTGGACATTTCCATTTGGATGCTGTCCAGGCTCTTTAAATTTAATAGGTCTCAAATGGAACTGACTCTTCCTCACCAAAAGCTGCTCACTCTCTCCGTGTCCCTAGTCTTCACTACAGGAACCTCTCTCATCACTTCTTCCTACCTGGACAACCACAGTGATTTCCTAAATGGCCGCACTGTTCCCAGTCTTCACCCTTGACTTAGCTGAAACACATGAGGTGTTTCCTAAGCTGGTCTCTGCCCACCTGGCCAAGTGCAACTCTCAGGAGAAGCCACATTCTCTTGCTTTGGTATATGCTGAATGCTGTGTCACAAATCCTAAAGATTGTCGTTCAAAACTGAACTTCAGAATCACTCCTCCAGGAAGCCTGCCTTGACTCCTGACCCGAATGAGGCGATTGTCCTCTGGGGTCCACAGCAGCCATTTCATAACTTTTAGCCTACCCCTCGAAGTCTTCAATGATTTATTATTGGTCTATTTCCCCACCAGGAACTCTTTAAGGACAGAGAGTATGTCTTCCACATGTGTGTCCCGAGCCCAGCACAGAGAGAAATGGGGCAAGAGAGAGAAAATAAAGCCAAGTAGTGACAGTAACTTGCTCCCCTGATAGGGAGTATGTGCTTATTTTTTTCGCTTCCTGTTTTCTGTATTCTCTAGTATGTGGATTATACTATTCTTTTATGTTTTTAAAAACCAGTTCATTTTAAAGATGTGTCTAATCTCTCTTACATAGCTCTAATAAAAGAACTCACTGTCTACAGTCAAGTTCCTCTCTTTCCAGACCCTTCTGGCTCCCCAAGACCTCACATACCCTGCAGAACTTAGCAAATTAGAAACACTTACTTCAACACTTGTAGCAGACAGAAGGACCACCCACACACAAGAGAAATTCCTTGGCCTTGAAGAGGTTACACTGCTCTAGCAGCTGAAGGCCAAACCCCATTTCTGGCCAAACATTCATCAGAACCCCACTGTATTCACAGAGGTACTGTCACAGAACCTGCGTAACATTTATAGAGGATGGAGAGGATGAAACTTCTGAGTGACAAATCTATCATCTTGCCAACTTGAGGTATCAATGAAAGATGTGGAGGAGGGGCACCTCTCAAAATTCTTCCCTTGTTTTTGTTTTGTTTTAACAAAACAAGCAATAGTTATCTTTGGATATCAAAACTTTTGACTCATGCACAGTCTTGTAATTCTTTTAAATTTGTGAAAAATAACCCAACCACATAATATTCAGTCTGACATTTGTTGTTATTTTTCTTTAAAAGAAAACAAAAATCTGATTAGTTCCAAAAATAAAACAAAGAAAAAACTTCAGTTGAGAAGCAAATCCTGTGGCTTAGAAATCATCACTCTGATTAACAGCACATAAGTGTTACCTGACAAATGGATTCCTATCTTAAATGCAATTATCACAGATTCCTTGTGATCCCCACTGTTTTTAGAGCTGATGCTCAACTCTCGAAGCAATAACTTATTAATAGCAATAAATCAGAGGAAACCTCACCTCAGCGCTTGAACAAAGTAGACTGTTTTCTACGTTGGCCAGCAGAGACCCTGGAGTGAAAGGTTGGACCCTGTCTCAACAGCTGTCCAAGAAGGTATCTATTTCTCTTGTGTCTACTACTGGAGGGGCAGTTTTCACAATTAAGCTTCCTGTCAGGGCCTACTGAGACAGTCAGGACAAGCAGGGCCTCTGCCCTCAGAAAATCCCTGTCTGAGGCACTGCTGGCCTCCATCCTGAGGACGACTCCACCATGCTGTTGGCAGTGCCAGAGCAAGATGTTCTGGCAGTGAGGATGAAACACCATCCTAATTAAAGGGCCACTGGGGTATAAGAATGTCAAATCTGAACTCACTTCCTCCAGGAAGTCAAGGGTGTAGACCATGGAGAAAGATGAAGGAAGAAGGGAAGGATGGGAGGGTGGTGTGGCCTTTTCACTGGGAGAACTGAAGGTGTCTGGCAGGCACATGTGTCACTGAGAATACACTGTAAACAGGCAGCAGCATTTAGAAGGTCCAATTTCCAAGGTTTCTGATTTAATTCAACACATATTATGCGACTATAGGTTCCTATCATCATCACCTAGAAACTTACTTCATGGAGATTATTTATGTTCTTATAACAGAGAACAGGAGTAGTTACAAAAGAAAAAAAGAATGTGCAAGCAGGTTAGAGGAAGATCAAATGATTGATTCAAAGTCACATGACTATCAAAGGTACTGTCATAGCCAGGCGACACCCATTGTGCTTCATCCACCATTCGTTTATTGCAAAGTGAAGTTTTGGCAGGACAAAGGGGAAACAAGTCCACCAAGAATGAATTACACTCATTAATGTAGTCAATTCAATAGATAGTAACATGTATTTAGTATCACTTGTAGGTGGTTATCAAAGTCAAAATTTATTAACTATTCAAATGTTCAAGCTGTACATATTTTTTCAGATGTGCATACAACATATTTATATCATAACAAAGTTAATTTTTCATAAAATATTATTTCCTTAAGGACTAAAGACGCTAAAAAGTTCCAATTATCAATAATTTAAATATTTGATATACATTTATATGTACTATTAAAGATCTGACATAAATACATAAGTCACACAGCTGAGAAAGAAAAACTATGACTCATATAATTGCACACTTGACCTATCTCATATTGAAGTAGAGAACAAAATTATGCCACATAAATTGAGCTGATTTTAAGAACCTTTTTATTAGAAGATAAAAGCTATGTCCATTTAAACCATCATTCCTAAAAGAGTTACCAAACAATAAAATTATTACCTTAAATTCCAAACTATAATACAATCTGTACTGTTCAAATTATCTTTCCTTTTGGTTGAGAAAGAACATCTGATCCCCTCCATGACATGCACAGTGGCGATTAATGATGACCATTAGCTGTAGTTATCTACGCATAGTGGAAGTAGAACTGATCATAAACACATGTGAATCTCCCATTGAGAACAGGGTCAATAAAAATAATGGTTAAAAGCAATACACTTTTTATCTGTTCAATCATTTGCCATCTTAGCAGTAAATGTCACACAACATATATATTACTTGTTCCATAAAATCTTTACATGTTGAATACTTTTTAATCCAGGTTCAGATGATCAACAATGAAGAAAACATTCATTTTCATTCTTACCTCCACGGACTTTAGCAGGCCTATATTCAGTGGGCACGCTGAAAGATGACTAAGTGAATAGACAATGTGACCATAGACTGTTTGCAAAACAGAAATGCTCTGTTGTAAGGCAAGTATCTTTATCATATACATACATAACAATTTATCCACTGGTGAACTTTATCATGTGATAGTACAAAATTCAACAAAAAACTGAGGTATAACTTAACATAAATACAAATGTCAGAAAGTGTAAAGACATCTTAATGTATATAACATATTTTAACCCATACCTAAATAGAGAACTCTTTTCTCAAAGTTATTACATGTCCAGAAATACCCAAGATTTTGATTCTAGAAAAAATACTAGAAATTAAATACTCTAAAATCTTTGCAATAAGGCTCTCCACATAAGGCTAACCTTTGATATAAGGCTACTTTAACTTGGTTCCTGAAAATAGCAAAAATGTGTGCCAAAATTCAAGCTCTTCTGAACTAAAGAGAGAGGAACTGGTCTCATGAGAGACAGTGAGGTGATAACTTTATTGAGTAAAATGAAAGTTAGGCCATAAGCACAGTCTAAAATATATAAATAAAAACTTTTCCTATCATACTTCACCATAAAACTGACCTATTGCGACATAAAGATGATTGAATGTATAAAGTACTTTTTAGTGTAAAAGAGACACACATTTACCTTTACCTAAATAATTTAAATGGAATATAATCCATAACTTGGTATTTACAATATATTTTAAAATCTACATTCTATGACCTTTACAAAAGTAGATCTATTCTTTACTTTCAAGTTAGAAATGGTTTAACAGTTTATCTTTGGATATGGCCAGTCAATGGCTGTACAGAATGAAAGATAATACAAATCTAAGTCACAGGCCATGAGGTACTTTAAAATGTCAGCCATGAGTTTTCGGCCCGAAAAGTGAAAAACGATTGATACCACATAAAGTGGAAAAAATATACCCCAGATTTCTGCTCTAGCTCAAAAACTTACAGTCAATATGTATTTTTAATTATTAATTAGTTTCATGCAATGTCATTTAGTGAAAAATCTAATTACTAATTGTACTGACGTTAAAAATGTCTTTCTTAGAATAAAAATACACAATCTTCATTATGCCTAAATACAAAGGTAAACTAAAGACAGTGTAGATTTTTTTTAAAGTTTGGCAATTGTGCACATGTTTCCTCTGCCAAACTCCCAGTGACATTAAGAGAAAAAAAATTCTAATCATGTTCACCTAATTGAATCAAGCACTCTAGAAAAATATTGGTCTGAGGGGAACTTAAGCAGGAATTGCTTATTAAATTTCCAAGTTAGATCAAAATAAGAGAAACAACGTGGGATTCAAAAAATTAGACTATGTAACCAAACCATAACAACAGAGACAAATAATATCCAAAATTTGGAAAATTCAAGAGCCAACATTTTGGTAACCACATTCTGGATTGTACACAATGAAAAGGAATTTAAGATTGTGGGTGGATGAATGGAAGCTTCCATTAAAACAGCCGCACATGGAGTTACCAGAAAGATCCACAACCCAAATTCTGCTTCCACAGTGATGTCAAGGCATCATGTGGTTGTGAGTTGTGGGGTCTCCTGCTGACTCCTACGGAAAAGGCACTAAGCACCCTCAAGTTTTCACTCAGCTAGTTGCACCTCTGCAAAAAAATCCTAACATTGGTTAATGGGGGGATGGGGGTAGAAAGAGGAGCAGTAAGTGTAAATACCAAGTCAAGTGCTTCTTCATTTCAAGGAATCTAGAAATCTGCTTATTTGGTAATTAACTGAATATGCCACTGACTTCAAACACCTGCACTTCTAGAGACAGCCACAAATCAGCCACAGAATGAGTCACTCTTGTTGTAACTGGGGCTAATCACAACAGCAATTTGAGCTCTGGGTAAAATCAGTTTTCTACTTTGAGTACACCAGACAAGACCGATTACTAAGGACTTGCTACCTGCCTGCTCATCGTGTGTAATCAGCCAACTGCCATAAACGTGGCACTATTCTATGCAATGTCTCTGCAGACCACATCATGGCCCTTCCCACATTTCCTTCTAGAGGAAACTGCCATGCCCCCAACAATCTTTCCACCTCAAAAAGACTACTTCCTCCAAGCCAGGAAGACTGGCCTGGAAAATTACTTCCCAACCCAGGTGATGATGGTTAAGGCTGAGCTATCGCCACTCTGGAATTTGAACAGGAAAGAAGAAAGAGAATCAACCAGTAGGTACCAAGTGGAGAAGACACTGGAAGAGGTGCAGGGATGCCACGTTGCCGAGAGTGATGCCAACCCTGAGAGGCAGGAAGAGAGACCTTAGATCCACAGACTCAGTCAGGCAGCTACTGCTGTGTCTTTACAATAAACACTCATTGTCTCTTGTGACTTACATGTTCTCTGTAACAAATGAACCTATAAAAACAGTAAGAATGATATATTTTTGAGCTACTACTAATTACACGTTTTTTTCTCAGCAAATTTTGTTATTTAGGATAACCAATTTGAGTCATCCTATATAATACTTAATAAAAGTATTAAACAAGAATAAAATAATTATAAAACATCAGTACATTATTTTATGAAAAAATTGCCATAATTTTCATTACTCTATAAATTTTAGGTATTGTAGCCATTATTCAAGCATTCAATGACTAGTAATTGGGAATCCTATGATTTCTAAGAATAACTGCTATGAATAGCACTGAATACATTTATTTTACATTTGTAGCAAAGTATACCTCTCTTTGAAATGTTTTTTCCTAAATAATTTAGTAAAAATGTAACATTACAGATATAGTATATTTGAAATCTTAGATCATAACTCCATTAGGTCTGAAGATTATTAACATTTGCATGAAGATTATTAACATTCACCCAGCATATTCATGAGATTTATTTAAAATGTAGCCATTAGCCAAAGGCCTCTGGGACATATGTACAAAATTAGAGAATTATAAGTATTCAGTCAAATACTACATTAGCAATATTGCTCATGAAAAAAAAAATGCCAATGGGCTCTATCTACTAAAAATTAGAATGGAAAACTCGATCTTTCAGGTGATCTCCTAAACCAGTTGAGGAAGTGTTTATAGATAACAGTGAACTTTTCTCCAATTATTTTACTGACATAAATATCCTAGAGAAATTTCAGAGTGATTGTTTTCATGGTGAGGGATTACATGAAAAAATCTGGGCTCAGTATGTGTGTAAAGGACCCTCGGGTTAAACCAAAGAATGGGTCTTTTGCACAGAACAGTAGGGCTTTTTCAAAGGGCATCTGCAGAGGCAAGACCAACCGATGGCCATCTTTGTATACCCCACAGGGTGCAGCACAGCAGTGACACTTACTAAGCAAATCCTCCTACTTAATCCTACACAGGATTAAGAGAAACAAAAACAAAAAACTTCCTATAGCAAAGCCACAGGGAGTTCCCTGATGGTGTAGTGGCTTAAGGCTTCAGCGCTGGCACGTCAACGCTGTGGCCTGGGTTCAATTCCCAGCCAGGGAATTACCCACATACCAAAACAAACAAACAAACAAACAAAGCCACAGGTTAATTAACAACTAAGTATTTTGTGAGATGACGTCTTCCTTATTCCAGTAATTCAGTGATACTTGACTTCCTGGAAAGATACAGACTTTAAAACACTAGGAAACCCAATTCCAGGAAGCCCGGAGAGCTTCTCTGCTTCTCTGCTTCTCTAGCTCTTATGCTGAGGTATCACCAAGACAGGAAGAGAAATGCAGCAGCTCTAGCACTGAGTGTCCAGGGAGATAGAGCCTGCCTTTATCCACACAGCCTGGCATTCTCCTAGTACTCCTGGGATATCTGAGTGTGAGAAACACAAGGTCAGGTAATAAAGAAGAATTAAAATAAAGCAATCAACAAAAACAAATTATCTCTTTTGTGTATGTGTGTCTCTGTATCTTCAGGCAAGTGAACACAAACTCAAATTAAGTTGGGTTAATGAAGAGAATCAGTTAAATAATCTTAGACTCCATTAAATGTATATCAAGTGACAAACTGTAAAAACTATCAACAAGCACGTCTTTCTATGGCTTCAATCTGATTAGTATCTTGTATAGATTTAGAACCTCATTTCAACAAAATTTATTTCCTGATACAAACAGTACAGCAACTCAACTTACAGCAAAATCTGTCCATCTCTTCAATAAAACACATCGTTAGAATCCAACATCCCTTCATGATGAAAACATTCACAAACTAGGAATACAAGGAAACTTCCTCAACCTGATCAAGGGCAACCAGGAAGAACTCACAGCTAGCATCATACTTAATGGAGAAAGACTGGAAGTTTTACCCCTAAGACCAGGAATAAAACAAGGATGCCTACTCTCACCACTTTATTTGATCCCAAAGCTGGGGAAATTAGGTAAGAGAAAGACGTAAAAGGAAGGAAGAAGTAAAACTATCTGTCTTTGCAGATGACATCACCTTATACACAGCAAACCATAAAAAATTCTCAAGAAACTATGAGAGCTAATAAATAATTTCAACAAGGTTATAGGATACAAGATCAATATACAAATATCAGTGTGTTTCTATACACTAGCAATGAACAATCTGAAAATAAATAAAACAGTTCCATTTATAATAGTATCAAAAAGAATACATACTTAAGAATAAATTAAGCCAAAGGAGTGCAAAGCTTCTGCACTGAAAACAGTAAGACACTGAGAGAAATTAAAGAAGACTTAAGTAAATGGAAACACATACTGTGTCCATGGATTGGAAAGCTTAATATTGTTAAAATGGCACTATTTCCCTAATTGATCTAGAATCAAAATTCAATGCCATTCCTATCAAAATTCCAACTGCCCTTTTGTTGAAATGAACACACTGATACTAAAATTCATATAGAAATGCAAGGGACCAAGAACTTCCAAAACAATTTTGTAAAAGAAGAGGAAATCATACACCTTCTGATTTCCAAACTTAACTACAAAGCTACAGTCTTCTGTGTGGTTCTGCTCTAAGAATAGACATATAGATCAATAGAAAAGAACTGAAATTTCAGAAATAAACACACATATCTATGATCATTTCATTTTTGACAATTATACTAATGCTGTTCAATGGTGCAAAGACTAGTCTTTTCAACAAATGGTACAGGGACAACTGGATACCACCTCCAAAAGAATGAAGTTGGATCCCTACCTCACACTATACAAAAAAATTAACTCAAAATGTATCACAGACCTGAAAGAGCTAATACTATAAAAATTTTATAAGGAAAGAGGAACACATCTTCATAACCTTGAGTTTCTTAGATACAACATCAAAAGCACAAGAGGCAAAATAAATTAAACTATATCAAAAAATAAAACTTGTGTGCTACCAATGATATAATCAAGAAAGTGAGAAGTCAACCCTTCAACTGAGAGAAAATATTTGCAAATCATGTGTCTGTTAAGGGTCTAGTATCCAGAATATATAAAGAACTCTCAACATTCAACAATGAAAAAACAACTCATTTTTATTAAATGAGCAAAGGATTTAAATAGACATTTCTCCCAAAGACATACAAAGACTCAATAAACAAATGAAAAGATGCTCTATATCATTAGTCATCAGGGAAGTGCAAATCAAAATCACAACGAGATACTATTTCACACCCACTAGGATGGCTATCACTTTTTTGTAAAAAGAAAAACAAGCGTTGATGAAGACATGGAAAAATTGAAACCCTCGTATGTTGCTAGTGAGAATGGTAAGCGATTCAGCTGCTTTAGAAAACAATATGGTAGTTCCTCAAAAAGTTAAATATGGTATTGCCCTATGACCTAGTAATTCATTCTTAGGTATACACACAGAGAATTGAAAACATATGTTCACACATTAACTTGTAATAAATGTTCATAGCAGCATAGTTCATTACATCCAAAAAGCAGAAATAACCCAAATGTCCACCAACAGAGAAATAAACAAAATGTGATAGATCCATACACTAGAATACTATTCACCAATAAAATGAATGAAGTACTGATACATGCTACAATATAGATGAACTCTGAAAACATGCTAAGTGAAAAAAGCCAGACACAAAACAACCCCCACATGTTCTTTCCCATTTCGATGCATAGAAATGGAATGGGCAAATCCACACAGACAGAAAATAGGTTAGTGGTTGGTTACTAGAGGATGGATGAGAAGGGAATAGGGAGTGACTACCATTGGTAAGTATAAGGGTGCTTGAAAATGTTCTGGAGTTAGACAGTGGTGATGGTTGCATGGCCCTATGAAAACACAAAAAACCACAGAATTCTATAATTCAAAATGATAAATTTTATGTTATGTGAATTACGCCTCAATTTAAAAACATGTATTGTTAGAATTTAGTTCCACTTTTTAACTGCCCTAACTAGTATTCTAAAATAGCTTAAAGCTTATTAACAAAACCACAATGCTAACAAAAGAAATGCTTAACCTCATTTGCGTAGTTTTCAGAATAGGAAGTGGGTCACTCATCTGAGAGAAAGAAAGGCAGAAAAGGTTTAGATCAGGTAATAAAAAAGAAGGTATCCATCTGCCGTCCCCAGCTACCCCTTGGAAAATGTTTGTGGGCACCAGAAAACCACACCTTTTTATTAGTTTATTAAAATCCTCATTATTAAGTCAAATGTTGTCATAATTCCTCAAATCTGATTTTATACATAGCAACTTTTCAACAAGTTGATCTGATTATGATCCTCACACAGGCATGTCCTTCTCAAGATACCTCCTTATAATACATGAAAAATAAAATCTAAAAAATATATGCTTTAGGGAATAATCAGACAACAGGAGGATGACTCACAGATTAAAAGAAAGCCCTAATTGAGTTCTTATACACACTCATATTGTGTATATGAAATAGGATTTTTACAAACCTTATTTCACACAAATGTTTGGAAACCTATTTATTACAGGAAGTAGGATGCACCTAATCATTTCTTGCACACTACAGTATACCTACCTCTGCCTTGCACCACAGCACAGAAAGATCATAAATTATGTATTTAAGAAAAAGACACAAACATACATATATGTTCAATTGCTATCTGATCTTTTTAAACTGAGTTGACTGGAAGAAGTAATAAAAGGCTATTTCCTTTAAATTACTGTAATCCAGATGGCACTAAGAAGGGGACCAGGAACCCATTATTCTAATTTTACAACTATAATAATTACATAATTGGTATTACTTATTTTTTTAAAAACCTTCCAAATTGTTAGAATTACTGAATAAAAACAGATACAAAGTTAGGCAGTTTATCTCAAAGCAAAAAAATCTAAACTTTTTCCTTTTCTATCCTATGAACAAAGTAAAACAGCTTTCATATGGACCAAAAAGCAAAGTCTTATATCAATTTCATGATTTTGCATTTTACTTCCAAGTGTTTCACTTGAAAGAGTGGGTATGACTAAAATAAGACAAAATAAATATGGTACCTACAGCTCGTGCGCACACATGCACACGCACACATTAGTTCTCCTGTATCAGAATTCAGGATTTGTAACTCAAATTACTGCTCTCCACTAAGAAAGTTAAATTCTCCTACCCTCCTTGTAGAGAAGGAAAGCATGAAATGCCATCAAAATTGCAAGATCAAGTTTGTAACACACAATTAAAAATACGTAAGCTGAACAAATCTTTGTATATCAATACAGCAAAAACACCTGTCACTGCGTATGCTTCCTTTCTTTAAAAAAACAAAACAAAATGAAACACTTTATAACAATACACCCTACAAATGGCCTGTACTTTGTCATGGGCAGAGCTATAGAATTATTTCAAAACAACTGAAATAACTGAAATCTAGGGGGGAGGGAAAAAAATCTACCTAATATAAAATTATGGGAAATTTTAGTTTTAGTTTTCATACAAAATAAATACAGCAAGAGCGCCACTTCAGATATAAATAGTATAGCATTACTTAAGTCCTAGTAGGTGTAATCCAAATAATATTTATCCCTTTTCATCCACCTAATGTCACTTGCACTTTCACTATACTTGATATAGTGTTGATACTTTAAAATATAATTCAAAGCATGCTCACCAAAGCTACTTAAAATTAATTTGTTTAAATTACAGCATAAATGCAGATTATCAAGTTCAATTCCCTCAACAAATAATAAAACTGACAACTGCACCAACACTAATGGTCCAAAGTTTATGTGTTTATTGGGAATGTCTGGTAGAGTTGGAAAAATGTGAATGTCTAGGCATAAGTGGGGAATTGCTAAAAGAAAAGAGTTCATCACAGAATTGGCTAGAATAACCATGCTTGCAGATGACATTTCACAGTCCTTGGAAGGCTCCACAGCATGGGGCAGTAAATCATTAACTTACTGATGTGCCCAGTCCTCTGAGTGCAGATGGATCAGGAAAGGCAGGAAGCAAAACACCATATGAAAGCATGCTGAACAAACAGAGAAGTGTATGCAACCTTCCCTGACCAAAATGGAACCTCTCCAGAACATTCCGTTAAAGCTTAAACCCATGTTACTTCCTATTCAGCTGACATTTTTCAACCTGTTCCTTCTAAATAAGGCAATAACTATGAACGGCATTTATCTGTATATATGTAAATGGGTGCAGAGTTGTAAAGTTTTGCAATTTAAAAACTCTATTGAAAATGTGAGTTTCTTACACACCTGGTCCCAAGCTCTCCTTCCTGATATCCCCGGTGTCTCTAAATGTAACATTTGCTTTTTATTTGACCTATAAAAGGGGGGCCCCAAAGAAAATATTTTAAAAAGAAATCATTCTGATGTTACAAAATAAAATTGAAGTATGTCCAAAATACTGAACCAAAAGTCTGGAAACCAGGTTGCTGGGGCCTGGTCTGCCACTAGGATGTCAACTCTCCCAGTACGCCTGAGACTAAGCGATTTCCCAGGATGGGGGCACTTTCAGAGCTAAAACCAAGGAAGTCTCAATCTAAGTGGGACAAGTTGGGCTCCCTATGGCTGACAATGGCTAAATCACAACCAACTGGGAGCACGGCTCCCTGGCTGTTAACATCTGGATGGGACAATGGGCAAAGGAAGGGGACCAGAGGTCTCCAGGGTCCTTTAGTTCTCATTTCTGATGACCCTGTGAAATATTTACACTATATTTGATTGCATTATTGTGTAACATAAATGAATATACATTTATGTCCAGTCAGGGAGCTCTGGAAATATTTTGTGAAGCTATGCATTAAGTTTGGAGTTATAGAAACTTAATAGTAAAACAGAGCTAGGAATTTTCAGTTTTTTATTTTTTATTTTATAACAAAGAGGAAAAATAAGCTGCTTCTAGAAAATATCAAGCCAACAAAGAAAATCCTTCTAACACCAACATCCAACTTAACCCCAATCTCTTCCCATTCCCAGATCACAGACCTAGGCAAGACATCTGGTCAAAGGTATAAACACAGGAAATATTACTTTGATTTACTGATAGCCACTGTGAAGAAATACATTTCTACATTTTTAAGAAAGTAAGAACTTACAAAGGTGTGGTTACAAGTAAATACCTGCAAAACCCAAGAGCAAAGCAAATGCAATTGTTTCAACTAGCAATCTAGAATAAGAACAGAGTCATAAAAGAGAAAGAGAAATAAAGCCTTGAGTTAGAGTATGTTCACTTTCAAATATATTCTCTAATTTGTATCTTTAATGCCGAAAAATCCCATTTTAGAGGGTACAAAACAAATCCTACATAAGATCAGGTCAATCTCAGGTGTGGTCAAACCAGAACAAAACATTCAGACTTCCTCTTTCCTCACTGGGCATTCTAATTATTAACAGCATAATATCTGACTCACTGCTACTAATAAGGTTCCTAATGAAAGCATTTGTGCTATAAAGATTGAGTTGTAAAAAAAATGTCTAAAAGCACAACTAACTAAGAAAGGGGTCCTACTAAATAATTTTTAAAAGACAATAACTTTCAAGGAAAGTTATAATAAAATGCCTCTGTTCTAAAAGAACTACAATATCCACGATATTCTTTTTCCACTCATGACTGAACTACCCTGTCATGTCTCATCATCATTCTTAGTAAATGGCTAGCCTAGCTGTCATTAGAATTTATCCATCATGCTCCTTTATGAGAAGTCTGGCATCACCAACAAGAGATTTCTTGGTACTTAAGGGCAGCCTCCAAGTCTATGTGTGTATTGACATAAATGGCTATACCTGTACACATAAAGGAGTTTGCTTCTCCTTGCTTCTTCACAGAAGTTTCTCCCCCTAAATCAGTCAATAGTTTGTGCCCAAGTCTGTCATAGATATTGTGGGCAATGAAGGTGTGTGCAAGAAAGAGGGTTCCAGCCCTCAAGATAGTTACAATTTACTTGAGGAGATAAGACACATTCCTATGAAGAGTTCCCAGTGTCAGCAAATGGATGGCTATCACATTTTAATTAATAATATGAGGATGCTATCATCTGTATATTATTTGCATAAATCACAAAGCCTTAATCCAAATAGGTAAGAAAAAGTAAATCCATGCCATTTATTTCAGATATAGTAAAATACAATAATTATACAATAAATAACAGATTTTTGAGCGTGTACTATGCAGCATACCAGGGTGCAGTTGTAGAAAAGATACGGTGGGATTCTTAGTGGCCAAAATATCACATAAACTCAAGAAAGGGAATGAGGAAAAAGGAACGGTTTTGCTATAATGTTATTACCTCGGCAGTGACAATGGCAATCAGGTGTGGCTTCTCAAAGCTTTTCTCAAAACCTAGAGGTCTGTTAAGAATGAGCTGCTGGGCTTGGTTTCTAGAGGCTCAGTTTTTAGCCCCAATTCCACAAGCGCATCCTCTCTTGCTCTAGTTTTCTACTTGTACTAGTTGAGGTTGGAACTTGATGATGGCTAATATTCCTTTAATGCACACTTTTGGTAACCTTTTCTTAGATAAATATATCAAGGTCCCATCCCCCCTCTCTGCCCCCCTCCCACCACCAAATTACAATGTACAGCACTGAATTATTCATGAATCTATGACTTTAATTTTTTTTGTTCATATACTGATTTCTTTATGGCAACTGGTTAACAAAGCAAAAATCTTAATTCATATCGCTAAAACTTAGCACTAAACAGTTATCGGTTTCACATTATCTAATCCTAGTAATCTAGCAAGATTAATGTGACATATTCAGTATTGTTGCAAGAAGTTTTGATATGGCCATAATTTATGATGGTGAAGAACAGATCAAATAATTACGTAGTCATTGCTTTAGCAGGCTTAAAGTTGGCTTAGCTATGCAGCAACAAAGAGTAGGGAAATATTTCATTTCTTTTTTTATAACAATCCAGTGACAACATCTAAATATGACTTTGGTATAAAAAGGCTACATAAATATTCTTTCATCTGGTAAGACTTAAACCCATTGTTTGGGTAAGGGGGTGGGGAGAGGAAGACAAATATTGGTTAAAATATCAAATTACTTCTATTATAACTTTGTATGTGGAAATCTTGCTTAAACATCTGAATGTTATAATTATCACCTAGTACCAGCAATGAATTAAAATACAACAAATTTCCAATAAAATGTTAAACAATACACACTCTCTTTATTCTAGAATACTCTTTTGAGTCATTTCAGTAAAGAGATAAAAGAAATCCAACATGGGAAAGGAAGGACATACTCAAGCTTCCATGAAGCTGTATGAAACGAGAAGAAAGGAACCAAAATAGAGAACTGAGAAATATGCTGGGAAACTTTTCCAAATACTATTCTTGCTTGTATCTAGCTCCATTACACAGTTTAAATTCGGCCAATTTTTTAAAAAGTATTTGTTAAACAGTTCCTGCATGTGACATATGTTTCCAGGGTACTTCTGACATTGATATAAGAGATTATAAAACATTTAGAAATGAAAATGTTGCTCTCCAACAAAAAACAACACTAACTTCCAAGCTTCTTCTTAATTCATAAGATGAAAAACCATTTGGAATATACAGCTCTCCATTTTAAAATGTTCAAATAATATACTTCAAAACAAAAAGTGTAATTGTTCAAGGCAAGGAAGAGACAAAAGATGATACTAAAATTTACTCTAGGAGTCATTACTTTTCCTTTGCATCTCAATCCTATTTACTCCATAATAAGTAATTGTTTTATCCCTTCAGCTGGGAAGGATAGTTTTTACCCTACCAAGAGAATGACAGTACTACTGCAGTGCTCACCGAGCAAGAAACACATGAATATGAAGTAGCATCAACTCTTTCTATCGAACAAAGTGTATGCAAGACTTGATTTGCAGTGCACTAATTTAGGAACTCAGTGGAGAGGCTCCTACTATATCTAGCTGATCTAAACTTGAGCTCATGATAACACTGCACAAAGCTATGGTAGATAAAAGTGATAGGTAATGCCAATAGAACAATTCCGCTGACAACACAAACTCCTCCAAGAATTCTTCCAGGCATTGTGATAGGATACATATCTCCATAGCCAACTGTAGTCATAGAGATAATCACCCACCAGCAGGCAGCAGGGATGCTGGCGAAGTCCTTGTTGGATGTTTCCAGGTCCAACCCATGTTCAAGAAGCTGAGAAAGTGCACTAAAGATCGCCATGGCAACACAGATGAAGACAAGTAACATAACCATCTCTCGGTAACATCGTTTGAGAGTCAAACCAAGTGTCTGAAGACCAATGAAGTGACGGGCAAGCTTAATCACCCAAAAAATCCTCATCATTCTAAGCACCCTCAAGGTGACTCCAGCCCTCTGGAGTTGAGAGTTCTCGCCCGTAAATACCGTCATTAACACGGAGATGTAATACGGTGTGATTGCCAGTAAATCAATGATGTTCAGGGGTCTCTTGACAAACTCACACTTGTTTTTGGAGATGATGAACCTCACGATGCACTCTGCAGTGAACCAACCTATGCAGATAGCTTCAATTATCCTGTCAAGAGAACAAGAGAAGAATTGATCATTTTATTTTTAAGCATTTTAATAGCTCTTAGAGTTCTTCAGATATACTATACTGACATATTAATTCAGTTACTTATTCCAGAAAACATAAAGAACAGACAGCATTACCAACATTATCAGGCCACCAGGACACAACAGAACAACAAATATTACAGTTCAAACAAAAACTGAACTTGATGAAGTTCTTATTTACACACTGTATGCAGTACCATTAAAATTGTATTTGCTTTTCACAAATACTTAAAAAAAAATCTATCTCTTATTTGGTGGTTTGAGATTAACTTACACTCAGGTAGCCAGAATATGAACTGTTACTCAGTCTGTGAAGACAGTGATTCGCAACTGTGACGTCAGTTATAAGACCAGTCAGAGGACTTGGGACATACCCAAGTTTTCACTGATTTATTTTTTGGTAAATAAAAGTGAGCTCAAGATCACTTCCTAGATTTGTTACCCTGTTTTCTTTTCCTGTAGGTTTTTTGTGGGAGACATTGGAACTGAGCCAACTTTTGGGGCTTTGCAGAGTGCCAGTGTCTTCACTAGCAGAGTGCCACCACCTCCATGCATGTCACAGTGGGGAAAAAGCTGAGGACTCCTGCACTGCAGCAAAACATTCACAACAGTTTTCCCAAAGACCCAACTAGTTTGCTTCCCATAGCTATTTTTTTATGCAACATACATTTTAAAAATATATGGCCACATTTTAACTAGAGCAGTATTCATCAACCTTTCCACATCACCGCACACATTGAAAATGATAATATTTACAGAGCATAGAGGTGTCATGGGGTTATATTCTTGAACTGGAAGCCACCAGCCTGGGGGCTCTGGCTACCCTGGCCCTCGCCCACACTTCCCACGGCAGAGGAAATTAAATCTCAGCACACCCGTCAGGGAGCCTTGATCCAGAGTGAGAGATAATTCTGAGGTAATTAAATTACATTTTTAAATTCAAATTAAAAGTCATAATTATTGCACCAGCAATCATTTTTCTCCATATAATTATTTCCCATCACTGAGCTAGACCCAAACATCAGAAGTACAAAGGGGAGAAAAGAAATTGGAGTAGGTGAGATGGTGAGGCCTGTAGGACATTTTGAGAATTACTCAAAGTGTATGACACAGAACACAAGTTGTACCAGATGTTCCTTGGGGAAATGAATACATAAAATTAACCATGTTCTTCTCCTGTAGGGTTCACAGGGCCATAAAGGTTAATTATAACACATTTATGATTTGAATAGGTAGTGAATTCACATGGTTCAAATTTACATGGTTAAAAAAAGGGGGTATAAAGAAAATCCTCACTCTCACCCCATTCCCCAGTCACCCAGCTTCCCAGTCTTCACTCCAGTCCCCAGTTCCCCAAGAAATGGGGAAGGAACCTAAGTATGTATTAGTTTCCTATGGCTGCTATTAAAAAATCACCACAAACTCAATGACTTAAAACAACAGCAAATTATGTTCTCACAGTTCCAGGGGCAAGAGGGCAAAATCAGTGTCATTGGGCCAGAATCAGGAGGGCCACACTCCCCTTGAAGATTCTAGGGGAGAAGCCCTTCCTTGCCTCTTCCAGGCTCTGGGGGCTGCTGGCTCTCCTTGGCTTATGGACACATCGCCCCAATCTCTGCCTCCGTGGTCCCACTGCCTGCTCCTCTTCGGTCACTGTCAAATCTCCCTCTTCCTTCTTATGAAGATACTTGTGACAGCGGTTAGGGTCCACTGGGATAACCCAGGATACTCCTCCATCTCGAGACCCTTCTTTAATCACATCTGTATAATCCCTTTTGCCAAGTATGACAACACCCGCTGGCTCCAGGGATTAGGACCTGAGATACCGTGGACTCTCTGTTAACCAGAACTCAAGCAACAGTCAAAATCTCAAGCAACTGGGTTTTGTTGGGTTCTTCTGTCAGTTGCTTGAGATTTTGCTGGTTGGTTCATTTATCCAGCACCTACCAACCCCATGGGTGCCAGTTAACAGAATCTACTGTATTTGGGGGAGAGGGGAGTATTTTTCAGCCTACCATCAGAGTAACCACACAAAGTCAGCAGATGAAGCCACGGCTTCGCTCACTATTTCTCTATTGTGTTATCTGCTGCTCTGCTCGGGACCCCCTTACCCTGTGGTTGGCAGCAGCCTCCCTGTTCCCACCAGACGATCAGCAAAAGCTGCTGCCACGATGGATTCTATGAACCTGAAGGCTCCAACCAATGGGAAGGTAACAAAACTTGGCAGCTCTGGGGAACAGGAAGCCGTATTTTTTCAACATGCAGTTTAAACATGTCTATTACCACTACCACTTCTCTCTGTAATGCTCCTCATATATTCCGTATGTCCCCCCACGTTTCCATCCCCTTTGCAGTTAGACAGGGTCATGTGACCGGTTCTGACAGAGGAACCACGAGCAAAGGAACTCTGTATCACTCCTGGGAGGAAGCACAGAAGAGTGAGTGCTAATTCTCTTCCCTGCCACGGCAACCTGGAAAGCATTTGTCCCAAAAGGGCTACAAGATGGTCCCTGTTAGCTCAAGTTCCTGAATGTCTGTGGAGAGAAGGACAGACATTTCTTGATCCTGGACATGGTATGTGAGCAACAAGTAAAGCTTTGTTGTGCTAAGCTACTGAGATTTCTAAATGGGTTGCTATCGTAAGCAATAAACAGCTAAGTACAGTAGTAAGCAGTAAGATACTCATTCAAAAGGGATTGCAGAAGCATACAGGAGAAGTAGGAATAGATTTTCTTAGATTGGTTGTGGTTACATGTACCAGTTCTCCAGCTAAAGAAAGACGTGCCTTCTCTAGCCAGACGTGAACAAGAGCGCTGGGCCCGAGGCCCAAAGGCCTGCGGCTGCTTCCACCCTGAAGGAGGAGCCCCACCTACCAAGCGGTAGAGTTGCATTGATCTCCTGAGGGCTCTTCCAGCAATAGAATCCTAAGATTCTATTAAATTAAGAAGAGTGAAATTTTTAATTGTGCCAAAAATACCAGATTATTTTCTGATTCATTATTTCCACCAGGAGCCAAAGTTGTTCAGATTAAAAAAGAGGAAAACCAAATGGTGCAGAATCATCCCTCAGCAAGAGAATTTCAAAGTGGTAAGTGAGCTCTTCTGTGATGAGGCCCTCTGGGCTCCTCCTGCCCACCCCCCCCAGGTCAGATACGGTTTATCCAGAATTCCACACTAAAGGGAATGCATCCGTGAGAAACCCCAGGCACGCCTCTCACTCTCACGATTATGCCAAAGCAGCCTCCAACAGCGAAAACCACTCAGCCTGCCAAAATGCCCATGTCTCCAAATGGCACTCTTGCCGATGCCACCGACAACTGTTGGGAAACTGAGCACTGTTTTGCCAAGCGTTATTGCCAACAATTGGCTACTGCCGCAGATTACTTCCATAGAAAACAAATGGGAAAAAGGACTAAAGAGGATACTGAGAGACAACATATTTTTCTGAAGCCTGTTCTGATTTCTTTTGAGACCCAAGTATATAGAAAGTCATGAATTCATGGCTAACCAAAATATTTATCACTTACTGAGGTCTTTCATTTGGGTACTGTGCTAGAAGCATTTTACAGACATCAACATCTCATTTAATCCTTTTCAAGAGTTCTATGAAGTGTGTATTTCCCTTACTAGCTCCATTTTACAGATGACAAAACCGAGGCTGAAAAGTTCAACCTCTTTGCCAAGGTCACACAACTAAGAAATTACAGTGACACAGGTAAAGAAATTTGGATCTATTTGGCTTTGATGCTCTCAGGAACATTTGAAAATGCTAATGATTTTTATGACAATGTTTACTGTTAAATGATATATATCAATCTCTTGGTCTCCATGGTTTACGTGTTAGAGTAGCATTTTTCAAATTGTCAGTTCTTAACCCATTTTTTCAGAAATTAAATAGAAAATATCAGAGTGCACTGAAGTATAGTTTCATGAAACTCTGTTTCAGTTAGATATAATTGTATACTAAGTTACGATGTCAAATGTATTCCGTTCTGTAGGTACTGGAGGACCTCATCAATGGCAATCATCAATCATTCAAATTACTCTGGCTGATCCCTCATGACAGAAGGCATATGACTGAGAAGTTAAAAACAGTCTCCAAAGGGGAGCAAATGCTTTCAGTGCTAACAGACCTACATACATCCCCCATTACCCCAAAAACGACTAGGACAGGACATTAAGAGGCCATTAACTGTGCTGTGTGAATTAAGGACCAGTCTCCCTCTGGGTGTCAGTTTCTCATCTTTTTCCATCAACATTTATTATGTAAAATTTCAAACATCAAGCAAATTAATGAATACTTTAAATATACTTGCTTATCAACTATTCACCCCTCTCTCCATCTATTAACCTATTTTTTTCTATGCATTTTAAAGTAAGTTGCAGACATCACTGTGTTTTCTTCTAAAAACTTGGGAGTATCATTAACTAGATTTGAATATTTGTTTCATTTTTCTGTTTGTAAACCCTACATGCAATGAAATGTACAAATCTTAAGTGTATATTCACTGAGTTTTGACAAATGCATAACTTCCATAACCCAAACTCCTATCAAGATATAGAGCATTCACATCACTCCAGAAAGTTCCCTGCCTTATTCATCTTTGTATCTCCTGCCCTCACTTCCCAAACCCATCAGACACTTAGCAAGGGTTCAACAGATATTTGTCTAGTACAATATAAGTGACTTTGCTAGAACTCAAAGGCCTGGGATAGCCACTCCACAACTACAAGAAGCTGTTCGTTCTTCTAGGACCTTTAAGGGATCATTGAAGCTTGCCATAAAAAATGGCGCAGAATTCAGTTATATCATATATAAAAATATACCATATATACCATATATAAAAAATAGATTAAAGACGTAAATGTAAGCCTTAAAACTATAAAACTCTTAGAAGAAAACATAGGAGTACAGCTTCATGACACTAGATTTGGCAATGATTTCTTGGCTATGACACCAAAAGCACAGACAACAAAATAGACAAATAGGACTACATCAAACTTAACATTTGTGCATCAAAGGCTTCAAAAGACACAATCAATAGAGTCAAAATGACAACCTACAGAAAGAGGGAAACTATTTGTAAATCATATATCTGGTAAAGGGTTAATATGCAGACTGTATGAAGAAATTCTACAACCCAACAACAAGAAAATCAACTAACTCGATAAAAAATTAGCAAAGGACTTGATAGACATTTCTCAAAGATGATATACAAATAGCCAACAGGCATATGGTCAACATCATTAAAAATCTGAGAAACGTAAATCAAAACCATGATGAAGTATTCTCATATTCCATTAGTATGACTACTATGAAAACAATTAAAAACAGAAAATAACAAATGTTGGTGAGAATGTGTTGAAATTGGACCCTTTGTGCACTGTCAGTGGGATTATAAAATGGTGCAGTCACTTTGGAAAGCAGTATGGAGGTTTCTCAATAAAGTAAAAACAGAACCACCATATGATCCAGCAATCCCATTTCTGGGTATATATCTTAAAAAATTGAAAGCAAGGTCTTGAAGAGAGATTTGCAAACCCATGTTCATAGCAGCACTATTCACAATAGCCAAGAGATGGAAGCAACCCAAATGTCCATCAGCAGATGAAGGAAAACACAAAATGTGTTCTATACGTAGGATGGAGTATTATTCAGTCTTACAGAGAAAGGAAATCTGTCACATGCTATGAAATGGATAAACCTTGAGGACATTCTGCTAAGTGAAATAAGCCAGCCACAAAAACAAAACATACTGTATGATTCCACTTATATATAAAGTATCTAAAGTAGTCAAATTCATAGAAACAGAAAGTAAAACAGACATTACCAGGGACTGTAGAACTTTGGATGAGCTATTTAGTCTCTCTTCCTGAATTTTTCTCATTGGTTAAATAGTGATGATAATAATAGAACATATCTCTCAGGTTGTCATAAGAATTAAGTGAAATAATATGAAAAAGCAGGTGCTCAATAAATTGTGACTATAATTATCATTATTACACACTGTCCATCTGGGCTCACAGTCCTCCCTTCAATACTCAAAAGGCAGTCAGTTCAGTGGCTTCCTGAATACAAGGAGAAGGCATGGATGAATGCTCCATCTTTTCATTCTCTCTTCTCTTAAGATTTCTACCTATATTCTTGTACATTGCTGGTTGCAGCATAAATTGGCAAAACCCCTTAAAAGAGCAATTGGCAGGATCTATCAAGGTTAATACTGCACATGAGACCCAGCCATTCATTCTAGAAATTTATCCTACATGCAAACCCTCATATTTATACAAGAACATGTACAATGTTTGTAACACCCAAGGACAAAAATATATATCAACATCTATCCATAGGAGGTTTATTATATAAAAATATTTTCCAAAGTTATTAAGTTGCATCATATGAAATTGATACCAGCAATTTTATGGCTCTACCTTACACTACATAGGCATAAAAAGGGATGAGGTGCCTTGCTGTGCTTTGATGTGAAACATTCTTCAAGATGTACAGGTGCAGAACAGTATTATGCTATAATTGTGTGCATGTGTGCATGCATGCACATGTGTGCTGTAAGGATACTCAAGAAACTTAACACCAGTTGTCACCTCTAGGGAGGGAGGCTGGGAGCAGGGTGGAAAAATCACATACTTTATTCCCTTCTGTACTGTTAAATGTTTTACCATGTCACACATTTTTTTTTCCAATTAAAAAAAATATTTTAAGAAAAAATAAAAAGCATGCCCAACTAGAAGAGCAATGGCCATGAAGGAATTATCATCAACTTGAATCAACCAGCACAACTCCAGGAGCGCCACAAAAAGAGGTTATACCCTCCTAACACAAGCTTTCAGACTTAAACGCACGAGGCATTTCCAATCACATTTCTAACAGCCATATACAATGTAATAATACATATTGTAATAAAAATTTCCAACAAACTGCATATCAATATCCACCACATTACCTAGAGTCGCTTTTATGTTCTCATAAGAGTTTTCTTCACAGTAAGTTAAATGGGGGAGAAATGCAAAAAAAAAAATGTAACTCAATTTTTTCTTATGCACTTTAATTACCTTACAGAAAAATACATCCACACCATTCATATCTTATCTTCCAATCTAGATCAATAATGAAAATAAAAACACACATTAAGCACTTAATCAAGTACCAAACATCTTTCTATAAATTTACATGACTAATTCAATTCTCACAACTGTATGCAATAGGTTTTGTTATTTTTCCCACTTTTACACGAGGAAACTGAAGCAAAGAGAAGTCACTTGTTCATGCCACACAGCTAATAAATAAATGGCAGATTAATAATATATGCTCATTGATAATGTAATACATTGACTCCTGGCTGGAATTTGTGAATGTCCTTGTTGCTGTAATCAATGTATACTTGTTATTTTATGTTCCTTGCTTGATATATTTTTTTTATTCATGCCCCTATTTGGATGGCCATTTCTTTAAGATATATAGTAGGGTAAGACTACCCAGGAATAGAAAGGTCACTCTTCTACCTTTGGGGATTGGCCGTGGAGGCTCCCCTTCAGAATTTTTAATGGGGCTGCTACTACTCCACAGTTTTCTTGTCCTTATAACCACCTCTACTGGGCTGCCCTTTTTTCACTTCCCCTTAGCAGACAGAATGCAGCTCCCCGCTTGCCTGAGAAAACTAGGGGTCTGTGTCCTAACTGCATAGCAGCTTTTCCTGTGTTCCTCTGGCCTCTGTTTTGGCAACACAGGTACCAGATCCATATACTTTCTTCACAGGTAAAGGGAGCAATGACCTTTTACAAAGAAAGAACCAAGTTCTTGACTATACCTTGAAGGATCACAATACTTGCTCTGCGAAGGCAGGGGAGCTCATTGCCTATCAATGTCCATCGAAGATCAAAGTGTTTCCATGAAAACTCACAAGCAATTACTACAAATAATCCTTATCTTCTCTGATTCTTTCTGGTATTAATCAATTCCATATTCAACCCAAATACATGAATTAAGTGCATTTTGGTAGGACCTGAGGAACAGGCATACCTCAGAGATACTGAGAGTCTGGTTCCAGGCCACCATAATGAAGTCCAGTATGCAGTAAAGTAAGCTGTAATCTTTTTACTGGGGGAGGGTCTTGTCTTCAGCTTGTAAAAAATGCAACATCTGTGAAGCACAATCAAGCAAAGCACAAAAAATGAGGTATGCCTGTCCTATATGTATTGCTAGGAATTCTCTCCTGCTAGTGTAATTAGTAGAGATGGATTCTAAAACTTAAGAAAGTGGTTATGATGCTTTGTCAAAGTAGCAGCATTTCTTTTTTTTACACTTGAGATGGAGAATTGGGACCATTCAATACACAAAAGAAGACAGAATGGTATTATGAAACTGCAAGGACCCAGCCCCATCAACCATCAGCCTACAGCCAATTCCACACCCACATCCACTTCTCTCCTCAAGTATTACTTTGAAATATTTTGAAATCTCAGGTATGGGCCTTTCTTATCCTTTGTCCCTGATGCGTCAACCAAGTTTTCACAAAGGGAGGCAAGAAATGTCCCTGGCTTGCCTGGGTCTCATGAGACCATTCAGTCCTAGCCAGCACTGGAATAAGGATGGAATGACAATCTATTAACTTAGATGTGGTCCTAAGCTCTTGAAGAACATTAATTCATTTGTCAAGTAATAACGTTTATGAGTACCTACTGCATGCCAGGCTCCACAGAGCCACCAGGAAGTCTATGAAGATGAATTAAAAATAGAAGTTAACCAGTTATGTAAGGTGTTATTATTGGGGAAGCTAGATGAAGGGTAGGTACACTGAATTCCCTATACCATTTTTGCAACTTCTTGTGCGTATAACTATTTCCAAATAAAAAATTTAAAACAACAAAAATTACAACTTAGATTTCAAATTTTACAACTTAGTGAAAGGTAAGCTATCTCCTCTTCTACAACCCTATCCATATAAACTCAAATACAAAATGTAGACAGTGATAAATGTAATCAATGTACATTAAGTTCAGAGGAAGGGAAGTTTTCCTTCATTTGGGGATGATGGAAAGCTTCTTTAGAAAGTGACCATTTAATTATCATGCAAAAGCAAAGGCAGGAAAGTGCTGGGAAGTTTTGGAAAAGTGAAAGCAATTATACTTAAAAAGTAATTTAAAAAATTTTAAAAACCTAAGGGAGGTAGCAGGTGATAAAGATGGAAAGGTAAATTAGAACCTGAAGTTTGATGGCAATAATCATGGGTACCATTTATTGGCATGACTGCAATGAGGCTGGTACTTTACATATACTACGTTTATAGGTACATATGTATGTACCCAGAAAAGGAGCCAGGTAACCAAATTGCTAACTGGTTATCCCAGGAGAAAGAGGAAGATTGGCAGGTAGAGGATTGTAAACGTGGGAATCCTTTTGTTTCGTTTTGTTTTTACTATAACCATTTATGAATAGCTGATCATTTCTCACAATTAGAATGTACTGGAGTTCCCTGGTGGTGTAGTGGCTTAAGGCTTTGGCGCTGGCACTGTCAGTGCTGCGGCCTGGGTTCGATTCCCAGTCAGGGAACTACCCACATACCAAAGAGCAAAAAAAATGTACTCAAGTATTAACTATGTGATTTTCAAAATAGCTTTTGAGTATATGTTATTATTACTCATCAGGGCCCACAAGTTGGTCATCACTACTGCATTATCCCTATTTGAAGATGAGGAAACGAGCTCCAGAAGTCAGTGGCCTCGTTGGGGTGCTGGGTCCACAGCATGAACATTTCCACTGGGGGAGAGACCGAAAAATGGAAGGTCTGGTTAGGGGACTACTAAAATATTCAGAAACCTAATAAAGGCCAGAAATCAAGCAACGGCCATGGAACAAAGGTGAGGAGATGCCAGGTCAGAACAGGCACACGGGCAGAAAAGCGTCACAGGGCTCAGAGAACACGGAGCCTCGCCTGGCGGTAAAATGAGCAAAGCAGTGGGATGAGGGGTGACTGCAGCAGTTATGGTGGGGTGTGTACACTGAAGCCTTACGGCAAAGCCAATGGGTTTTGAAAGTCAAGTCACAGCTTTAAAGGCATTAAAGATTTGGCAACAGGTGGATTCATTCATTCAATAAGCATTTCTTATGAGGTTACAATGTGCTGGGCATACTGCCAGGCCCACAAGCTGGGAAGAGGCCAAGTGCACTGTGGGAATAGCCACCAGGCAGGAGTTTATGGGATGACAAGAGGGTGCACACAGTCAGGAGACTATGACACAGGCAAGAGAAATGGAAAGCCCAAACGGATTGGGGATATGGAAATGAAATGACTGGGGATAGATGCCAGAAGGCTTCAAAAAAGGCGCAACCACTGGCTGTCTGTCAGGGGCACAGACAGTCACAGCTACAAGGATGTGAGCAGACACCTAGCACTCAGCAGACATCCATCACTGCCCTGGACCTCCTGGAGAGACATGAGAGTCAGCAGGAACCAGGCAGAGCCCCCAGAGCTGTCCCCGAAACCAAAAGGCAAGTGAAGAAAGGAAAACCACCCCAAAAAAACCTTATTACAAGAGATGGCCACTCTGAACCATTCTCTCTTTAACAGATGAAAAGGCAGAAATCATCTTTTCAGAGTGAAATTATGTAAGAAGTTCTTCAGCACCAGGTATCAGTGTTCATGTTCATTACTTTCTAACCGAGGACTCTGACTCTGTGAAGAAACCATCTGTGTTTCTGAGTGTGACTCACCTGGGGCTCTCAAAGTCAGGGCCCTCAGGATAGTTTCTCTTGACCAGATGTTAAGGAATGTGATTTTTAGAAGACTACCTACCGTGTTCTATATGGACGTACAGCTATGAGTGGGGAGTCCCAAAATTTGTGGCTCTGATTCTCACTACTAAACAACTTCTTAGAAGGAGAACAAGGGAAACCCAGACCCATCCACACCTGCCCTCCCAGGCCGCCTGCATTCCCCACTCCAGGTGGGCCCCTTCATCCAGCAGGTGTAGTCATCTCTCCTAGCACTGTCACCACTGCCCCAAATAGACACAAATGCATCTAAATAATGCAACTAGAAAATCAATCTCACTGTGAGAATTAATCTGTCCCCATTCCATATATAACTACCTTTTTATTTAATTGGTATTTCGTTAGTAAAAGAAGGAACTAGAATGGATATCAAGAGACCATCCTTCTTTTAAGACAGGATTGTCTTATAAAAACTAATACCAATTCTTTTTTCTTTAATAGCATTTTATTACTTTGATGTCAAAATAGTTCTTGCCTAAAGCCACTCAGAAAATTAATTTCAAAAGAGTGCTATTTTTTAAAGTGGGGTATTTCATGCTAATGTCATTATCTGCTATTTTCTTACCACAGATAAATAATATGGCCAGAGCTCAACTTGAGTTATTTTTGCTTAATTACTGTGTACCAGGTACTCACATGCAAACATTAGAACATAAATGTTACTTCTTCACATATAAAATTTGCAACATACACATAAAAACAAAAGATTTACTTAATTATCGGGATATTCTAAACTATCCAGATGTAAGGTCTTTTCAAACAACAAGGTAAGTGTTTTGTTCTACAATCAGAGAATAAAAAACATCAAAGCACTAAATACAGCTGTACTCTGCTCCCAACAATGAGTTACTGACTCCCAACTATCATCAGATAAAAGCTGAATTCATGATCATATCATACAAGGCTCCAGATCACACCACTCCTGCCTTTCTACCACACACAAAAATCAATGAGATGGCATACGGTCCCAAAGGTAAAAGCTAAAATCATAAAGATTTTAGAAGAAAATGTAGGAATCATTCTGTGACTTGGCAGTGAGCAAACTTTCTTATGCAGGACAAAAAAAAACCATCCTGAAAGAAAATATTGATAAATTAGACTTTATCACAATTTAAAACTTCAGTACAGAGAAAATAAATAGGTAAGCCAGAAACTAGAGGAAAATAGTCACAAGACATTTATCTAACCAAGGACTGACATCTGGGATGCATAAAGAACTCCTAAAACTCAATAATACAGATAAAAATCCCAATTTTAAAAATAGGCTAAGTATTTGACAAACACTTCACATAATAAAATACATAAAAGGTAAAGAAGCACATGAAAAAGATGATCAACACTCTCATCATCAGAGAAATGAAAATTAAAACCACAATAAGGTATTACTACACACCCAACAGAATGACAGAATAACAAGAGTGGTGAGGATATACATTGTGGGTGAGGGTACAGTATGGTACAACCACTCTGTGGCAGTGGTCCCAGTGCCCTAGATGAACCCTTGATAAACCAAAACATATTACATAATCAATAAATTTAAAAATGTCCTGAAGTGTGTTTTCATTAAAAAATATTTTTGTTTGATTTAGAAACAAAACAACTGGAGGAGAGAGGGGGAAAGAAAGAAGAATCAAGATAAGAATAAAGGTCAATAACAAGAAGAAGAAGAACACAAAGACACAAAAAAGAGAACAAAACCAAAAGCTGGTCCCACGAAAAGGTTAATAAAATCAGGCCCCTGGGAATATTCCACAAGGAAAAGATAGAAAGAAGGCAATGAAAAGCAATGTGGAGGACAGTGAACCCAGAAGCAGGTCCACACCCTCACAGGGACTCACAGCAGATGAGGCCCTCCAGGTCGGGACCCTTCCATGGCACTGGGAACTGTTACCCACATGAAAAAAATGAGATTAGATCCCTCATATCACAAATAGTTCTAGATAGATTAAAAACAAAATTTGAAAAGCAAATGTTAACTAAAATCTTTACAAATATAAAAAAAATTTTAAGAAAATATAAAAGAATATAAAAGACTTACAATCTTGGAGCTACAGCATGTTTTCTTAAATAATAATAGTAATAAAATACAAAACCATAAAGAAATATATTGATAAATTTTTCTGTTAAAATATACAATTTTTACATACCCCCCCAAAAAAACCACTATAAACAAAGTAAAAAGACAAGGCATGGTCAGGAAGGAGATATTTGAAATCCACATAACTGACAGAAATCAGTACCCAGGATGTATAACCAATCACTAAGGAAAAAAATAAGCGATATAAACAAATGGGAGACTTCCTATTCATGAGCAGGAAATCCACATGGCAAAAAATTATATGACAAGATGCTCAACTTCACTCACTAGTAATCAGGAAAATGCAAATTAATCACAATGAGAGATCGTATACTCCCACTAGAATAGCCAACGTTAACGTGACTGACAATACCTACAACACCTCCTTAGTGTTAGTAAGGATGGAAAGCAACCGGCACTCTCAGACTCTGCTGGCGGGAGTATAACATGGTACAACCACTTAGGAAAACAGTTTGTCGGTATCTTAAAAATTACATATACATCTACCCTATAATTTAGCCATTCTACTCCCAGGTATTTTTATTCAAGAGGAAAAAAAAATGTTCACAAAATCACTTGCACAAGAATGTTCATAACAGGTTTATTCATTACTAAAAACAAGAAACAAGGCAAATTCCTGTCAACTAGTGAACTGATAAGCAAAATGTGGTATATTCACATCTTGGAATACTACAAAAAAAATAATAAACTTTCCTCAAAAAGTTAAACGTGGAATTGCCATAAGGCCCAGCAATTACATCTGTAGGTATCTAGGTACCAAAAGAAATGAAAATTAAAAAAAAAAAGAAAATATATGGTCACAGAAAAACAAAATGGGACCGTAAAGGACTGACACCTGCTACAACACAGATAAACCTTGAAAACATTGTGCTAAGTAAAAGAAGCCAGACACAAAAGGCTCCATACTGTATAACTGCATGTATTTGACATGTCTAGAATATGCAACTTCATAGAGACAGAAAGCAGATCAGTGGGTGTCAGGGGAAAGGCAGAGCGGGAGCAGGGGAGTGACTGTTAACAGGTAGGAGGTTTTCTTTGTGGGGTAATCAAAATGTTCTGGAACGGCAGTGATGGTTGCACAATATAATGAGTATAGTAAAAATCACTGAATTGTACACTTTTAAAATGGTAGACCTTAGTGTGTAAATTATATCTAAAATTGCTTTAAAGCAATGAACTACTGATATAAACCTTGGATGAATTTTTTAAAACATTATGCTGATCAAAAGAAACCAGACATAAAGGAGTACATCCTCTACACCTCTAGTCATGTTAAAGTCTAGAACAGGCGAACCTAACTGCCGTAGCAGAAGGCAGTAAGGTAGAGGGAAAATTTTAGGGTGAATAAAATGTTCTATGAGATCCTGATTAGGATGGTATTCACACCAATACACACACACACACACACGCACACACACACACACACACACACACAATTTGTCAAATGTCAAGCAAAACGTATACTTAAAATGGGTGCATTTCATTTTATTCAAATTATCTCAATAAAAATGATTTTAAAAGAATAAAACATGAGATACTATTTCACACCAACCAGATAAGCAAAAGTTTAAAGTCTGACCACATGCAGAAATGGCAAGGATTTAGCAACAAGGCTCTTATTCACTACTGGTAAGAGAACAAATCAGTACAACTACTCTGGAGGGCTATCAGCAGCATCTGGAGACAGGTATAACTTTCAACGTAGCAACTCCAGTCCTCACTAAATACATTAAAGAAATTCTTTTCCTGTACGTTCACTGACACATGAACAAAACTATTCATTGCAGCACTACAGTATTAGCAAAATTTCCACTGACAGAAGACCAAATAAATCAATGCTTACTACATTACAGTTAAAATGAAAGGGCTACAGCTATAGATATCAGTATGACAAATCTCAGGTAAAAAGGCAAGTTGTAGATGCCACCAATGATACCATTTTACAAGAATGTTTTAAATACGCAAAACAACCTATGAGAGTTCCCTGATGGTGTAGTGGCTTAAGGCTTCGGCGTTGGCACTGTCAGCACTGCGGCCTGGGTTCGATTCCCAGTCAGGGAACTACCCATAAACCAAAAAGCAAAACAAACAAACAAAAACCCCCCCAATATTTTATGTATAGATATATACATGTATATACAATAATACATAAAAAGTATTTTTAAATGTGTGGAAATAAGATCAAAGTCAGGCTATTTCTGTGGAAAAGAGATTGCAGTGGGAAAGAATCTCCCCGTGGACTCACTTGTATTTTTAATCTCTTATTTCTTGAATTGGGTGGTAGGTACACAGATGTTCACTGTGCTAGAATCTGTATTTTTTACATGCTTGAAAGACTTTATAATGTTTTTATGCATAATTTCCTCTCTTCTACCTTTGTAAAATGTGGGGGTTTTTTTATTTCACAGATTGATTTGTTCTGCTTCCTAAGTTTTTGATATTTGTACTCAAGGAAAACGCATTTTGATTGGCATAAGAAATTCTACCTTTTGAATATTTAAGTTTTGCTTTATTTTCAAGAGTCATAGATTTTTTAAATTCTTCAAAGCATTTGCTGTAATGCCTTGAAGTACCAGCATTTAAATAAATTATATGGATTAATTGAAAAACAGGGACAATTTGTCTAAAAGTACTGTTAGCTAGTAAAACTTAATTTTTACCTTTATAGAGACTGAAAAATTCTGCTCTTTCATTTACTTGCTCTTAAATGACGTATGTAAAAATAAGTCAAATCCAACATGGTCCTTAATTTGGTTCTTAGGATGTGAGTCAAAATCCCCAACACGTCACCTTTACACCCAAAGGCAGAGTTGCTCTCGCATAGGAAGGAATGGAGTTTCAGCCAAGCACACAAGGCTCTAGAACCAGACCAGGGCTGATTCTCAGCTCTCATGTTCTGTGACCCACAGTAGTCACCTGACTGCTCTATCACCTAATAACCTCAGAGTGATTTGTCTAAATAAGACAATTCATATGTTGCTCAGCATATAGTAGGGAACTCAGTAACACTTACTTCACCCATTCCCACCTCATGCACACAGGAAATATGCACATATGTAAAGGTGCTCACAAGATGATATGCAGACTAGCCATATTGTTTCAAAGAATTTCCTTTAAAATGACAAAAATGAAAATGTTTGTTTTTCTTCAAAGTGTATTCCATCGTATTATATAATCATATGCTTGGTGACCATAAATTAATGCACATTATTAGTAAATAAATAAAAGGGTGAATAAAACTCTGGCATGAAGGGTCCTATGAAGAGACATTTTATAAAAACCAAAAGCTTAATGTTCTCTCCCAGGCATCTCCGCATTGTTATTTAGGGTTTAAATGTTTCCTTGGCATTCTGATCCCTTCTTGTAAAGGTAAAGTTATTTATGATGTCATTCTGGGAGCTGCCACCCCATCCAAAGCCCCTTCCCTGACCATCCTCATCTCCTGACATTTCATTACACTATCTCAACTTACTGACCCATGGCAATGTTGTCACCCCAAACCATCCTGGCACGTCTTGCCTGCCTCTACCCCACAAGAACAGTGGCCCCAAACTTTTTTTTCATGTGAACCCTGAAAGAATTTAAGAAAACTATACATCACCCTAGGACATTTATATTTTGATACCTGACAATTTTTAAGTTAAAATAGCTACAAAGCATGCAAATTCCAGCATGTTGTAAATATTAACATATTTTAAATGAAATTGTTACCTCATTTTTTAAAGTATCTAATAAATCCAAATACTGTAGTGTTTTGATAAAACCCACCGACTTTCATTAAGAAAATACACTAACAAACTCTTCTTTAACAGAAATTACACATTGTTACTTTTTCTCATAAACTTGTATTTCCATCCCACTTCTGCCACATAATTTTGCTCCAATGTAATATATCTTATTCTTTTTTTGTTTTTTTGGTTTTTATTGGTAGTTCCCTAGCTGGGAATCAAACCCAGGCCATGGTGTTGAGAGCACCGAAGCCTAGCCTCTACACTGCCAGGGAACCCCTAATATATCTTATTCTTGAAAAATTTTTAAATCTTATCACACCTGTCTGCAATAACAAAAATTATGCTTATATCTTTAATTTTCTTAATTTCTTATTAATCTATAATTTAAATTTCTATAATCTGTTATATTTTTTCACTGAGTTATCATTACAATTGTATATAACTAAACAAAAAGTAAAATTTTATTTGAACATCTTTTACTGAAATGGATAGGCTTTTTTCTTTTCAATTGGTTCATATCTTTTTAGTAGCTGGATATTTCACATCAAAATTAATAATGAATATTTTTTATTTATAGAATGACAGATTCAGCATCATTTCCATTCCTGTTTTTGTTTTTGCTTATAAAAGGGCTGAGAATCCTTATTTACTTAAACAAGTAGAGGAAAATGGAAGAAGTTATAGGAATGTTATTCAATTATTTCACCTCCGCCCAAGAATATGTTAAAAAATAATCACACATCTATTATCAAAAATTATTTTTACACCTATGTAGAGAAGGTTTGACTTGAATGTAATTATAATGAAACCAGTGGCAAGTTCAAATTAAGGGACATCTAAACTGTCCTAGAGTCTTCAAAAACATTAATGTTAAATAATATCCTGAGTGTGATCACTATATTGTTAGATGGGAAAATGTCCTTATTTGTAGAAGCTAAGTAATTAAGTATTTAGACAAAAAGTGTCAAGATGTTTGCAACCAACTCTCAAATTTTTCAGCAGTGTAATAATAATAATTATAGATAGATAAATAGAACAAATGAATAATAACATGGTTAATTGTATTATGAAACATAGACAGTAAAACAAATGAGGCAAAATCTTCACAATTGGTGAATCTGAGTGAAAAATATATGTCTGTTCATTGTATTCTTCTTGCATAAAAATACCTTCTCATCAAGGTTTTATATTTTTAAAATTAAAACTTGGGAAAAATTATTTTTAATAATTTATCTGCAGTGAAATCAATTATATTCTTCAAATTTGTTTTTTTTTTTTTTTTTAGTATTATCCCAGTTTTGTTTTTGTTTTGTTTTTTTTGCTTTTTGGTATGTGGGTAGTTCCCTGGCTGGGAATCGAACCCAGGCTGCAGCATTGACAGCACCAGCGCTGAAGCCTTAAGCCACTACGCCACCAGGGAACTCCTTCAAATTTGTTAAAAGCAAAAATTGACAGTCACCTAACTTGCTATAGAATTTGTTGTCCATCAGTAGAGTCCTTCATGTTCTCACTTCCTAGGAATTGCATAAAAATACAGACCAAAACTTGTCCAGTGACTGCTAAATACACTGGTTACTTTCCTACTTTGAGGCACTACTTCTAAATAATATTAGAGAGGGAATATTAAAATATTTCAGTACATCTTTGTTAATACAATATTTAAAAAACATTTTTGTATTAATTGTTAAATTTATTGGAGTGACATCGGTGAGCCAAAATTACATAGGTTCCAAGGTGCATCTCTATAATACATAGTCTACGTGCTGCATTATGTATTCATCACCCAGAGGCAGTTCTCTTTTCATCACCATATATTTGAGCCCCCATCCCACAACATTTTTTATTAAATATTTGTATCTTATCATGTGCTTTACATATATTTTCATTAAAATCTTGGAAATACATACCCAGCTTATTCAGCTTACGGAAAATGCCCATCATGTAACTAAATTTGCAAAGTCAATCCTCACTGTCAAACCAATCATTCAAATCAGATGTACTTTCATGAGGAATAGACTGATTTATTTTTTCAATTCAAATAGTGTGTGAATACATCTCCATAGGACAGCCTTCTCACTTTTGAATTCCACCAGAGAGAGAGAAAAAGAGGCGGAGAGGGGCAGAAAGAGAGGGAGAAAAAGAAAATTGAAACAAAAACAAAGGATGATGGATATTTTAAAAAAGAAGAAAACAGTATTGGGAGTACAATTTTTTGAAAAAAGGAAGGACTGAGCATTGCCATGAGTCTGCTGCCTAGATGAAATAAGGTACTTCTGGATACTTTTTCGTGGGTTTTACTGATTCCCTCAGTATTTCCTACCAAAGTCCTCTTTGCTTTGCTGCCAAATGATTCTCTCTCAGGGAATGGCAGAGGCAAGGTTATTAAAAGGAAAAATATTTTGAGTCATCTCTTTCATTACCATTCATAAGTTTTTACACCCTGAGACAATGCACCTTAGTAAGATTCAAGATGATAAGAGAGATGCTCTTTGTAAAACAGGAGAAGGAATTTTGAAGGGAGTAGCGTGCCTTCACCACAGGCATGTGCTCAAGCAGATTGGGTTTATAGAAGTGTACATACTGGATCGAGGGCTTGGAAACTGGTGCCTTTAAAATTGTGACTCCTTTACACTTAAAAATTTTGGTTTCAGGACTCCTTTACACTTAAAAATTATTGAGGACCCCCTAACCAATGTCACCCCAATAAATTTAACAAAAAAAATTATTGAGGACCCCAAAGAACTTTTATTTTATGTCAATTATCAATATTTATCATATTAGATTTTACAATTAGAAATTTTAAAAAACATTTGTTCATTCAATTTAATACAAATTTATTACATATAAATGATATTTTTATGAAAAATAAGTCTATTTTCCAAGACAACAAAAAAAGTGAATCAAGTGACATTCTTTTACCTTTCTGCAAATCTCATTAATGTCTGGCTTCATATGGGACAGCTGAATTGCCCTGTTTTCACATTAAATATGTTGTGCTGTCATTTTAAAGTATATAAAGAGAATTTAGCCTCACAAAATAGATAGTTGGAGAAGGGAAGAGTACTCTAATAGCCTTTTCTGATAAATGTGGATATACTTCTTTGATATTACACCAAAACTTGAAAAGTGGTCGTTTCTTAAAGGTTAGCTGCAGTGAGGAAATTGAAGTCATATCACTGAACGTTTGGTAGTTGGCTGGGTACATTAAAACCCACTCCTGGTCCCTCTGACACTTGGAGTAAATCTTTTGCCCACCCATAGTCTTGTAACATCAGGTATTATTCACTTAGGATGTACTGGTTACTGAATGATGATCTTCTAATGTTAACATATTTCATTCTGTGATATTTTATAAATCACATTTATTAATATCACCACCAACCTCATCAGAAATGGACTGGGAAGACGGCAAGCATGCAGTGACAGGTCCAAGGTTTCTGAATCTCCAATTTTTACTTGAAAGCTCTCGTTTTATCATTGGCAAAAGATACTGTCTGTTGTTTTCCTTGTAAGTGACAGACACACCTAGCTCATTTATTAGAAAATGCCTGCTATCTACTCAAGTCTAAATAACCATTTTGTCATTTTTCTTTCAAATAAAAATGTATTTTGTGAAAAAAGCCGCTAGTTCAGCTTGCAACTCATCCAGCCCCTCCAGCTCTTTCCCTCGGGACAGCCAGTATTTCAGTGAGCAGTAGATGCACAACTTCCCATTTCATCCCATGGAATATCTTAAAATACATACTTAAGGGTCAAGATGTAATAAAATGAATCATCTTGAATGCTCTGTCAAGGGCATTCTTAGGTGAACTTTTTTTTAAAACTGTGAGTATGTGCTGGTGGGGAATAAATACAACTACTCACACAGTTTAGTGCCACTGCCACTGTCCCCTGTGTTCTTGTGCCTGGCATCCAGAGAATGCAGTGTGGACTTAAATGGAGCCACACCCAAAGCCAGGCCATGACACCCCGGGCTGCCCGAGCTCTGCTCTCACACCTGTGCTCCCTTCCACTGTGGCAGCACCTCACCTTCTCTTCATCAATGACTCTGGCTCTTCCTCCCAATGCGCAGGAAGCGGGCAAGCTTCCTGGACGAGGGCAAGCACTGTCTGGGTTATGCTTCAAGGCCAGCTGTGTTACTCCATCTTTATAAATACGACTCATTTCCTTTTTGAAATGTACTTCCCATTTGATTTCCTATAAAATCATAAACGTTTCATGTTACAAAAATGCAGTCCCTGATTTGATAGGACCTATCTCGTGAATCCCAGGTTTGATCATCCATCCTTTCCCCCTTGTACCTCCTACATTTACCAACTCAGAGGAGATTGGGAAATCTGAAATCAATACAGACCGTCCCTAAATTGTTTTCCCACACCAACCATAAATACTAATAAAAGCCCCCACTCTATCAGAACTTCTATGAATGAACAGTAAGTTGTGGGTAGGGAAAAGTTCTTCGGGAAAAGAGAACAATCTATGCATTAAGGTGAACCTCACTGAGATCCAAGGGCGGCATATGGCATCAGGCTGGTGTGAAGACAAGAATCAGTAATCCAATCCTTCAGCTCCAATTCTCAAAACATAGGTATTATCACTACCCTTACTTTACAGAGAGGAAACTCAGGCTTAGACAGGGCATGTGCCTGAGGAAGCATAGACCCAGGCCCTGTGACAGACCATTCTAGACCTGCGGTTGGCAAAAGTATTCTGCAAAGGGCCAAACAGTAACCGTTTTAAGCTTTGCAGGTCACACAGTCTCTGTTGCAACTATTGGACTCTGCTCCAACTGCAATAGACAATATGTAAATGAATGAGCGTGGCTATGCTCCAATAAAAGTCTATTTTACGGACACTAAAATTTGAATGTCAGATAATTTTCATGAGTTGTAAAAGCCTATTCCTCTTTGACTCTTTTTTCACCATTTAAAAATGTAAAAACCATTCATAGCTCAGGAGCTGTACAAAGACAGGTAGCGGTCCTGAGGGGTCTGCAGTTTCTGTATCCCTTCTTCTCCAGACCACCACCGGTCCTACAGCAGAGAGTGTGGGGGACAAGCAGAATGACGTCAAAGGCAAACGGGGCTGATTACAACATCTTTACCCAGAAAATGATAAAAGAAACCGTGCCACCACAACCCTGACCAGCATGGCCATTAGCTGCCTGGAGCTAGGACTCAAGGCAGTCTCTGTGAGTGTCCAGGTGAAACAGTGGTCCTAACTGACCTCACTGGCTCCATCCATGCCCCCTGGAGTCTGCCCTCCACACGGGCCAGAGTGATCTTTAAAAAATAAAGTCAACTTATGTCTTCTGCTTAAAATCCACATTTAAATCTAAATCCAAAGTCCTTACCATTTTCTCTTTGTAAAAAGACGACTTAAAAAATAAGTCCTTTTAGTTGGTGCATCTCTAAGGCTGTATAAGATCTACAACCCCCACACCTTCACCACTTCCTAGTACTCTGCTTCCTTGCTCTTCCTCCAACAGACCAAGGGCACACCCACCTCAAGGGGTTGCGGGTACTGCTCTGTGCTTGGAACTCCCTCATCCAGTTATCTTTCTGGCTGCCTCCTGCATCCGTCCCTGTCCCTGCTCAGACATCCATCACCTTATCAGAGAGGCCTTTCCTGCCATGGCTCATCTTACTCTGTAAACCCCTTACACTGCTTTATTTTTTCATATCACTTATCACCATTTGTTACACGTTTATTTCTTAAAATAGATGGTTCTTAAGGGCAGGGATTCTGTTTTGTTCACTGCCATGTCCCCAGCACCTAGAACAGTCCCAGATACTTGGTAGTTGCTCAATAAGTGTATGTTGAATATGGATAAATGTCTGGGGAGCTATTAACCAAATTGATTTCTTAAAATATAACCTGCTCACAGGTTGAAGACAACTTATAAATACACACTCTTCTATCAAAAATAAAAATGCTACTGCATTTGCATGGTTCTTTCACAAGTATAATTCATCTACAAATATATACTGAGTGTCTAACCATGTGTAAGGTATTAAGCTATGTCTTGTAAAGCACAGAATTTGTTCTCAAAGAACTTCTACACCAAGCTTGTCCAACCTGTGGCCTGCGGGCCACATGCGGCCCAGGATGGCTTTGAATGAGGCCCAACACAAATTTGTAAACTTTCTTAAAACATTATGAAAATTACGCACAGACCTTCTTTTAGCTATTGTTAGTGTTAGTGTATTTTATGTGTGGCCCAAGACAATTCTTCCAATGTGGCCCAGGACAGCCAAAAGTTTGGATACCCCTATTCCACACAAAAAAGAACCTATGACATACAAGCATCCTCAAGAAAAGATAAAGAGTGAAAAAGGGTCTAAGACAGGGAATGATAAAGGGCTAAAACAGTTTAGTTTCCTGTTTAAGGTTTGGTCTTCATTCTCTCATTTGACCCTCTGTGTGATATCCCCACTTAACAAGACGAGGGGTACAGGCCCAGAGTAGAACAGGGAATAAACTGTCCAGGGTAGTCTCCTGAGATCTTTCTACCACAGCCTTTTCTTTTTGACATTTTTTGCCTGAGAAAGTCAGTTCACTGCCTCAATTACATATTTCCCTTTGCCAGTAGAGGCAAAAGCTGAGTCCTTGTTACTTGCAGACTAAGAAAATAATTTAAATATACATAACTATTCCACACACTCCAACAGAACCCACCAGTTCAGGAACAAATTAATTCAAACGCAAATGCTTTGATTCATTTGCTCAGCCAAAATGCCTGGGTCCCTTTGTTAACCATTCATGGGCTCCTGTTTTCTAACACATTTTATACCTCTTCAAACATACCATCAAACCATAATGCTTAAAACAGTACGGATGGTGATAGTTGTACAACTCCGTGACTATATTATACTAAAAGTCACTGAATTGTGCACTTTAAAAGGAATTCTATGGTATGTGAATTATATCTCAATAAAGCTGTTTTTTTTTTTTTTTTTTTTTGCTTTTTGGTATGTGGGTAGCTCCCGACTGGGAATCGAACCCAGGCCGCAGCGCTGACAGTGCCAACGCCGAAGCCTTAAGCCACTACACTATCAGGGAGCTCCGTTAAAGCTGTTATTTTTTTTAAAGGACATTAATTCCAAATGTTGCTATTAAATATTATTATAGTATTATTAGTATTCTATTCATTGTTAATTGCATTATTATAATGGTTATTATTAATAAAGAATAGTACTGTATTTCATTCTTACTTTAGAGGGAAATATGGCAATATCCAGCAAAAACAATTTTTTTAACATAATCCTTTTGACCCAGCTATTTTCCCTTTGGAATTTATCCAACATACACACTTGCACCAATTTGCAAATATATATGAAAAAGGCTGTGCTCTGCACTACTGTTTGCATTTTTAAAAACACCAGACTCAAACTCACCATTCCACGGCAGAATAAAGCAGGGACATGGGAATCAAATGCCAGGTCACACCACTTACCCACTCACATGAGTCTGAACATACTACTTTACACATCTAAATCTCAATCATAAAATGAGGTGATAACAGGATTACCTCATAGGGTTGTTATGAGACTTAGATGACAAAATAACTGTATAAATTTAACAAGTGACTAGCATATATTAAGTATTCATTAAATACTGACTATTACAGCTACTAATGTATTACCAACTGAACAGACACTTGTTGAATGGTGGCCTACTCATATGATGGAATACTATACAGATTTTTAAAAGAATAAGGAAGATTTATATACACTGATATGGAAAAGAGTTCTAAGATGTTAAGTGAAAAAAGCAAATTGCTAAACAACATTGTAGAACAATCCCATTTATAAGTTTTTTACATCTATATAATGTGTATATATAATTACATATGCACACATGTATGAGTGTGTGTGTTTACATATGCACAGAAAATTTCTGGAAGAATATTCAGAAACTGGCTAACGAAATTGAGGAGAAAGGGGCATGTTTACTCTTCACTTCGGGATTTTTTTTTTTTTTTAAATGTGGGTATTTCCCTGCTGGGAATCGAACCCAGGCCGCAGTGTTGACAGCACCGAACCCTTAACCACTACACCATCAGGGAACTCCTACTCTTTACTTCATAACACTTAGAACTATACTTTTTTCCTATGAGCCAAGTTGTCATTAAAAAAATATTTTTAAATGCTAAAGATGACTTGCTTACCAAAAGGTAGGCAAAAAGCACGTTTATTAAAGAAAAGGTATTGAGAAAAGAAAATTTCCACTGAATTCTAAAACTGGCAGCAAGTAGAAACCCTATACACATATTAAAAGAAACAGGCCACTGTGAAAGAATGGAATTTAACTGAGGTCTGGGTCTTCTTCAGTCTTATCAGAGATCTATTAATTACAGACTTCTAAAAAGATCTACCTTATCTGCTAAGTAAAAAAATCACTGAGACTTCCATTTTCAGTTTCAAATATTGCTTTTTACTTTTTAAATACTTAAAAACCTATTGGATTTATGTAATACTGTCCTAAAAGGCAATAGAAATAGTACATTTGATGTTTAAGTTTCCATTATCTGGGGTTTCATTGTGATTATTTCATTTTTTTAAACTTGGGCTTAAAATAACACTACAAGAAATTTAAACATCTTTAATTCTCCTCAAATTCTCACCATCACAACACAAAGCAATACAAATTAATTTCCAACATGAAGAAACTGTTGGAAATGATTTCTAAAGAACAGATTAAAATTACAGCAAGACTTTGCATGCTAAAGAGATTTAAAACTCAAAAGAAAGCATTGTTGCTGAGATTGACTGAGAGGACAGAAATTCTAAGGGAAAAGGGATCAAAAAGTAAAAGGGGCAACTACTTTGTATCTTACTCGCTTAAAGTTTTGACTGGTATGGGGTTCCCTGTGGTGTAGTGGCTAGGCTTTGGTGCTCTCAATGCCGTTGGCCTGGGTTCGATTCCCAGGCAGGGAAATATTCCTCCCATCCCCCCAGGCCAAAAAAAAAGTTTTGACTAGCAAAGAGCATCATTTTATGAAACAGGCAGCAATACTTAGTAATTAATTTTAAAATATGACTATATCTATATGTTAAAAATATTAAAAGAACACTACTCTCCCTGGTAGTGCTGGAATGATACTCAGATATACTGGAAGGCAAACTGCCCGAAAAAGCTTTAGTTCCTCTAATCAATCAGATGCTACATTAAGAACATCACCTTTCTAAGATTAGTACCAGAATTGTTCCTTAAGGGAGGTTGTGAATGTCTTCTCCAAAGATCTTTAACTGAAGAGGCAGTCCTCTCAATGAGATGATTCTCCTTGTACAGAAAGGAAAATCGTACATGATCCCTCTTCCACAGACCCTCAGAAGTTCCCTCTTTCAGAGCCTTCTCTTCACAATACCCCAAAATGGGAAGCAGACTCTCTAGGAAAAACAAAAAACTGGATTCCCCAGCTCACTGCATGTGGGCCAAGGTAGTTTTAAGCAAAAGGGACCCCAATGTCTGTGGGCTCTAGCATCACTTCACTCAATAAATACCTCACACACTATCTTAGTACTGGCAGATAAATCATCACTACTATCATCCTAAAAATCCACATTTTTACCCAAATCCAATCACTTCTCATCATCTCCACTTAGATCAAGCCCCACATTCCCTCAGCTGCCAGGTCTTGCCACCCCTCAGTCCATTCTCTATCCAGAGGTCACTGGTGTTTTTAAAAGACATCAGATACCATTTTTCTGCTGTGAAACCTTCCAAAGGCTTTGCTATCAGACTTGGAATAAAAGCCAAACTCCTTCCCAGGGCCTGCCTCCCTTGAACCTCATCTACCCCCTCTCACCTTTGCACTAAATGCTAGCTCCCATGGGACTTCCTTCTGTTCTGTGGACGAGCCAAGCTCATTGTCACCTCAGAGCCTCTGCATTAACTGTTCCCTCTGTCCAGAACACGCTTCCCTCCCTCTTCCAAGGCTGGGTCTTTCTCATCATTCAGGTCTCAACTGATGTCACCTTCTTACATCCTATCCAAAGGAGCACCACCCCTGCTACATTCAAACCCTACTCTGTTGGATTTTCTTTCACTATCCGAAATTCTTATTTATTTGCTGACTTTATTGTTTGTTTCTGCTCCTACTACCACCGTTAGTCCACCAGGTCCATGGCAGCAGAAACTCACAGTGTCCGGCACAGTCACAAGAGTCAAAAATGTTTGATAAATTGTTAGAATTCTTGATTATTTTTAATCATCATGTCTTTTTCTCAATAAATGAATATTAAAAGTACAGCTACTATGTTCCAGGCAATTGTGGCTTTCTTTTAATGGAAACTTAAATTAGAGTATAAAATGTCTGTGATTCCTATCATAAACAAAGGGCTAATTTCAGGGGGGGGGCTTTTGTTGTTGTTGTTGTTGTTTTTGGTAGTTCCCTGACTGGGAATCGAACCCAGGACACAGCGTTGAGAGCGCCAAAGCCTAGCCACTACACCACCAAGGAACTCCCCTAATTTCTTAATATGCTTTAAATCTTCAAACTATGAATGCGATTGACAAGTTGAGCAAAAGGTATAAACAGCTCACCAAAGAGTAAGACAAGTGATCCTAAATATTTGTAAAGATGCACAATTTTACTCAAAATAAGGCAATAACAAATTAAAGCTACTAGATATCATTTTTTACCTTTCAGCATGGTAAAGATCAAAAGTACAATTAACACGCTGTAGATTATGACTAAGCATGCTCTCTCACACATTGCTGATGGGAGTATAAACTGATATAATTTTTTTGGAGAACAATTTGGAATTACTTATGAAAATTAAAAGTGTATATGCCCTTTGACTTAACTTTCATTAACTTACCCTATGGATATATTTTCATAACAGCAAAATAAGGCATATGCATGAGAATATTAGTATAGCATATTCTATAGACAAGAAACAATGTATATATCCAGAAATTATGGCACATCCATCAATGAAATATTATGCAGCTGTGAAAAATAATTGGTCTGCTCTTTATAGACTCATATGGAACAATCTCCATGACATGTTGGTTAGTTAAAAAAAGTTTCAGTATAGTGTTATCACACTGTTTTGTTTTGTTTTGTTTTGTAAATATATATGATAAGTCTGTAATAAAATGTCTCTGAAATGACACAAAATACTATAACTTTGATTACACCTAGGGGGGAAAGAACTGAATGGTTAGGGAATAGAGAAAGGCTTGCTTTTGTAGCTTTTGGACTTTAAACCATTATCTGACTATTAACCATCTAAAACAAATCAATTTACAAGATTGCATTCATACACAAAAACTTTTCAAGTTATGGATTTGGAAAACTCTCAAAATTTCTTCCAAAGTTCAGATTGCGTGCAATTCCAAAATTTCAGACATTAATAAGAAGAAATTATATTCTTATCTTTATTTTTTTACACAATAAGTGGTTGATAAATAGTGGTTCCTTGATTTAATAAACTTTTTCTCATTCTATTAATAGCACAGGATCCGGTCTCCTCACTAAGAGTTCCACCACCTGAAGTCCACAACTTTACCCCACACAGCAACTCAGTCTCTGTAAGAGAAGATATATTTCTGGAAGGTTATATTTTGAAATGTAATATAAACAGTAGATATTTATTGTGCCAGAATAATAATTTTTTTCTAGAAGCTATCATAATAAATAGTATTAAGAATTTACCTGCCTTCTAGGGCTTTTCAACTCATCTAATTCAGAAGGTAGGGCATGTTTATATGAAAAAAAATAACTATCATGCTAGGAAGGATATTATAGATGCCAAATAAGTAGCACAAGTAAACAATCCCTCAAGAAATTCAGGAGGAAAATCACATCTACTAGGGTAATCAGGAAAGGCTTCAAAAGAGAAATAGAATCTGAGTTGGGCTGGATGGAAGATCCAGTTTCAATGGGCAAAGGAATGCATAGTTAAGGGGGACATTCAGGTGGTTTGGGAGCAAGTTAGCAGGCCAGCCTGGACAAGGGAGCCTATAGGTGGCGAAAGTGCTCCTAGCTCCGGAAGTCTACTTAATCAGTCCCTGAGCCTGTATCCTTCCAATGCCTTGGGTTAATTTTGATTCTTCCTAACATCTCCCAAAGTTGTCATTTCTTCTGCATTCTCGGCACCTCAAAACAATCCAAGCTCTCATTTCCTCCCTCATGAAAGATCTCCAAATTCATCCTCCTGTTTCCAATCCCCTCATCTCCAATTCATGATACACAACTCACGACATTATTTTATATGCATAACCCATTCACCCCAAACCCACCAACAGCTAACCACTCCTTGCAAGAAAAAAAAAACAAACGATTCTCCCACTCATTCCAGGTGTTCTAACATCTGCTCTCTAACCACCTCTCGCTCCATTACTGAACTCACATTCCCTAAACATAATCTACAAATTTCAAGCCCGTGCTTATGGTGTTCTTTTTCCTGAAAAATTCTCCTTATTTTGTTCAGGGTGGGAGGGTGGCACACACAATTGTGCAGATTGTAAGCACTGTAGTTTATATAAATGATATTCCCTGCTTGTGTTGAACAGTGTTCAACCCCTGCAACCTTCCAAAGATGGCATGTTCCCATTCTCCCCTACCTCGAAAGCTGTCCCAGAACAACTCAATTAAATTGTGTCTCTGATTCCTACATCCACCAACTTGACTCCTTTTCTTTACAAATAAAAGTTACATTTGGAACACCAACAGTGACTTGAACACAGCAGATACTCAAAAGAGGTTACAATGGACTAAGTCAAGAAAGGCAGATTGTGGCATAAAGAGCCTTGAAAGCCAAGAAAGAAGTTTGAACTTTATTTTGTAGATGCCAAATGTGGTTAAATGTTCAGAATGATGTTTTAGAAAGACTAATTTCAGCAAGCCTAAGCAAGCAGGAACTGAGAGATTGATTGTACTCAAAGTGCGAGCTTACGGGCCCTGTCGCCGGGAGGCGGCCTGGAGGCGGCCTGGAGGAGGCTCCCTCTGTAATGTGCAGCTTCCTGGATCATTCAGTCTCCCTTCAATTTTCCTTTTGGGATTCCAGATACTAGTTCTCATATACCTGCCTTAGAGTGAAGCTTAACACTGGGCCATTAAGCCAAGAAAAAGATGTTTTTGCCTGAAATATCTGCGTATCTAGGAAACAGTTCTGGCTTTAATTATATACATACATAAAATACATACACACAAATTACTCTTACCTTCTCCCTTCACTTCATTTGCAGTCTTCTGCTTTTCCATCTGTCTCTTCCCTTTTTGGTTTCTTTCTCTCTCTCCCTAAAATTATTACTTATGTCTCTCATTTCTTTCCAGATGCTTTACATTAATGATCTCGAGACTGTCCTCCTCTTCTCGCAAAATTCCCTCCATCCCCCCAAAATTATTATTCAGGTTGACTGCTTTTGCTTATATATTGATTTAACCAACTCCCTTCAGTATTTGTACCAATAACTCAATTCTCCTGTTACCTTTGCTAATGTAGCTTGAACCTTCACTAACCTTAGAATTCACAAGTACTCATGAATCCTTTCAAGGCCATTCATGGCTCATTTTCCTATGACCCTTGAAATTTTAGAGTCCAGAAGAATCAAGGGCATTTGTGTATTTAGGTATATAACTTAATTTCATTGTACTGTTGGAGTACCAAATAAGTAATTCTTATCTGAAAATTGAAAACTCAGAACCTAAAACACTAAACAAAATGAGTTTCCTTAATGAATTTCCTTTCAAAGCATGTATCTTCGATTTCATGCAAAGATGGCATATCAGTAATGGACTCCATGGTACTAGACAATTTTATTTACTTAGATTTATATAACAATCTTTACTCTCCAAAGGAAGAATGTTATGTGGAAGTAATCCACTGCAATATCAAGGCGCACAGCACCATTAGAAACATGCACATGCCTATCAGGAAAAGTATCGGTCGCAACCTAATTTAAAAAATGAAGTGGGAATCTTAGAACAGTATCAAAGGTAAAACAAAACATGCAATTTTGTGTTTGTGCCCAAAAGGGCTGTCTCCCTCACATGTCCAACTTTACTGAGCTTATTCCTCACTCCAGATATGCAAAATAAACTCACTAGTACTAAAAACAGAAGTGTGTTATCACGCCTGAAAGGTAAGAATGATCTAAGGAAATATTTCAATATTTTCCATTCATCATAGTAAAGTGAAAAAAATATTATTAATTACTCAAATACTGTTTCTGGATTTAAAGCAGTTCAGATTTTTCTCCTTTCCCATGGTAACAGTTTTTCCCTCCACATACAGAAGATCCCCGTGAATGTCACAGTGTGATTCTGGTGCCAAAGGGTGCACAGGTGTTTTGTTAACTCCATACGTAGTTACCACAGGAGGAGAGACAAGGGCACAGACATCCATTGTTTAGAATCTATTGTTAAGTTAATCTCCTTTATAACAATTCCATTATACACGCAGTACCCTTAAGCAAAGTGTACAATGTGTGGGCAGTGTATAGCAGAATACATTTATGATAACGAGATTTCATCCTTTCAAACACCACCAAAAATTGGCAAATAATTCAAATGATTGAGCTCAATTTTAAATTGTTGAATACTAAACAATAAACGTTTAGAGAAATCTAATTAACGGATTGCTAACTGCTCGGAAAGTAATCTACCGATATGTGAGGGAGTCCTCTTGCCCGACGATTCGCCCACGAGAAGGGCGTCTAGTGTGCCGACCAGAGACGGTTTGTGCTTGGGAAGTCGGGGGGCGGGGGCAGTGAGGGCCAACCCATCCCTTAGCTGGCCGCGCCTGGGGCCTCTCTGGGATCGGAACCCAGACTGGATCGCCCCCCATCCCCACCCTCCAGAAGCATACAGGACAGAGACGGGACCGACGGACGGCACGGACAGACGCGACAGGACGGACGCAACGGGCAAAGAAGCAGTGCGTCCTACCCGGAGGGCTCCCTCCCAGGGACGGCAGAGTACCTGCTCCGGTCATCTAGGCTGCGGTTGTCGGCTGCCGCGGCGCGCCAGTCGGGCAGTGTGCTAGCGCACAGCACCACCATGGACACGATCACGAACACCACCGACACACTGGCCAGGATCTGCGCGGCCAGGGACGACGTGGGCTCCTCGAAAGTCCGCCGCATGCGCTCCAACCAGCGCCTGGAGGGGGCCACCTCGGTACTGCCAGGTGGCGCCTCGTCGCGGCCCAGCGCGCCCGGCTCGTCCGCAGAGTAGAAGGTGTAGGTGTCAGACATGCGGTCGTCGAGGCGCCGCTGGCAGCAGTACTCTAGGTGTGCGCCCTCCAGGCCCCAGTAGATCATCTCGTTGTAGAAGGACAGCTCGCACATCCGCGGCGCGAAGCGCAGCTTGCCGTGGCCGCGCACGTAGAGCAGTATGAACCCGAAGGCCTCCGAGTGCCGGTCAAAGAAGTACTCGTTGCGCTCGCGGTCGTAGTCGTCGCACACCTCGAGCACGTCGCGCTCCGAGCGGCAGCCGTGCAGCCGGCTAACGCGGCGCAGCGGGAAGTCCTTCAGCAGCTCCCGGGACAGCGAGTACCGGGCGCCGCCCACGTTCAGCACCACCGAGGCTGCCCCGCTGCGCCCGAAGGTCATGGCTGGCCGCCCCGAGGCCCTGTGGCCCGAGGGCGCCGCCGCTGTCCCCCCGGCCGCCGCGCGGGGTCTGCCTGACGTTGGCCGACCCGGGAGCGCGCCGTCGGGGCCCGCAGGGTGTCTGGCCGGCTCTGCCCCGGGGCTCCGCTCCTGCCCTCCGCTGGCGCTGGGATCCCTCGGTTCTAGCTTCCTCGGCAGCCCAGTTCCGCTCCTAGCGAAGCTCCCTCCGCACAGCGGTACCTGCAGGTGGCCGGGGAGTCCCCTCCCGCGCCAGCTCTGCGCCCCACCAGCCGAGAACGAGGCTATCAGCGCCTCCGCCCCTGGCGCCCGGGGGATGCCCCTCCGAGGCCTGGGAGCCCTCTTCAAGATGGGGGCCCTGTCTCCCCTGAGGGGCACGGGAGCCGAGCAGGGGGACACCGGTGCGGGATGGCTCCGGGTCCCCGGGGCTCCCTCCGGCTGCAGCTCTGGCAACCGCCCCGCCGCCGTCCAGAGGCGACAGGCAAAGTGAGCGGGTTCGGAGGCGACAAGGAGCCGGCTCGGAGAGGCGGGGGCGGGGCCTCCTCGCCTCCTGGCTCCGCTCGGCTCACCCCCTCCGCGCGCCGCCCTCCTCTTCCCACCCGCTCCCGCACCTCCCGGGCTTGCTCGGGCTGGGATTCCCCGGCGCCTCGCCTTGGACCGCGGGCTCCCTGCCTCGTGACTCCGTCCACCCGTTCTGCTCCTGCCTGTAGTGGGCTGGGAGGGGTCCGCGGGGCGGGGTGACCAGGAGAGGGGAGCCCCCGGGTGGAGGTGGGAGCCAAGCCCCGCGGCCGGGTGCGTGCTCCCGGTCCCGCCCGGGCCATCGGGACTACTTAGACAGACCCCCAACGGCCCTTTTAACAGCCCCCCAAGGGAGGGCACAGGATGGTAAGGACGGTTGAGGACTGGGGTGCGGGATTTGAAGGGCGGGGAGAGACGGCGTTTGGAAAGCTTTTTCCAGAAACTGTCCAGAGCCCAGCTCGGTTTCTGAGACTGACCAAAGGATTTCTCAGCGCCGACTTTCTCTTCCTCTCCCGGCGCGGAGCTCACGTACCGCGTGCTCCGAAGGCAGCCACACATCCCAGCACCCAGCGTCGGTGCCACCCTCCCGCAGAGGGGAGCGGCCCCAGCCCTCGCTTTCTGGGGCACTGGTCCTAAGAGGGCGCCTACGTGAGGAGCTCCTGGACCCCATCCTGAAGCTTCCCGTAGAGTGGGATGAAAGTCTGAGGAGCATCGTCTTGCCACTAGCAAGTACAGACCTGATGGTTGCCTTCGTCTGCATCCTCCTTTTCATAAAGTCCTGATTCCCCCCGTACACCCTAAGCCGGCTGCAGCACCGGCCATCAGAGCTTAAAGAGCCCTTTAAGACTCCGCAGAGCTAAGTGCCCTGTGCTCTGTTCTGGTCAATGCCCAAGCAGTGGGTTCCACTCGGCAATGATTATTTTAAACTGCTACCGGCGGTTCACGTGACACCCGACACCGGCAGCCCAGCCCGCGCAGTGCCCGCCAGAGGCGAGACAGGTGAGTCCTAAAGCAAACTATGTTAAATGCAAAGCAAATACTGGAAGAAAATATACGGGTGGAGCAGGGTGGGATGCGGTCGTCTGACCTGAGGGTAACCCAGCTGGATACCGGGAAGGGTTTTACTTTGTCCTTCACTTTTCATAATTTTGTAGAATTGTCCCGTGCCCACTAGAGGTCACCACAAAGAGTCGTTTTGCTCTAGTTCTAGTATGGATTCCTAGCGAAAAAGCAGACACCTGAAAATTGGAGTGCTTCTCTCTCCCAAAGTAAAACCACTCTATAAGTTGTTTACCTCTAGACTTGGGTAATTTATATTAAAAGCAAATATGATTAAAAGCTCAAAAGCCGTTGTTTCATTGCTTAGTAGCTACTAAACCAGGGAAGCATCCTGAAGGAAGTCAGTTTTGTTTTGTTTTGTTTTTTTAGACTTACTGGGATGACATTGGTTAACAAGAATTACATAGGTTCCAGGTGTACCATTCTACAGTGAGGAAGTGAGTTTCAAGACAGAATTGAAGGAGGTAATGTTAGTCATGAGCTGGCAAGGAGAAAAAGCAGAGCATTCTAAGGAGAAAAATCTCAGAAGTGGAGGATTAAAAACTAAAGAAAGTTAACATTTTTGCTTGGCTGAAAGGATGGGGATCTCAATTGCAGATAGATTTCACCCTGTAAGCAGTGGGATCCCAGAAGATTTTAATAATACAAATGGTTTGATGAAAGCTTTATTTCAGGAGTTCCCTGATGGTGTAGTGGCTTAAGGCTTTGGCATTGGCACTGTCAGTGCTGTGGCCTGGGTTGATTGCCAGTCAGGGAACTACCCATATACCAAAAAAAAAAAAAAAAAAAAGAAAGCTTTATTTCAGGAAGATTCCTTTGCCCTTTGTGTTATTCTAAGGAGAAGGCTGTTTCTGCAACTCAGGAATGAGAACCCCAACTCCAAATCTTTGTAGATGAGAAAGGTTTAGTTCTTTGAAACACTGAGACCAAGGGCTTAGCAGAGCTTGAAAGTGGGTTTGTTACAAGATATAAGGATGGAGAAAAGTTTGCCGATATGAACCGAGAGTCTGGCTTCACACCAACAAGAGCCAATTCCTCAGGGAGTTGTTAAAAATACTTTCTAGAAGTATCACAAGCCACAGAACACAGAACAACTATTTTGTTCATTATTTGCTTCAACATTGCTGTATTTATTTCCTGTGTTCTCCATCTAAAGTCCCTTTAAAGTCTGTTGATTACACCAGTTAAAGAAATATCACATTTTAAATTAAATTTGAGCTCAGGAAACAAATTAATTTCATGGCATTACAATTTGTGCCTCCCAGGTATATTTTCATAAAATTTCTTATAGATGAACTTCAATCTTATCATTTGTTTCGAGAGTAATGTTCCTATTTTTTATTTTAGCATTATCAACCACTGGGTGTTACAGCAGTAATACCCAAATTGTTTTCTTAAACAAAGGAAAAGTAAGATGTAGAACCAATTGACTTGTCTGGTTTAGAAAGCATTCTTAAAAACAATTCCACTCATTTGTTCTCTGAAAAGAGATTGTGATAGGAATTATTACATCTAAATTCTTTTCTGGATTCTGGATGATATTTAGGGTCTTCATATATAAATCTTTAAAATACATTAAACTTTAAAAGCATCGGGCAAAATTTTAGAGTTTAAAACAACCAAGAGATTTTCTCCTCTCAATTTATCGACTCATGACTTAGGGGGGGGAGTAAGGGGTGTTCAAAGATGTGCCTGTTATGTGCCTGAAGTTCCCCAGCCAGCAGCATCATGGCAGAAACAAGGCTAAAACCAGGTTGTCTAGTTCCAAACTCTAATCCCTCCTTCCAGGGCCTGCATTGCTGTCCAACCTTCTGTTGGATCTCTGCATTCCAGTTCTTTCCTCCCCCTGCAAATCCTGTATTAGGCCACCAGACAGCTCCTCCTCCTTCTGTTCATTTTCATGAAGTCATTCCCCAGCCCAAGAACCAAAAAGGACTATACATCTACAGAATTACAATATTCCAATATTGCTGTCCCTAGAAGTCCAAACTGGTTATTAGGGCCCTCCCTAGATTGAAATCCTAGCTGCACAACTTATTTGCTAAGTGACCTGAAGGCAGTTCCTTAACCTCTTTAAGCCTGTGTTTTCTCCTCCTTGAAACAGAGATGATAGCTACATCAAAGGGGTGATGTGCAGATTAAATGAGATGATGTGAAGGTGGGTTATATAGTTCAGTGCATTACTCTGGAAAAATCTTGCTTCGTGTATGCTTCCACCAGCCCAAACAGGGCATCTTCATTCCTGAGTTCCAAATACATACAAATTGGACAAGTGAATTGATTCATCTAAAAATATGACCAATTTCAAATAAGTAATCTGAAATGTCAAATATTCAATGAAAAGTTGTAACCCTTCTACTGCTGACTCTCTGGGTAGAACAGAGTCCTCCATCATTTTGCATTGCATGACTGGATGCTTTCAGGGACTCTAAATACCCTGGTCCGAAACTTTATAAATTGAAATGCCCTGTAGGCACTACCGGTCCTTGCGTTTTACTTAATCAGCTCTGCTTTAGAAAGCCCTTGCTCTGCTGTTAATTCATCCTTGCAAGTGTTTGCGGTTCTACCAGTGTATTTCCCAGCATCTGCAGAACCAGGAATGCCTTTAAAAACCAGGTTTTTGAATGGAAACGTAACCTGGCAATATCTCTAATTTTATACAGGTGAAAGACTCTAATGACATTGCCTACTGTGCACAATTACCCCTGTAGCAGGCGAAGTTGTAACTTTCAATAAACTGCCCTCAAACCCATCCGACTACATGGACCCCATTCTCAGAGGTGAGCAGTCACCAGACGGTCATGTCACTTCGTCCCGCACCAATTTTCTTGCCATTTTCTCTGCTCGAGGACACTTTATGCTCTTCCTCAAAGAAGGGGGACACTATCTTCCTTACATTTCCAGCTTCGAGACGGTCACTGTATAATCATTATAGAGAGACAAAATTTTACCTCGACCTCTTAAGGTTTTCAAAGGGGCCTGAGAATTAGATTTGCATAAGGCATATTAACAGAAGAAAAGCATACAGATTTATTTAAGATGAGTTTTACATGACATGGGTGCCCACATTAAAGACCCAAAGAAGATGCAAAAACCTAAATGTTTTTATAGTATTTGAACAAAGAGAAGCAGTTGTAGTAAAGTAAAATATATGGGGCGGCTAAAGGAAGGTAAGAAATATTTTAACAAGAAGTGTTTATACAGAATCCTTTCAGTTTCAACTTCCTGTCCTTGACGATAAGAATGGAACTTTTGGAGGTTCCTTGGTGGTATAGTGGCTAGGCTTCGGCGTTCTCAACCCCGCAACCTGGGTTCAATTCCCAGCCAGGGAGCTACCCCCCGCCACCACCACCAAAAAAGAATTGAACTTTCCTCCCGGTATAGGGAGGACACCTTCCATATAATGGTTTTACCTCCTGCTTTTAAGAAGGAAAAGGGGTGGGGACCAGAGCACCTTTCTTATGCCTGATGAAGTTTATTAAGTGATTTTAGCTCAAAATAATCCTCATGCAGAAGTGGCATGTTTTGGGGGTGGCATGTTCTGCTACCCTTCAGCATTAACAGCAAAAGCATTTTTGATGCCATTACAGAATGACCCCTCTCTTTGTCCTCTTCACCCAAACCCCACTGCTTTCCTGCTGCTCTGTTGGATTGGGACAGCCCTTCCCACCACCACTACATGTTCCTTGCTCCTTACAGTGACAAAGAGCCCCTTTTATGTGTACCCCAAGCTCCGCTTTCCACGCAGAGGCTCTTATTAGCACCTTCATTTTCCAGATGAGAAAATGAAGCTTCAAGAAATGAGACCTGTTCAAGGTCCCATAGTGAGTGCTGGACCCAGTTCTGAAACCCCAAGTCCACACAGGCTCTATTGCTTCCCGTGCTGGCTTACTCTGAACTCTCCCTCCGCCAAGCATTCAACACCCCTGAGGAGGGAAGAACAAGTTAGGTAACACCAGAGCAAGCAATCTGACAACTCCTAAAGGTGGGTCATTCTACAAGATAACAAATCTTCAAAAAGCCACTTTCATATCCTGAAATATTTGAGGAGATGATATAATGTCTGATATTTGCTTCCAAATAATCAAAGGCAGGGGCAAGTAAATGAGGACATAGATGAAATGAAACTGGCCATGAGTTGATGATTGTTGAAGCTGGGTGACAGGGTTTCATTATTTTAATCTCACTTTTTATTTATTTATTTTATTTATTAATCTCTCCTTTTAATTTATTTTTTGTCCATAATAAAAGAGTAAAAATAAAAAGTTTAAGCCTTGAGCTTCATTTAAACTTATTTAGGAATGTTGACAGTTATACCTCCAGGTGGACCAATTGTACTCTTTCATTATATCTATAATAAAGAGTCCCTACAATTTCTCCAAAGTGTAGAAAGGTCAGCACACATTTGACCATGCCATTAAAATTCAATATGCATGCACCTAGTGGTCTAGCAATTTTAAAACAAGAAATTTATCCTGCATATAAAGTCACATATTTCATAAAGATGTACATTTAAGGATCATTGCATTGTTTTCAATAGCAAAAGTCTAGAAACAGCCTAAATGTTCATAATTAGGAGACTAGTTATTTAAATAATAGCATGTTCATGAACCTAATTCTATTGTTCAAGTAGGCTCATAGATTCCTAACCCAAACTGCTAGACAAAAAAGCCTAGGTCCTGAGCTGTGAGCTGAAGTATTCCTTATTTATATTAAAGAAATATAGATGTAAATATAGATGAGAGATATCTGAAAGGATACATAAAATAGTTTTGGGTGATTGTTTCTTCATTAAGGACTGGGAAAGTTGGGGTACATATGAAACCTACTTGTTATTGGCTTTTGTAAACATTTTTTCCTTTTTTTTGTAGATGAATAAATTTTATTGTAAAGAGGCTGGACAACTTATCCCCAAACATGTACATAGTAAGTAGCAAAATTAAGAGCCAAACTGAGTTCTAATTACAAGTGTACTAGGTATTCTATTGTACTTCCCTACTTCTCCTTAAAAGTTCAACAAAGACAGACTAAAAGCATAAACATGGAGAAAAGGTTTTCTGGGAACTTTAGAACTTCATGAAAACAACAATAATAATAATTTTTTAAAAAACAGCTTTAAAAAGTGTTCTTCTTCTTCTTCTTCTTTTTTTTGTCAATTATCAGTAACATTTACTAAGGATCCATCATAAACCAGTATCATGCTAGGGGTGAGGATACAAAATAAATATACAATATCATAACCCTCAAGGAGTTCATTTCTAATGACAGGACAGAGACTGATATGTAAACAGACAGTCACAGTATAAAATGATTCCTCTTGTGATAGGGTTACATGCAAAGGGCTATAGGAGCCCAGTTGGTGAAAGAGTTGTCACTTAACTTGAAGAAGAAGATAAAGGTCAGAGAGTTTTTCCAAAAAAGTGAGTCTTAAAGGGTTTTTAACCTGAAGTTTGTTTCATCAGATATCAGTATTGCAACTGCTGCTTTTCTCTGGTTACCATTTGCTTGGAGTAGTGTTTCCCATCCTTTCACTCTGAGTCTGTGTTTGTCCTCATGGCTGAGATGTGTCTCTTGGAGACAGCATATGGATGGGGTTTTTTAATCCAGCCTGCTCTTCTGTGTCTTTTTTTTTTTTTTTTGGTGAGTTCAGTCCATTAACATTTAGAGTGATGATCGATATGTGAGGATTTCCTGTGGCCATTACTTTTTTGTTGTTTTTTTGTTTCATTTTTGTTTCTTTCTTATTGCCCCAACTCTATTCCTTTGACCTGATGTTTTGTTTCAGGTCAAAGAGCCTCCTTCAGTATTTCTTGAAGTGCCGGCCTTGTGCTGGCAAATTCCCTCAGCCTCTGTGTGTCTGAGAAGGTCTTTATTCCACCTTCATATCTGAAGGATAATTTTGCTGGATAATTTATTCTTGGCTGGAAGTTTCTCTCTTTTAATATTTTGAATATTTGATTCCACTCCCTCCTGGCTTGCAGAGTTTCTGCTGAGAAGTCTGATGCCAGCCCAATGGGTTTTCCTCTAAAGGTTATAGTTTTCCCTAGCTGCCTTGAGAATTGTCTCTTTGTCATTGATTTTTGACATCTTCAGGACTATGTACCTTGGAGAAGATCTGCTAGGGTCTAGGTATCTAAGGGACCTATTTTCTTCTTCAATTTGAGGTTCCAGCTCTTTCCATGGGTTTGGAAAGTTCTCGTCTACTATTTGTTTGAGTATGCTCTCTGTAGAGTGCTCTGCTCCTTCTTCCAATCCTATTATCCTGATGTTGTTTTCTCTCATGCAGTCAGATAGTTCTTGCAGAGTTCTTACAATTCTTTTGGTTCTATATTCCCTCTTTTCCTCTTTCTCAGATGTTTCTATGTTCCAATCTTCAGTATTACTAATTCTTTCCTCCATCTGGTTGGCCCTGTTTCCTATGGCAGTTATTTCATTTCTCACTTCTTTTATTGTATATTTATCTCGTTCTTCCTTATAGTTTGAATTCTTTGTTAAACTGTTACTTTTGTTCACTGATTCCTTTCTGAGTTCATTAATCTCAGCTATGACGTTTTGCCAGTGTGTTCTCATTCTCTCTGAGAGCCTTTAGAATGGCTATTTTATATTCTCTGTCAGTTAGTTCATCTCTCTCTGGAGATTTTTCATCTTTCTGAGCAGCTTTAAATCCTAAGGTATTCATATTGTCTGTTGTGTTTTTCTTCTCTGGCATGAGGGCTTTATTTCCAGCAGAGTCCAGGAGATCACTTTATTCCTCTGATTTGTATTTTTGTGCTGTTTTGCTGTAGAGCAGACACTAGGTGGCCCTGGGGAGCAAGTTGTGGGAGAGAGGGATGGTGTTTAAACAGTATCTCTGGTCTCCAGCAGTAATTGGAGGCAGACGTAGCAGTCCGTAGTCTCTCCGCTTCCTGCAGTTTGTTGGGGAAGCTGAATAACTTAAACAGCCTATAGTCTCCCATTCTGATCCAGCCTTCCAAATACCAGCCAGAGTGATCTTGCTTAAGATGCAAACTTTTTCTGTCTTTGACCATGAGCTAGATAGTCTCCAGCATTATTTGATAGGGTGATCCATTTGTCTCCGGTGTTTCATGCCACCAGGGAACCTCCACTTTGGCTTCAGACACCATTCTTCAGTCTCCACAGGACCCCCTCATGCTCGTGTTGCAGTCCCTTTCAAGATTCTTGTCCTTGGAAGTTCCCTGATGGTGTAGCGGCTTAAGGCTTCGGCGCTGGTGCTGTTAGCGCTGCGGCCCGGGTTCGATTCCCAGTCAGGGAGCTACCCACATACCAAAAAGCGAAAAAAAAAAAAAAAAAAAAAAAAGATTCTTGTCCTTCCTTTTAACTGAGTGCAAGAATTATGTCTTCAGTTGTTGTTGTTTTTTTTTAATAGTTTAAAAAAAATCTCAGCACCTATTCTCCTACCAGATTCTCTTATTCTCTCATTTTCCTCGGGCCCATCCTTGCTGTGTCCTCATGAGATAAATCTTTGTAAGATAAAACCTGAATGCCTGTTACTTCTGAAATCTATTTTATTCCTTAAACCTTTTGAAGAGTTCTTATAAGTTCTTATCAGAACAATGTAGCACTTTGGGGCAAAGATACCACCTAGTAATCCAGCACTCAAAGCCAAAATGGAGATCTCCATGGGCACCATGACCTTGCCCTTGCTGTGGTAAATGGGGAGGAAGATAACCCAAACAGTGCAGAACATCAGCATGCTGAATGTCAGGAACTTGGCCTCCTCCTCTGCTCAGTTTCATCAGGGGCTGTGCACCTGCTCTTCCCTCTGCCTGGAACACTCTAACCCTGAGGATTGCATACATGGCTGACTCCTGATCAGTCAAGTCTCAATTCAAACGTCACTTCCTCAGAGAAGTCTTCCCCAGCTATCCATTCTGCCACATCATCCTATTTTGTTATTCCCTTATTACTATAAAATAATTATCTTGCTCATCCACTTGTTTCTTATTTATCATCTGTCTCCCTACCAGCCCCTGCACACCCCATTTGAGAACAGAGACCCTGGGTCTTGTTCCCAGTGGTGTTCCCAGCTCCTGAACAGTGCCAGGCTCCAATAACTATTTGTTGAAGGAATGAATGATTATTACCATTGAGTAAAATAATATTCTCTGAGTGCTGAGCTGGCAGTATCACCATATACATTCAGTGAATCTGGAATTGACCAACTTGGGAAATCCAGACTCTTTCTGAAAAATAACTTCAATTTTGTTAAATCATTGTCATACTGGCAGAGAAGATCTTGGCACTGCATAAGCCCTATTCATATCATGGGCCTCAACCTTAGGTCAGTGAGTTCCCTAATATTCTTTATCTAGCAGGTGCTTTAGTTAGAAAAGTTCTTGGAATCAGCTTCAGTTGTGTCTGGCGCCCATCAGTCTCTCCTACCTGTCCCTGGAGGAAGGAAATAATGTGGAAACAGACCAGGGGCTACAAGGAAAGAACTGTCTGCCACTGAATTAAACACTTTAAAAGTATTTCCAAAAAAATAATTAAAACTGTCCAGAAAGGTTTGGATGTGGATCCAGGAGGTTCTATGTGTCTTGTCTTAGGACCTAAAGGAAATACGGAAAGAAATGTAAAAGGCTGGTGCCCTGATGGTAGATGGACATCTCAGAGACCCAACTGCCTGACTGGGTGCTCAAAGTCAAGAAGAGAAGCTTTTCAACAAAGCAGGGCTTGCGCCAGACAGAAAGAAAGTGGGAGAGCCAAATGGAGAGAGTGGGATTCCCCCCATTCTGCCCCTTGTCACATCACAGGGCATATTCAAACAGCCTGAGAGGTGATTCTACTCAAAAGAAAACTCAAAGATATCTTCAAAATGAATTAAAGTTCCCCACTGTGTTCTATCCATCTTGCAAAGAGGACAGCTGCCTTTATCAACATTAATGAACCAAAATTAACTACTTTAGGAGTCCGTTTTAAAAACCACCTGCTGTTCTTATCCTTCTGTCCCCACAACAATCTATTTCCCCACCCCACAATCCAGCCCTACCCTACCCCCATGCCCAGTGCTGTTATTTCTGCCTGAGGAGAGATTGAAGCTGGGGTTGACTGAAGAGAAGCCTATGATATTCTTGGAAATGATCTTATTGTAGATACAACCAAAATAGCACTGGCTCCGCACTTAATAATTAATATACGCTTCAACAGCAATTGCATTTTCCTCCAAGGTACAGGATTTAATTTACAGACTATTTTATCTTTAGTTCTTAACTGAAGATAAAATAATCCATTTCTGGTGTGTGTGATCTGATTTACCCTTCTATGTCAAAATCCTCAGTCATTTGTCTCAGTTTTTCCTGAGACATATGTTGTTACAGATTAGCAAAGAGTATACTCTTAGTGGAAAACTGAGAAGTACAGCAATCTGGAAGATTTACAGTTTTTAAAGGAGGTATGAAACAGAGGTAGTTAGGGTGGTATAACCCTATCTTAGGCTTAGGTCAGAGAACAGAGCCAATGGCTCAGCAAAAAATGCTGAAATGAGTTGCCCTCTATAACTCCATATGGCAATGTGGCTCAGAAATATCAGATCCTATCCCCAGGTAGAACTTTCCTATGCCTGCAAGAAAGCTTGCCCTCTGCTTCACATTTGCTAAGACTTTAGGTCTTCCAGGTATGATTTTTTTTCCTTTCCAGAGAAAAGTAATCACAAATAAAAATCTTATAGCAAAGGACACTGAAAAGCTTCTTATAGCCTTTCATTAGCTTCTATTGTGACAGAACAATTAGAGCAAATGGCAGTGTAAACCTCCAAAGAAAGAAGAAAGTAGGGAGTTCCCTGGTGGTGCAGTGGCTAGGCTTCGGCGCTTGTCACCGCTGTGGCCTGGATTCGATTCCCAGCCAGGGAACTACCCACGTAAATAAATAAAAGAAGAAAATAGGCTTACCAAGTTTCCTTTGATAATATCAAAGCATTCTCTTCTCTAGATACAGTGTATATTTAACTTAGTGTCAAGGAATTAGCAGACATTCAATGACTATACCAGTGGTCTATCTCAACAGCAACAAATACTTAAGGAAAGGGAGTAATTGCAAATATAAATTCCATTGAATCAAAATTAGTCAAGACTTGCAATTTATAATTCACTGTCATTTTACACTAGTAACCACATTAAGAGTAACATTTATATTCTTTATAGATTAAACATTGATGAGACATCACCTTACTTATAGGACTCTAGGAGTTCTGTGATGGTGTGTGTAGTGGCTTAAGGCTTCAGCGGTGGCACTGTCAGCGCTGCGGCCTGGGTTCGATTCCCGGCCAGGGAGCTACCCACATACCAAAAAGCAAAAAACAAAACAAAACAACAACAACAAAAAAACAAAACTTATAGGACCCTTAAGAAAACTTCAGTCTTGGGAGTTCCCTGATGGTGTAGTGGCTTAAGGCTTCGGCGTTGGTGCTGTCAGCACTGTGGCCTGGGTTCGTTTCCCAGTCAGGGAGCTACCCACATACCGAAAAGCAGAAAAAAAAAAAAAAAAAGAAAACTTCAGTCTTAATGTTGCCACTCAAACAATCAATTCTCTCAGACTATGAAAATGCATGATATACCATAGTGGCAATTCTTCTGACTCCATCACCATGAGATTCCCTAGAGCATCAGTTCCCAAGCAGCATTCATACCCCTAGGGGTACATGCTGGACCATTCAGGGGAACGCAAAAAATAATAGTAATGGCAAAAAAAAGCAAGTAAAGTAAAAAAAATGCAAAATGTTAGTTATGAAACAATAAATGTTAAGTTTGAATCACCGTTAATGGAGACACTTCAAAATTACATCACATTAGTGAATGATGATTGGGGAGGATGTGGCTATGAACCCTTCCCACAAACCACTCTTCTACCAGTCAACACGTACAGTTTCAGAACAACCTATTTGCAATGTTTCTAGAACTTCACCAAACATATAAGTCCATCCATAGCCAGACTGTTTGATCAACTTAGTTACTGACTGAGTAAAAGTAAGTGTGTTATCTTAAATTGTGATTCTTTTCAAGTAGTTTTTGTATTTAATGTTTCACATTTCAGTTATTATTGTCAGCGATTTTTAAGCATGTCAGTAATGGATCAGTGGTTGAAAACAGGAATGGTTAAAAAACCAAAACTTGATGTGGATTATAACCTGTCACCAAGTACTTCTCAACATGTGTCCACAGCTATGAGTACACCCACACTGGGAGATAGTAAAAAGGTGCGGGCCTCAGATACTACACAGAAAAAAAGGAAATACTCTGAAGAGTGTATTAAATATGGGTTTTCCTTTGTAGGGGATGACAACTGTCCTAAGCCTTTGTGTTGTGTGTCAGGAAATAATATCCAGCGGTTGCATGAAACCCTCTACTCATGCAACATTTAGAAACTAAACATCCTATGTATAAAAACAAAGAAATACATTATTTTCAGTGCTTAGGAAAGCATCCAACAGTTATATCATACATAACATCAGGAAAAAAAGCAATGAGAATGCAGTTGAGGCTTCATACAGTATTGCTTATTGCATAGATAAATGTAATAATAAAAAAAAAAAACAACACCATAGCTGAAGATTTAATTTCTTCTTATATTAAGAATACCATTTTTGGGAGTTCCCCGGTGGTGTAGTGTGTAGGCATCAGTGCGCTCAATGCTGTAGCCTGGGTTCGATTCCCAGCCAGGGAATTACCCCCCACCACCAAAAAAAAAAAAAAAAAAAAAAAAAAAAGAATACCATTTTTTGTTATGTTTGGGGAAGAACATGTCCACAAAATCAATACCATCTCTTTTCAAACAATACAATGTCTCAACAAATTTAGGAAATGCCTGATGATGTTGAAAATGTAGTAGTAGATAGAATTAGAGTAGATTCTTTTCCATCCAAGTCGATGAAAGTGTAAGTGTTGCTGATTTATCTGTTTTGCTCGTCATCATCAAGTACTTGGTACAAAATGAAATTGAAGAAAACTTGTTGCTCTGTTACCCATTGACAGGGCGTACCACAGCCAAAGATATTTTTAATGCAATCAATAGTTATTTCATTAAAAAGGACCTTAGTTGGTTGAACTGTTATGGTGCATGCACTGACAGAGTCAAGCCTATGTCAGGTGGTTTTATAGGCTTTCTTGGCCAAATTAAAGAAGTAGCTCCCCACATACCATGGAATGAGTCACTGCTGCATTCGTAGACAAAGTCTAGCATTCAAGCCTCTTCCTAGTGAACTGAAAGATGTTCTTGATGAGGCTGTAAACATTGTAAATTTTATTAAGTCACAACCACAAAATTCCAGATTGTTTAAAGTACTGTGTGAAGAAATGAACAGTAGTCACAGCACATTACTGTTGCAGACAGAGGTAACTGACAGAATAGAGTTAATGATTTTAAAACTGTACTTTTGGAAAGGATGTATTGAAAGAGGTCAGTCTGAAGTTTTTGCAACTCTGCACAACTTCTTATTTGAGAATGACCTGCACCTATCCCAAAACATGAAAGAGAATATTATATGTCACTTCGAAGGTCTTAAAATGTCCTTTTTATAGTACTTCCCTCAACGTGGAAAAGAAAACAACTGGATTGCAGATCCGTTCAATGAAGAGTTCTTCAAAGAAGCTAAACTATCAATCAATGAAAAAGAGTTCATCAAACTTTCAACTGATTCTTCTTTAAATTCTGATTTTAAAAGAAAGCATCTTATTACCTTCTGGGTAGACATCAGTGAGGAATATGAACAGCTCCATGAGAAGGCACTCAAATACCTCTTGTCATTTTCTAATACTGAAATAGTGGAGAAAGCTTTTTCTTCATACATCTTCATACAAAATAAGTACTGCAACAAGCTTAATGCAAGTCCAGATTTAAGACTGTATTTGCATCTTTTGAGCCTGATTTCAGGAAAACTAAGTGCATCAAAACTCAACAATCTCATTAACAATGTTTCAATGGGCTAGTGATCTGCATAACAATTATTACAGACTTTTCAGATAACAAACATTATTAATAAAAAATTTAAAGTTTGTTAAATACTTGATCAGCATTATCAACATTTAACTGTTACAAATATTACAAAATTAAATCTGTGGTTTGTACTTTTAGTGTAGTAATTTTTCTTTCCTAACTTATGACCTCATTTCCACTATTTTACATTAAGGTAAGCACTGAACAAAAGTGTCAGTATTTAAAAATAGCTGTTTTAAAAACAAGGGGTACAATTTATAGAAATGGGTTTATAGAAGTGGGAAAAGGTTAGGAACCACTGTCCTAGTAGAATGTTCACTCTGGCCTCACTTTTAACTTGCTAAATAATCAAGTAGGCACATAGGAGAGGCTGGCTTTCATTACCCCTTCAGTGGGCACCCCATTTTATCTCTGCCATAGCAAGTATGTTATACTTTAAGGTATTTTTTTGGATGTTAAATTGTAGTGACTTATACTGCAAAAAAGAATTGGAGTCAGAGAGATTGTAAGGGATAAAATGAGAACTACTTGGAATAACTGGTTCCTATTCAGAATTTGACTGAGAAAGGATTTTGCCATCATTGAATTTGAGTAGGTCAGTCTTCTTGGTTTAACAAATACCCTTAGATTTGAACATTTCAGGGGCTGGGGAAAAAAAGAACTTCCCTGAGGGGCCACTAGGAGGCATGGGAAGGAAAGAGCAGTGACTGCACCCTGGAAAAGGGATGGGCTCCAAGTTCAGAAGGCAGTAGCCTCCAGAGGCCACCAGCCATTCAATTGGTGACAATAGATGTAAAGCTAGCAAGAGACCCAGAACCATGGAAGAGTATAATCAGGTTTTTCAGGACCTTCAGAAGTATTCCTTGGATAGTCAGGACAGAGAAAAGGGTAGAACTCCCAGGCCAGCAAAAGAGAGACAAACATCAGGAGGAACATTTGGAAAATTAGGCCTAGCCGACTTGAGGACCAGAAGATGAGGGAGTGCTGGAGTCAGTGACATAGGAATTGAGGAGAACTTGAGAAGGTCAGAAAAGTACCGGAATGGCCAGGCAGCCCATGCTAGTCTGAGGGGCAAATGGAGGCTCTTGCCCACGAAGGCCCTGGAAGGATCTCAGACTTCCATCAGACTCAGCAATGCCGCTCTCCCCCACCCCCCGCCCCCACCCCGCCACCTCAGGTTGAGAGACAGAAATGAGTCCTTGAATAATCCCAGGTCTGCAATAATGAACATTTTGCAAATCATGGTTATCTTTTTTTTTTTTTAATTATCTTTCTTTGATGGAGTCACACTTTTGTTTTTTTGTTTGTTTGTTTTTGCTTTCTGGTATGTGGGTAGCTCCCTGACTGGGAATCGAACCCAGGCCGCAGCGCTGACAGCGCCAGCGCCGAAGCCTTAAGCCACTACACCATCAGGGAACTCCCTCATGGTTATCTTAAGAAAAGAAAACTGTACTCCATTACCTTACCTTTTCTATGCTATTTGTAAAAATATATATTTTGTGTGTGTGTTTATTTTTAAAGCATTTTCTATAAAAACTCAGTCAGTATTTGTTAAAGTGAAGGGAAAGAGATTTTTGACCACACTTGGGTTTCCAGGTGGCAACAGCAGATATACTCGTAAATTATTTTAAAAACAGCACAAATACTGCTCCTTTTTCCTTTGATCCAAGCTTTTTGTTGAGCACAGAAAATAGGCTTATCTTCATGAAATTCAAGACTTTTCTGGTTTAGGGTCCCAACTCACTCCAGGTCCTTAGATGTCCTGACTTAATAGAATTGTGATTCTTACAAGCTTACAAGCTCGAGGCAAGTGTCACAGTTTTAATTTACAAAATGGCAATACCCTTACATTCAGAAGGACGGAAATGGCTGCAGGAGCTCCAGTCTAGAGGTGAAACAGTAAATGTAATGAGGAATCTAGTGGTGACAACCCATGGACGTCAGTCCAGTCAAAGCCCATTTAAGCAGCTTTAAACATAGAGAGAAAGCAAAAGAAAGAATGAGCATCAAAGTATACAAAGAAATTAGGAAGCCAAAATGGAAACGTAAGTAGGCGTATGCAAAAGTATAGCATATTTTACCTTAGGTCAGGAAATAGTAGAAGACGAAAATATAGTTGAGCATCCCTAGTGGCCAGGTCTTGGTTCCTAATATCATTCTCCAATAAAAGGAACTAGTGCTTCTTAGAGAAATGGCTGATTCTAAGACTAGGGCAGGAAATACACACGATGAACCTGATAAGGAAGTGCATAGCCAGAAGGCAGAAGATTCAGGGCCTCCAGAAGGACATAGATCCACACTTATGGTGTGGGTTCATCACATCCTCAAGGTGCCTCCCAGAGCCTCCTGGGAAGGTTGTAAAGCAAGCTGGGACTTTGCCGTGATTACCACTGCCTAGTGTGTGTTCCAAGCTGTACATATTTTCAAAATCACCTCCAAGGCTCAGCTACTTTTGAATAACCTATTTTCCTTTTTGACTCTCCTCTGCTGGACTCCAGCACCTAACAAACTGAAGTTTGTAAGCCTTCCTGAACCCGAGAATGGTCATATAATTGGATGGTAATTCATGTGACAGTTTTCCCTTTTCTGGAAACAAAGAGGTCCAATGCACTGTGATGGCACTCGGGATCTTGTCTGTGTTTTGCGTTCCTACTACTTGCTGGGGCTGAGTGTCAGAGGTTGACAGCTGGCCCAGACTGGGACAACCATGTTCTCCTGCGTGTACATCTGGAGCATTCAATGAATCAATATTGAGCCTGGGGCTTTGGGGAGCTGAATTCAGAGTATTGCCCTAGAAATAGTGTCCATGACCTCTAACTACTTAGGTTCCTGTAGCTATGGGAGTTCCTATTTCTTCCAAAACTTGATTACTTAGCTCCTTTTTTTTTTTTAATTCCAAAGAAGTCTTCTGCTAAACTCCTAATAACATTTTCTTGCAACCAAAATAAATTATTTAACACAAACTTCAACATGTATTTATTGGGCACGCTTTATGGGTAGTTATTGTACTATTGTACTATCTGGGGATTTGAGGATGCAAAGGTGAATTTTTTCATCAGTCCTTATCCTAAAGAGGTTCATAGTTTAATCTGTATTCTTTGAACTTGGCCTCAAGAACTAAATGTAGACTGACACAGGGCCCCTTCCTGTCTCTCTGCTGCTAAAATCTGGACAAGGCAGATGGCTCAACTTCAACCAGGAAGATAAGATAAACCATAGGGGATGAGAGAAGTATAAGAGGAAGGAAGCTGGCCCCTATTTGACTTCAAGAGGAGAGTTGCCTACTGACCTAGACACTCATCTCAGATGTTATGCAAGCGAGAAATCAGTTTCTTTGTTCTTTAAGCCACTGAATTTTGAGGTTTTTTTTTTAACATTAACTTAGAAACCCTCTCTCTCCACAACTAACACAGTCATCTCTCCATTAACAGATACACTGTTTGGTCACGGCCTAAGATCGCTATCCAGGGTACATCTTCAGCCAGGGCATGCTGACTGTAGCAAAAGCAACTGTGGTTCTAGATTGGAAACACTTCAAGCTATCAAAGACTCAAAATAGTGTATGGATTTTACAGACTATCCCTCTGGTCTGATTCTCTCCTTCCCACAACTCCTCCTTGATTGGCCTCCTGAAAAAAAAGTTTAATGTTCACCTGGACTGGTTGCAACCATCATTTTGGGAAGTTTAAGGAAGTTTAAGTTTAATTTCATCTTCACTCCTGTATCTATCTTCACATATTCTGGTCCAAGACTTATGCTAAAGATAGATGGCTCTAATCTTGGGGTTGTGCTACTTTGTCTCAGAATCTGGAAGCACTAAGGCCTTATAACCTTGTATTTTGGTACTTCTGGAAAAGGAAATGAAGCTATATAATTATTTAAAAAAAAGTCACCTGCAATAAGCCCATCTTTCAGGCATAAAGGCCAACCTGGAGGAACCTAAATCCATGACATGCAACTGAATTACCAAAGCCTGAACCCCCTTGGGTGTCTTTAGGGTAAGGCATAGCGAATGTATTGAGTTCTATTACTTCTGCATTTCACTTTCAACTTATCCTTTGCTGCTGAGAAAGAACTGCCATATCAATCCATGCTCTTTCAGGAAGCCAGAGTACCCAGAGATTCCAAATGCCACCTGAAGAAATCCATAGCCAAAACCCACCCAGACCTACAAATCAATGCCCACACCAACAATAACACTAATCTGGTACCAAGGAGCTCCATCACCAGAGAAGGGCAGGTGTATAAACAACCGTATAGCCTGCCCCTATATGGTTGTTTGACCTGCTGGGTGAGACCAAGAGTCATAGCTCTGCTTCTGTCTCCCACTTCCCTGGAGGCCTCCAGGGTCCTGCCAAGATGATTAATGCATTGGAACTTTTGCTGGCCCTGCCAACACTCAGTGTGCTCTGCCATTTTAACCCAGACAAATGACAGGCACCCTGAAGACAGCTGCATCCACCTTTATCTCTGTGCACCCTGGAGGATGGTCTGGGTAGAATTTGTTTCCAAAATTCCACTATGTCTGGACCATAGTTTGTTTATTTTGTCCATTCTTCCATTAAACATTTATTGAGAAATTCCTATGTGCTAGGCACTATTCTATTACCTAAGGATAAAACAATGAACAAAATAAAGTGTCTGTAGCTTGGGAACTTATATTAAAAAGAAAACCTAGACACTCTGTAAAATATCTGCCAGTATTACTCAAAACTGAAATAAAATTTAATAATATTTTAAAATTAAATATACAATATGTTAGATGCTGATAAATGCTGTGAAGAAAAAGTAGGGTCAGAATGATGGGGTGCTCTGTTTGATGGGGTAGTCGAGGAAGGCTTCTGCATTCAGCAGACCTTGGTGAAGGAAAGGAGTGAAGTGCAAGGGCTTCTAGAAAAGAGTAAAGGAGGTGTGCAAAGGCCCTGAGATAGCAACATGCTCAACATGTTGGAGGAATACTGAGACCTGCTTGGCGACGTCTCTCTCCCTCCCTTCCTTCTTCCCTTTTTCTCACTTCATCCCTCTCTTCCCTCCCTTTCTCCTTCTTGTCCCTTCTTCTATCCTCCCTCCCTTTCCTTCTTCCTTCCTTTTACTAAAAAGTTTGTTTTAATGTTCAGTTTGGAAAGAGAATGACTGGATGTGGTCCTGAGACTAAACCCATGTGCAGTTGAAAGCCTTTTGGGGCATAAGTCCTCTTCACCTCCATGGTGTTATAGATAGAAAGATGGAGCTACTACAGGCTTGAAGAGTCCACTGAAAGTATTTTGACTCAAAGTTCAGGCTTCTCACATATTTCAATCAGTTTTTCTTTTTCACAAAAAGTGCTCTTTATTGATAAATGAAAATGTCAAAAATCTTTTGTGGAGTCCTAAGGCTTCCTCTCCTTTGCTCATTAGGGCTATATTTTCAGTGGGAGTTATTATGCAGAGTTACTATTACTACATGTTAAAGATTCATCCTTCCATGAGATGGTATGAGCTCTCGCCTTGGTCTCATGACTCTCTAAACAATACATATGTTTGCAGGAGCCAAGAAAATTACTTATTTCTCTTGAAAAAGGAACTGTGCTTTAAGGGATAGACCTGGTCATTTGAATCCCGGCTTTACCACTGATTAGTTGTGGGATCTTAGGAAAATGCTACCCTCTCTGAGCATTGTTTTTGTTGTTGTTGCTTTTTCCATCTCAACCATTTATAGTTTTGTTTTGTTTTGTCTTTTAAGCAGTGGATCTGTTTTTTAAAATGCAAAACTTTAATGTATAAATAGTTTAAATGACACCCTGCTTAGGTTAAGGGAGAGCACAGAGCTCTATCCATTAGGCCTCCCCTTTGCTCCTCCTGCCTCCTGTTCTAGGCAGCCCCCAGGAGACCTCCACAAACTAGGAACTCCACAGGGCACGGTTGGAAGATCACTGCTCTACTCACAGCAATTGGCACAAGTTCACCAGCCCCTGGTCTTTTTTTTTTTTTTTTTTGGTATGTGGGTAGCTCCCTGACTGGGAATCTAACCCAGGCCACAGTGCTGACAGCGCCAGCGCCCAAGCCTTAAGCCACTACACCACCAGGGAACTCCCCACCAGTCCCTGGTCTTGATCCCTCATGCTCCAGGTCCTCACCTTTCGTTAGGTGCCAAGGGTCATATGACAACCTCCTGCTCTTAGAGCAACGAAAAGCCAAGAGAGAGAAAGCCCTTCTGCACCTACCTTTGCCCTGTACCCCAGTTTTTATTTCCAAGCTGAGGACTTGCCAGTTTCCCAATGGATTGTCATCGAGAATAACCTCACTCGTCATGTGA